>CM065697.1:25059202-25061702 GCA_017654935.2 Phymorhynchus buccinoides | reverse complement strand
AAACTTTATTTGACAAGGATAAAGATTTTAGGCGAGATTGAGAGAGAGAGAGAGAGAGAGAGAGAGAGAGAGAGAGAGAGAGAGAGAGAGAGAGAGAGAGAGAGAGAGAGAGAGAGAGAGAGAGAGAGAGAGAGAGAGAGAGAGAGAGAGAGAGAGAGAGAGAGAGAGAGAGAGAGAGAGAGAGAGAGAGAGAGAGAGAGAGAGAGAGAGAGAGAGAGAGAGAGAGGGGGGGGGGGGCAGAGAGGAGACAAACAGATATGCACAAACGCAGACAGAAACAAATAGTAAAAGAAACAAACAAAGAAAGAAATTGACAAACAGAGAGATACACATTCAACAAGGTGTTTGTATCCTCAAAGTCGAAAGCAAGAGTGGGAGACCTAAGCAAGCAAAAACAGTACATTTTAATGAGTAGTAAGCCTATGTTCTGTGTCGAAATGAATGTGTGAAATATCCTGATGTCCTCAAAACTGACATATACGCAAGCTATCAAACCCGGACTTAACCCAACGTACAAACGTCAGCTGTTTGTTAGGCATCAGTCGCCATAGGTAGGGAATCCCCTTCACACAATCTTGACACACTTGGTCAAGCGTGACCTTTTTTTCAAATAGCAATCACCTTAGGCTAAGACTTTGTTTATGATCCGGGATAAGTACTTGTTTTTTGTTTTTTGGTGCAAGTAAACTTTGTATATTCAAATTGTATATTGACAATCGATAATTATGATGCAGAAGAGAGAGAGAGAGAGAGAGAGAGAGAGAGAGAGAGAGAGAGAGAGAGAGAGAGAGAGAGAGAGAGAGAGAGAGAGAGAGAGAGAGAGAGAGAGAGAGAGAGAGAGAGAGAGAGAGAGAGAGAGAGAGAGAGTATGTGGTCCACCTATACAGTTTTTACTGTTCGTATCGCCGTGATATTGATTAATCTATAAAATTGTGTGTGTGTTTAATGGAGAGTTTGTGTTGTGTGCAAGATATACACGCTTGTTTATTGAAAAAAAATCTTTGCCATCTAGGCTAAGTTTCAAGAGCGCTTATGCCTAAGCAGTTTCATTTTGAAAATCGTTTTTTTCTCTAAAGCCTTCAATGTTTTAAACATCTGAGATTCATTTGTCAGAGACATTTCATTCGCATTTAGATAAACCAGTTTATAGAATGTAACCTTTTTGCCAGACAAAATACATGTGCGTATGCAGCTGTTGTCTTTTGTGTTTCAAAGTAATACTTGTGCATTAAGTATGCACCAAAGATGCTTTTCATCCAGCAAGTTTGATTTAAATTGATGTTGTCTTGAATCATTTTATGTTGTAGCTGGAATTCTGGAAATGAAATATTATAGTTCTCACTATTCTGCTTTATCCTGTGTTCTTTCACGGAGACATTGTTTGTTTACAAATTGGACACAAACTTTTTTTTCATTTTATATTCGTTCAAATATTATACCGTACTATTTTCTGTAGATTTGTTCTTCCCCAAACCACTGACAAGAAAACAACAGTCACTGATTGGTCAAATGGGAGCCAATCACCAATCATGATTGAAACATTGTACAGGCAGAAAGACAGGATGTTGATGAAGAATCAAAGAGAAAGAGAGAAAGGTATGACGAAGTTTTGCCTCTCTCTCTCTCTCTCTCTCTCTCTCTCTCTCTCTCTCTCTCTCTCTCTCTCTCTCTCTCTCTCTCTCTCTCTCTGTTCAAAATGTCTCTTTCCTACAAAATGCACTAACCCTTCACCAATTGGCCAAAAGATTGACCAATCGTCAATCATGGTCAAGGCAATAAGCTGAAAGGCGTGACTCGAAAGGGGAGGAACTTGGGGGGTTTGCACAATAACGTTATGTGGGCTACCCTTCAGATCAAAATGGCAAAGAAACTCCCCAAGCAAACGAACCGGACACACGGCAGGCGGACTGCCATTGAACTCAGCCTTGCGGTCACAATGGTGGGCGATTCGCCCCAGTAATTCCTGGAAGTCCTGTTCTGCTGATGTTAGCACATACCCAATAAAAACTGGGTTAGCCGTTGGGGTGATGGTGGTGGTAATGATGGTGACCAAGTTTAGGAGTCCATCCGGAAAGGAGAATATAAAAGTGATAGTTTCAGTGACCAGCAACATCAACGAGGTGAAAGCTACTGTGAATGACCACTGCTGGAACAGTTCAAGAGAGAGACCTTTATTTGCTGAATAAGGTATTTCAATATTCCAATCTCTCTCTCTCTCTCTCTCTCTCTCTCTCTCTCTCTCTCTCTCTCTCTCTCTCTCTCTCTCTCTCTCTCTCTCTCTCTCTCTCTCTCTCTCTCTCTCTCTCTCTCTCTCTCTCTCTAGCTCTCTCTCTCTCTCTCCCTCTCTCTCTCTCTCTCTCTCTCTCTCTCTCTCTCTCTCTCTCTCTCTCTCTCTCTCTCTCTCTCTCTCTCTCTCTCTCTCTCTCTCTCTCTCTCTCTCTCTCTCTCTCTCTCTCTGACAGATCTTAATAAAATTTATAAAGCCTAAGTTTATTCAGAA
>CM065697.1:24984202-25049202 GCA_017654935.2 Phymorhynchus buccinoides | reverse complement strand
GCAAACATAGGAACTTTACAAGATGTAGTTTACAGCCATGAAATGATCAAAATAGCTTCTGTCATATCCAGCTCTGGAATTGCAATATTACTATAATCGATACGTTAGTTAATATTAATTTTCTTTTCTTTGCCCTTTTTATAGCTATTTGTAAGAAAGGCACTAGAACAGATCCTGGAAATTATAGACCAGTAAGCTTAACATGTATAACTTGTAAGATACTTGAATCAATTATAAGGGATAAAGTTGTTCTTTATTTTAAAGAAAACAAACTATATTCAGATTGCCAACATGGTTTTAGGTGCAGAAGGTCGTGTGTTACGCAATTACTTCAAGTCATGGAAAATTTTACAAAATTGTTAGATATAGGAGAGACTATAGACATAGTGTATCTTGATTTTAAAAAGGCGTTTGATTCCGTGCCACACAAAAGATTATTATTTAAATTGTCAGCATATGGAATTGATGGTAGACTATTAAAATGGATTAGAAGCTTTTTAACAAATAGAAAACAGAAAGTAAGAGTAAGTAAATCATACTCGGAACAAGCAGAAGTAATCAGTGGTATTCCCCAAGGCAGTATTTTAGGCCCAGTCCTATTCACCATATTCATAAATGACTTGCCCGATGAAGTAAATAGTGAATGTAAGATCTTTGCGGATGACACAAAGCTATATAATACATCTGATAATAAAGAAATACTACAGTCAGATTTACACTCTTTACAAGCATGGTCAGATAAACGGAATTTATATTTTAATGTCCAAAAATGCAAGGTAATGTACATAGGAAGGAAAAACCCTAAACATGATTATTACATGGAGCCAAACTGCACAAGTAAAATTAATATATGTGAAAACGAGAAAGACTTGGGAATAACTTTTGATCCAGCTTTGAAATTTGATACACATATACAGAAGGTAACCAGTAAAGCTAAACAAGTAATGGGATTAATCAAAAGATCATTTGACTATCTTCATAAAGATATATTTGTTAAATTATACAAGGCTATGGTTCGACCTCGCATAGAATATGGTAACTGTATATGGCATCCTAACCTAAAAAGACAATCAATAATAATTGAAAAAGTTCAGAGAAGAGCCACAAAGTTAGTTAAAGCATGTAAAAATATGTCTTACGCGGAACGCTTAAATTTTCTGAAATTACCATCTTTGAAGGGAAGAAGACTTAGAGGGGACCTTATTCAAACCTATAAAATTGTACATAATCTTGATGATATAAATTTCAATGACTTTTTCATAAAATGTACAGTAGACAAAACAAGAAATAGTGATGGTAAATTGTTTCTTAACAGATCTAACACTAACACCCGCAAAAACTTTTTTACTAACCGTGTTGTTCATATGTGGAATGATCTACCAATTAACATAAAGAATACACCTAGCATTAATTAATTCAAAAATCTTTTGAACGAAAACCCAAATTTGATAACAAAATTTAAATGTTTTGATGAATAAAAAAAATATATATAAAAAAGCCATTCAAAAAAGCCATAAAAGATTTATCTTTTTATTAGTTTTTGATTTAAGAGACACAAACCACTAAATAAATTTTGTCAAGTCAAATTCATCGAGAAGGGGCATAATAAGGGCCGAGAGCCCTACATCACCTACCTACCTACCTAAATCGGTTTTTTTTCTTTCTTTTTTTTTCCTTCTACCCATCACGGTCATACTCTCTCTCTCTCTCTCTCTCTCTCTCTCACTCACACACACACACACACGCACGCACATACGCACACACACACGCACGCACACACACACACACACACACACAATCTCTTCCCCTCATTTTAATTCAATATTTGTTTATGTCTGTTTTGTTTTTGTTTAATTAATGTATTTATTTAAGTCTAATATCACCATTGTTGTGAACAGACTTTAAATAAAATCAACCAATCATCAAATCAACACACACACACACACACACACACACATGCACACACACACACACACACACACACAGTGACTGTCACACGAGACAGAAACTGAGAAAGAAAGAGTGAGTGGAACAGCACCACTGGCGATATCATACAGAAGAAAATTTAGTAATGGCAAAGATACTGTACAGTCTTTGGTAATGGGAAGACATGTCAAGAAGCAAAAATGAAATGTATCAAGCCATGAAAGGATCCGCTGTTGCAAATAGCTAATCACTTACTCATTTTACGAGTGTGATACTAGATTTCCAACACCGAACATGATGTAGAAATTAAGAAACCGCAGGTGCTTGTTCGCCAAGTGGCTCGGACACAGTTCAAGGTCGCAACAATTCGGAGAATATCGGTTTCATTCGTGTCTGTCCGTAAAATTACAGTCCCAGACCACAAATTCATATTACTGTACTCCCATTATAGTAGCGAAGTATGAAATGTCCCATACTTATGATCTTTTAAGTTCGGGAGGACGTAAAACATAAATTCGTCGGCGATGTATGTGAATGAAAGTTAGGTTTTACGTTCACTCGGCTGCAAAACAGCACATATGGGACGAACCATCAACCAACCATCATTCAATCCCCGGAGCAGATCCCGGACGGAGGTACTGCAATACCAGGTCTGATCCGAATGTAATAGTTAAATGAAGCGATGTGTGTGATGATAAATAAACGTCCTCCGGTCTGGAACAGACACATAATGGGACATTAGTAAAGATGGTGGGAAAGATCCTAAAGCGGTGTATGTATGGTAAGGTGGGGCTTTTAAGCCCCCTCCCTTAGCCAGAAATATATGTTCTCTTCTCTTTGTTTCTACAAACATTTTGTATCATATCTAAACGACAGAGGCCCAACCACACTACACTGAAATTATCATAACCGTTTAACATTTGAAAGACTCATTCCGCACGCAAGAGGAAATAATGAAAACATAAGGTTGGCTTTTTTGTCCTACTTTACCATAACAAAGGCTTGGTATGCGTGTAAGATGACGTTTAGATGACTCATAATATATGTTTCCTTTCCCTTTCCCTCGGTTTTCTTTGATGTCTGGCTTGTGCTCTACATCAATGACGCTTTAGAGGGGGTTACAGGGGTTCCACCCCTCTAAAAAAAAAAGTGATAAAAAAGGAAAGAAAAGAAAAAGACGGACAATAATTGTAGTCCAATAGAATTGTAGTCTCGTTGCTTTAGCTTATTCTCCCACGGGAAGCCTTTATTGCATCTTTTACATTCAAATTATCGTCAGTTTCTTGGGGACAAAGCCCCCAGATCCCATTCCCAATTTTTTTTATACTAATTTCCATGTTGTCTCTTTTCAATCAAGGTCAGATAATGTTGTCTTTCATTCATACTCTTTCATTGTTTATTCAGGTCAGGTAGTTAGGACATTAGGCCTCGCGGCCTCTTCACTGTCCTGTCATTTTTGTTTGAACTTTTGCACAGCTGAGAGGTTTTTATTTTTTGTTTTCGTCAAATCTGCCTTTTAGTCATGCTCATATTGTAGTTTTTATATGTTGGTGTAGCCTATCCACCAAGGAGGTTTTTGAATTGTGTTAGATTCTGTGCTCGTTTAATATGTACAGGAAGAGTATTCCAAACTTTGTTACTCTGTTAGAAAAGAAATTTATTGGCTTTGTACCAACTTATAATTACTAAGTGCGTAACTTAACCTATCCATTCACCATGTCCGTGCCCTCCCCTGTTTACTGACGGGGGGGGGGTACGCGCGCACCTCTGTATTCAATACATGTAAGTGTTTGTGTGTTGTGTGTCTTATACAGAGTGCCAGTTCTTCACTATTTCGTCGTCACGCCATCTCAGTAGACATTACTCACAGATACTAGGCCTATGCCTTTATCTAAAGTTGCTAATATCTTTTCAGTACCCACAGTCGACAGTCATAATCACGTGCTACTGTTTTCCAGCCTAATTGGTGCTTATACTTAGTTGAAATGCCTTACGCAAAGCATAGGCCCCTAGCAAGTTACTAAAATTAGCATACCGTCTGATGAAACTGACTGAAACCTGCTTGCGTTGCTGGTTTGTAACTTTAGGGGGTGGCGTTCATGACAACAGCATAGGCTAAACTAAGTGATAGACTTATTTTATTTATTCATTACATTATTTTCGCGTTTTGTTAAATGCATTCTACACGGTTGTAAATAACAGCTGCACATTATAATGTTCAAAACGTCTTTGTCAGCAGAACACTAACAGGGATTTTTAGGGGCGGCTAAATTCGGTTGCCACCTGGTTAATAAATGTTCGATTAGTTACGCCTTACAGTATCAAGCTATTTTTAGTAGCTGGCGTATTGCAGGGAAGCTTTCGATCGGGAGTTCTTTTAAAAGGTAGACGCGTTGTTACTCAGATCAATTGATGGGGTTGTCAGAAATATGGCATAGAACGACAAAAAAATTTTTAATCATTGCATTAGAGTGGTTACATTTTATCGGGGGAAAACATTTGATGGCATATATGTAAAAGAAAGATGAACTGACGACTGAAAAGCCCAAAAAATTGCTGAATCAAAAATACTTTTGTGTAAATGAAATACAACAAAATCTTCACTTTCAAACTGTTGGTCTTCTACTGACTGGAGAATGGTAAGAATATTTTTGTGAACATGTTTGCATGGATGTGTGTGCATGTGTGTGTGTGTGTGTGAGAGAGGGAGAGAGAGAGAGAGAGAGAGAGAGAGAGAGAGAGAGAGAGAGAGAGAGAGAGAGAGAGAGAGAGAGAGAGAGAGAGAGAGAGAGAGCATAGCAGAGTTAATTCTTGATAAAAACAATCAGTAGCATTATTTTCATTTTAAAACTATTTTAATGTAAAATTTGTTCTATGTTTGAAGGTGTTTTTTTCTTTCTTTCTTCTTTTTTTTTCTTTTCACAAAGGAAAGTGTCTTTTTATGTCATGCATGGTTGGCTAGTCTTACCTGTTATTTACTACACAGAAAGGTTAGGGTTATTATACCAAAAAGATAATTAGCTGAAAAGGTTAATAAAATACAGCTTTATGGTTGGTAATAAAGGCAAAAACGGAAAAATGGAATTAACCGAGAAATGCATGGAGGGTGGCACATCTTTACCTTTACCAAAATGTATTTCTATTTATCTTTTATGTTCTCACTATGATATGTTGTTCTTTTGAGTCTTCGTTTTCTTTTTTATTGAGTCTTTCCTTTTTCTGTCTTTCTTTTTGTTTTGTTTGAACTCTTTTCACTAAGGAGGGTATCTTTTAATGTCATGGTTGGCTCGTGTCATTGTTATTTACTGCACACAACATTTCTCTTCACCTTTTATGTGCCAACTTTTTTTAAAATTATCAAACTTTCAAAGTAAAAGAGTATGGATGGATTCTGATTTTTTTTTTTAAAGAAAGAAATTGATTGGGAACTGAACATTAAGGCCTATAAATTGGCAAGTATGAGCCATCTGATTGAAATGAGTAACACAAGAGTTACGACGGGAGCATTACATACCGTTTTGGTAACTGTCGTGTAAGCCAAAGACACCGAGTCATGGATACTGATCAATCAGTGGTTCTACACCATTGGGTAAAAGTCAGAAGGTACCTATCACAAAATGAATGAAGGCTCAAAGCACCTTCCGGCTTTCACCCGATACTAATTTGGCCTTTATAAAAGCATGCTAGTTAACTCTGCTTCTGCTTACATCGTGGCATAATCATCGACGAAACTAGTGCCCTAATGTAGTTTATATGCATGCCCTAATGTAGTTTATATGACCTCGCCAGCCAGTGCACGTTCAGCGTGGGACCAGCGTGAATCTGCTGGTCACACAAATGAATCTGCTGGTTGCATGAATCACTGATCTGACGGTGTGAATGTTGCGTGTGAATGCTGCATCCACACAGTTTTATGTACAACTACCTGTACTAATGCTTTAATGAAGCTGCTTTTAATTAACAAACCCATGATCTGGAGAGGGTCTGGTATAATAAAAGAGTCTGTCATGCAGTTTCCATCTTGTTAGGCAGACAAACTGAATTGTACAAACGTTTTCCATTACTGACTACTAGAATTTTCTTTCTCTTTTACACTGTCTGTTTGTGGTCTTTTGACTTGTACATAAGCCTATAGTTGTATTGTATACTGGTCTGAATAGAAAGTACTTACTTGTTTGGGGCGACCTACAAACATGGCATGTTTCTGTGCATGTATTTGTGTACTTGCATGCGCAGTTCTTACATTCAAGTGTGTGTGCACTTATCTTATGCCTGTGCGCTTGCATGTGTGTGGGAGAGAGAGAGAGAGTGAGAGAGAGACAGACAGACTGATTATAATTATAGAAAAGCAATTAAAAAGCCGGGAGTTTCTGACAATATATCTAACCATTTTATCACAAGCGCAAAAACATGAAAGCATGACGACAGAGCCTATGCATGCTTATAATAGTTTATGCTGCAAGTGTGCATTTGTCAAGATATTTAATCAAAGCTGATCTTTATAAATTCTTAGTTTTGTTAATCCATTTCCTTTTTAAAATGAATTGTTTTTTTATTTCATTCTGTTGTTGTTTTTTGTGTTCACAGAGCAGACAAGCTGTGCCATTGTAAGTCATCCTTTGCCTGGCACATCATGACAGCGAGACATGCAGCAGACTTTCCAAGAACCCTCAACTGTGCTGACCTTGTCAAAAGCATCATGACACAGCCTGTACATTGACTTTTGATTGCGAGTGTTGCTGTTAGATGCATAGACGTTAATTCATCAAGATTTTCTTCAACAACGAAGAGGAAAGTGCCAACAAAAACGGGACATTGATCAGACAGCATGACTTCTAACATGTAACGATTTCTTTGTTGCTTCCCGTGAGAACAGTGTGTCAAAACTTTCCATCAAGGATGGATATTGTTGTTAATCACACAATGTTATAACTGAAATTCTTGACAAATGTCATGTTCCTGTTTTGACGTTTCTTAAATTTGTTTGCGGAAATTTGTTTGCAGACTTGAAAGTTGCAAAGTATTTTTTTTTTTTTTCTCAAAACAAAAAGGAGAGATAAGATTAGTTTTGTGGATCTAAAAGTTTGCATGTAACTTTCACCAATGGAAACAACTGTAAGAATGTAAAAACAAAAACAAAACAAAATATAGAAATGCCTTTAAGTGTGTGCTTTAACATTTAAATAGGACTGTCATCAACTATGTAAAAGGTATTGCCTTTCAAATTACCTGCTTATGAACTGACAGCAAGAACACGTGGTGATAAGGATTTTTCAGTTTAGTCAGATACTTCTGTTACCTTCCAAGGAAACAGAAGGTGGAAATGTCACATTAAGCGTGACAGCTGTAATGACAAATTAGATGGTGTACAAAGAACTTGTGACAAAGCACAATTAGTTTAGCTTTGCAACCAAACATGTAGACACACGTGGAGCTTTACCTGTATTAATGTTCGCCTTACTTATTATTTCCCCAAAGATTGTGTGTTAGATCATTTTAAAATGTAGCTCTGTTTCAACACCCATTGAGAATTTTATGTTTGTTTTTATTCACAATGTAAAGTCAAAGACAAAACATGATGTGAAGTTGCAATCGCTAGAGTTTAATACATCTAAACTGTGATATATTTGTATTTATTTACTGTGGTGACAGTGCAAAATCTGCACGCAGTGTGTTGACACAGAAGTAAATCAAAGACAATGGCGCGTGGAGGGATAGACCCTTCACTGCGCCCGAACGAACCTGGGAGCAACATGCGTCCCAGGACACCATATTTCTTAGGAGGTCCCCCCCAACACCCCTCCTCAACACAATGGAACAACCCCGCTTCGGCGGGGTGGCTTCACCCCCCCTCTCCGTGCCTCAAGGGGAGGGGATGTCTCGGCATTTTGTCGCCGACACAATGGACCCAACAAATGATTTGCATAATGTTGGAAGAGAAGATCCAGAAGTTCAGACAGTCATGGAGGTCTTACATCAGCTGGGAATTTCCCCTCAACTGGAGCGGCATAGGCTGAAGCAAGAACGTCAGCATGAAGCCGAGGCTGAAGCAACAGACGACTCCGGGGTCTACTGTAAAAACCTTCTGCTGAAGGACAGGAAGGGCCAGGCATACTTAATCGTGTGTGGAGAGAATGACAGGGCTGACCTGCGAGTGGTGAGGCATCACATCAACGTGCAGGGAAACCTGCACTTTGCCAGCAAATGGTCTCTGTGGAGCCTGCTCCGTGTCAAGCCCGGGGCTGTCTCCCCTCTGGCCCTGGTCCACTCCTCAGGAAATGTTCGCATGTTCGTCGACGATTCCTTGGTGAAGAGCATTGACCGAGACTCCACCAAGCTGTACTTCCATCCTATGAGAAATGACCTCCAGGTTGGGCTGACACTGGCACAACTGGAGAGATTTATCAGTTACTGTGGCGTCATCTTGGAAACGCTGCCCTCCCTCACCAGCTACACAGTTAGAAGGCGTTACACTAACCTGTCAGGGGGATACAACTACAAGCACAAATTTGGTGAATCAGCAAAGAAAGTACTGGTAGTTGAAAAGACATCAGCAGGAACCGACCTTCCTCAACAGACAACAGAGGAAAGTGCAATGGCACAGACAGAGGAAAGTGCAATGGCACAGACAGAGGAAAGTGCAATGGCACAGACAGAGGAAAGTAGGATGGCACAGACAGAGGAAAGTGTAATGGCACAGACAGAAAAAAATAGGATGGCACAGACAGAGGAAAGTAGGATGGCACAGACAGAAAACTCCTTCACACAACACTTGGACTTCTTTCAAGGACTCGGGGTCAATGTTGAGACAGTGCCTAGGGAAAGAAGTGAAGGGCTTTTGAACTGCACAACTTTGCCTTGCAAATCACTGCATCTGAAAGACAAAAGAAACAACTACTTTTTGTTCATCTCCCATGAGAACCAAAAAGTCGATTTCAGCTCTCTCAAAATGCAGCTGAAACCAAGGAAAAAGATAGAACCACTGGCTGAAGAAGAACTATGGTCTCTGCTCCATCTCCATGAAAATCAACAGCACCCGTTTGCACTTGCTCAGCTCCAACAGCCACACTTCTTGGTCGCCATTTGTGACAATCTCTGTTCCCAAGACAATGTTTTCCTGACATTCCCTCACCCAACAGACTCCAATCTAAATCTGCAGACTACTCTGAAGCATTTGGAAATTTTCTTCAAAAACACCAGCCATGACTTCACAACTGTCCGGATGAAAGGAAACATCAAAGAAATGCAAGCCATATCAGCCCATTCCTCATCTTTCAAAACACCAAAGGTCAATCATCAACCGCAAGCTTTGGATGCTGAAGATGATTTTCACACCCATGAACCAGTTCATAAAAGGCAAAGTCACTTCTCAAAGGATCAAGAAACTGTCCCTGCAAGTCGGCCTGCAGGACAGAGCAGTAATTTGTTCTATCGGCTGACTGCTCCCCTGAGACAATGGATTTTGAGTTTCATAGGAAAAGTTGTTAGACTTTTAGATCACTACCTGCCTGATCGGATTATGACACTCCTGCGTCGATCATTACTTTGGAACAGGATGCTAACATCTGGAGACAATACAACAGAAAGGAAAACTGATCAAAGAGAAGACGAGGCAAATGAAAGTGAATGTGGAGAAAAACACAAATTGGAGAAAATCGCCAGACATCATCATTTGATTGAACAATCAGGTATTCAAGTAGGTCTCACAGAACTCGAGCCACTGGCAAGGTTTCTTAAAGACGACGTAGAGCGATGCAAAACTTTCCTCCTTGAAGATGGACATGGCCAACCTTACATTATGCTCTGCATAGAAGACGACGATCCAAGAGTGAGAAGCCTTCGTCGTCTTCGCACCGTCTTCAGATCCCGCAGTTCCTTGCATCCTGTCAGTGATGAGAACATGCCCCACCATCTACCCTGGCAGGGACAATCGTCAGCATCCTGGACCACAGAAGACCTCAACCCTGTGGTGCTGATGGACATGGTCTTCCA
The DNA here is from genome assembly GCA_017654935.2 of Phymorhynchus buccinoides. Lineage (NCBI taxonomy): Eukaryota > Metazoa > Mollusca > Gastropoda > Neogastropoda > Raphitomidae > Phymorhynchus > Phymorhynchus buccinoides. Next base: position 25,039,284 of record CM065697.1, on the reverse strand, counting down.
CACTGAGAAACGAGTCAAAGTCGGAATGGCACCAGAGCTGTACTCTTTCCCCGATACATTGCTCAAGTTTGATTTGCCTTCCCTAGGGATAACACTTCAACTGGGTAATGATGACCTGGAGAAAATGTTAAGACAGTCAGGGTTCTGTGTTGTGTACCTTTCATAGCACCCTCGGAAATCTTTGTTGTGAAAAGATGAATGGAAAACATTTGCTGCTGCTAAATGTAGAACTGATCCCGTCATATATTTTTTACTTATAAATCATATTTTTTTCCCTTGAATTTCATCATGTCTCTAAAATGTGTCTTAAGTCATCACGGTGTCATAATTACAAATGAGTAAATTTTATATTTTGCTTCATTTTTACAAAAATGAGAAAACATTCTAAAAATGTAGTTCTCCAGTTCTCATCTCTCTTACATTATTTTTATTGTCTTTATTATTGTTATAAAACTTATATAAACACTCATTGCTTGCTTGAGATGATATTGATAACCTTTTAATAATCACTAGTTTTATACATGAATATACAAACTGGATCCTACCAACATTCATGCAGTTATTATAATCCAAAATGACAGCCATCACCCTTCTTTTAATTCTAATGATTTATTTGGTTGATTCTTGTTATCCATTTGCCATTAGATTGTCATTTTGACCACTAACATCACATAAGTTAGTAGATTGTTTTCATGAGTCTAATGGTATTGGTATTTTTTTATATTTGGTATATTCAAGTCACAGAGACTTATCTCTGTGAAATTCGGGCTGCTCTCCCCCGGAGAGCGCATCGCCACAAAAATGAGCCTACCCATTTTTTGTTGTTTTGGGGGGAGTGAGGAGGGGCAGACTTGGGAAACCTAGCTATCAATTTGGCCATACCAGGCAGCAGGATTTCTCCCTGCTCTTACCGACTTTCAACTGCTGTGGGATTTTTACTTGCATAAAACGCACGGGTCAGACTAGCTTTAAGTGCCCATCCGAAGGACTCAATGTTCAGTTTGATTTTCCTGTCGAACTAGAAAGAAAGGGCGAGGCCGGGATTCGAACCCAGGTCACTCACGTTGCAGTCACGCATTACATTTGGCAGGCGAACGTCTTAACCATACTGCCCTCATGAACCTGTCTATTCTTGGTTTGGTTTTGCACTGGGGAAGGTCCCCAAAGGCCAACCAAACTTTTGGATGCAGCACTAGAGCCAGTGCAAAATGCCTCCTGGTTTGAGAGTCATAGTCTTCCTCAAAAGATGAAGCAGTATCATGATTCTCCATTACTGTAGAAAATCTTTTGTACAGCTCTCACTTTACTTTGGCTCCTACAGCAGGCCAACATCAACCAATGATAAAAGCCATTTGAAGTAAGAGCTCTTCTACCTCTTTAATAAATTTGGCCTTGCAAAACAATTGCTGATTAAAAAAAACCTCTGCTGACTGTCGGCATCAACCTTAGAATAGTCTGATTCCAAAACAACAATCAGAACAATTGAATAGAAATATTTAAAGTTTCTATAGTTTCTTCTAATTCTTTTTATTTGTATTCCTTCACTTGTGTTATTTGGTTGATTGAAAAGCATTTGATGTAGAATGCATCAAGTTACCTAGGAGAGATCATTTCAAGAATGTCAAACACATCCTCATAAGTATTTAATACTATTACAAATTATATTTCAAAGTGTAAAATTGATCAATTCATGTTGAATAAACACTAATAATGATCAATTTTAAGGATGGCTTCACTTTGAGTTTGAGAAGGTGGGAGAGAGAGAGCAAAAAAGAGAGAGAGAGAGAGAGAGAGAGAGAGAGAGAGAGAGAGAGAGAGAGAGAGAGAGAGAGAGAGTGAGTCATGCAGACAAAGACAGGCAGGCAGAGAGGAAGAAACAGAAAAAGAGTGAGATGATGCTGATCACTGATGTATTTGGGAATAACAGAACAGAATCCGACATTTCCATTTGTTTCCATTTATTTGAACTCAAAGGGAGTGTCAGAGACACAAAGTCTGTCACTGTGATGGAAACAAAACATGCTGCCATTTGTCACATTCAGCTTTCCACTGTCCAAATCGCCATCCTCCGTTCTCCACACTGTTCCGTCATTTTTCCAGAGGAGCGTAGTTGAGAAGCTTCTCAATCAGGTCGACATGAGACAGCAACATCCGTCGACAGCAGTACCGTTTCAGGCCCAAGGCATCCAGAGCATCACTGCAAGCAATGTTCAACAATTGAACAAAGATTTCAGGCTTTCATTCTTTCTCCTCTGTTCTTTATAGTCAGAAGATATACACACTCATAGGCACACATGCATGCTTATATGTACACAAGCATGCACACATAAGCATACGTGCCCGCACATGACGTACATAAAACATTTCACAAACGCAGGTAAACATGCAGAATAGCACACACACACAACACACACACACAGATGCATGTAGGCACTTATTTCTATTCTCTTACAAACTGTTTCAGTAGATCTATGATTCTGTCTGTTCAATACGAAAGCAAGAATTGCTTGGAATTTTTTTATAGTTTTATCGTTACATAGTTTCTTGGTTATGATAGTTTCAAAATTTAGTACATGTAAAGTCAATCTTCATTTTAAGCTAACACATCAGGTAGAATCAAAGGCAAAGAAGCACAACTAGCCATAGATTCTTGTGATCTTGGTCATTATGGTCACGTATAAATTTAAAAAAAGGACAGTAGAACTGAAATGGGTAAAAAAAAAAAGTTATTACTGTTCAACAATTAAATGAAACACAAAACAAAATGTTTCAGGGATAACCAGGTTTCCGCCTTCAAGTACACAGTACAAGTGACAAGAAGCATATGACAAATTTAAAAAAATTTAAATGATGCAAAATTAGAAAATGATGAACATTAGACACAAAAAACCCACTTTCAAAGCGAGGAGAAAAAAAATGTAAAAGGATGACAAATTATACAATGACTAGCATTCCTGCTCGCTATGTTTCGCACGCGCGCATGCACACACACACATTCTCTCTCTTTCGCCTCTCCCCCTCTTTCACTCAGATTTATGATGCAAGGGAAGTAACCAGTGAAAACCGGTCCAGCCAGTCATTCCCTAATTACTACCCTTTAGTTATTAGTACTATTTCTGACCGGTTTTCAAGGTCAAACTCCAAGGTCAAGGTCACTACAGTTACATGGGACCCTCCCTGCACCATAATACATCACCATACAAAATTTGAAGCGATTCTGTACACTAGTTCGTGAGCTACAGAGCGAACAAACAGAAGGACACACACACACACACACACACACACAGTTCAAATATTTAAGAGGCTTCTTCTTCTGCATTCCCAGGCTATTTAGCCATAATGCTAAAATACGTATGTGTCGTGTTTCAATTTTTACTGGTCTCCACACTGCATTCTGCCAGCACATTCTGATTTTGTAGGAAATCAATGGAGAAAATGAATACAGTCAAACCTCTATTATAAGACCCTCCATTAAAAGACCTCCTCTCATTTAAGACCAATTTTTGGGGAACAGATGTTGAACTCTTCCTATAAAAACAACCTCTGTTATAAGACCCCCTCCAATTTAAGACCGATTTTTCCAGACATTTTGGAAGTCTTAAAATAGAGGTTTGGCTGCCAAACCTCTAGTTAGTCATTCATAGTCTACAGCTATAGCACTGTCTCATAATTCGGTCTTTTGGGGTTATCTTTCCCTAATGTCTCGTCTAGAAGTTGGTTTGGGGTAATTCCGGTTCAAAATTAAAATTAAAAAATGGAAGTTACCTACCTTAGACAACTATATTTTGTTCTTGTCTTCAAGTCTTAGGGTATTAATGTGGTCGTATCAAGTAAACAAATAAGAACATAACTGTTTATAATTATAGTCAACGAATGTAAACACTTTAAGAAAGAAACATGAAACAGGACTTAATATTATTAAATCTACAAACTGATAACTGAGCAATTAAGCACCCCTCTATTTCAATTACGGAGCAGCCATGCCGTGTTTACAGCATTTCCTAACCGGAACTAATTATTCTGTTATTGTGGCGGTACCATAGCCGATGAGGTTTATCCGAGGCGTGGTTACCGCTGCACATATCTATAGTTAAAAACTCGGGACTTTACTGATGTTGCACTGCCTCTGGGCATTGCCTCCAGTATTGTTCCCACCATCTTTGTATTTACAAATGTCCCATATGTGTCTATGACCGAAAGGACGTAAAACACCATTTTTCATTCATTCTTCTTCTAACCGGAACTAAGATGTGTTTTATGTATTCAATGTGGCGGTACCATAGCCGATGAGGTTTAACCGAGGCGTGGTTACCGCTACACCTATCTGCATTGTTAAAAACTCGGGACTTTACTGGTGTTGCACTGCCACCAGGCATTGCAGCCAGTATTGTTCCCACAATCTTTGTATTTACAAGTGTCCCATATGTGTCTATGACCGAGAGGACGTAAAACATCATTTTCATCTAACCGGAACTAAGTGGTGCCATAGCCGGTGAGGTTTGGCCGAGGCGTGGTTGCCACTACACCTATCTGTATTGTTAAAAACTCGGGACTTTACTGGTGTTGCATTGCCTCCTCGCCTAGTGAGCGAAACTGTAAATTGGTGCATATCGCGCGCATTTATGAACGGATGCTGTTCAAATTTCCTGCCATGCTTTGCCCGGGTCATAGCAAGCCTGACAGCGATTCGGTTAAGAAACGGCGGAGTTATTCGTGAAAAGGTGAAGCGGCGTCTAGCGCGCGTTTCTGAACCGATTTGCTTCCGGTTTGGCATACGGATAGTCCCCGGCCCCGGTCATCTTCCTGCCAAATTCGAAGGCAATCGGCCCAGAAACGCCGGAGATACGGGTGCCGAGAGGCCGGCGGATGCGTGTTTCACGCATTTGCGAAACCGCGCAAATGACACGGCCGCCTCGGTTGCCGTTGCCATCGCCCCGTTAGGGCTCACAGCAAATTTGAAGCGATTCGGTCGAAAAACGGCGGAGTTATAAGGCCCGTTTTGTGTTTCACACACACACACACACGCACGGACGGACAGTTGGCTTTTTACTATATGATGATGGGGCAGGAAATTAAAAACAAAAAGAAAACTAGAGCGTGAAAAGATCAGCCAGCAACAAGGCAGCATTTTCAGCTCCAGCGACCTTGACCATTGATCGATGACCTTCATCTTCAAACTTGGCCTAGAGTACCAAAGGGGGTTGCATACCCCTCAAAATGACGCAAACAATGACGCAAGCATGATGTGATTTCTTTACAACCAACGTGCAAACCTGTTAGTACTCTAGATATTGTAACAACCTATCAAGTAAAATTTCAGGGTCCTAAGTCCCTCCATACAAATGCTAATGTGGTAACATAGAAAGTCAGATCGTTAGTCAGCCAGGAACAGACAGACACTGAGATAGCCATGAAAACACTAACCAGCTTTTAGTTTACTTTGCCGCGGGTTAAAAACAAAAATGGCAACATCCATGTGGAATTTAACCCCGCAAGAGAACAAATGTGACCCCGCACCATGAAAGGGACATTAAGTGTCAAACTGACCATTCTGAGAGAATCATACATTTGATAACGTCTGACAATTTTCTTTCTACTGATACAAGAACCATTCTTGTATCTTTTTTCTGTTCCAGAGTTATGAGCATTTAAAGTTAGTAGGGTGAGCACTGGCCATTTTAAGAAAACACAAGTCTAAAGTCTAGCCTAACTGAGGAAAATGCATCGACCTACTCGTTTTAAAAAAACTTATCAGACCATTTAGAGACCATATTAAAGATTGTCCTTTACAAATATGAAAGATAGGATGTCAGAGAACACGAAAAAAACAAAAAATCAAAATTGGCAAATGAGATTTTTGACTTTCCAAAACTATTGCAGCATTGTAAGAAACTAGTCTAGCAACTTAATGTCCCTTTCGTGGCGCTGGGTCACATATGGGACATAAGACAGAAAGGGGAGCAAAGAGGCTTCTTAGGTCAATAGATTTAAACCTTCCCTTACATGAATAAAGGCGATTATATCAACAACAATAACAAAACCCCAGGACCTACCCCTCCATGTACTCGACTTGCAGCAGACTGATGTAGGCCTCCCACTTGTTGCCGATCACCTTGCCGCAGGTGAAACAGCGCACCGGAATGATCATGGTTGTATGAACACTGAGAAGAGTTGAACCAGAGACACTGAGACTGACAGGCACCTGCGCACATATAGAAATATAATAGAAATTATGATATAAGAATCAAACTATGCGAAGCCAGCTTAAAACACAAACACACATGCATGCGTATGCATGCAGGTGTGTGAGCGTGTATGCACACACACACAAACTAGTACACATGCAAACAAAAGCATACCAGTAAACGTGCAAAGACAGATCTGATTACACAAGCCTTGAGAAGTCTGGGTAGCTTAAATAAGTAGTTTTGGTCATTGGTGTGAACTGTGTTTGAACATTATGAAAATGAGTAGCCGAGAAGAGTTAAACTAAAGAGCATGATTATTAATTTTGATGAGTAGCAGAGATCTGAACTGAGCAGCATGCTACTCAAAATGAGTAGAGAATAACCAGGTCTGCAAAGATATACAGAGGATTCCTGCTAACTCAAAAGCACTGGGTAACTGACTCACAATAATTTTCTGGTCCCAGTTTAATAATATTTATGCTAAAAGGTCTTTTTAACTCATCATATATTGGCCATCTCAAAATGAAATTTAAGTACCCTCCAATTTTGACTTAAGCGATTTTCTTCTTCTTCTGTGGTGGTGACCAACTTCTTTATATAGAAGTAATTGTACACACTTTAGGGGGTGACCATAGAAAAAGAATCAGAAGAGAGATAGGAAGAAAAAGTGAATACACATATAAAATATCAGATTGGCTTAGAATCAATAGGAAAAATCAAGCAAAGGAAACTGGGCTGGAGAGGGGAAAACTACAGGGAGCTGCAGGCAGCTACTAATTTTCACGTTCGCCCCCAGCAAGCTGGGAACTAGCCGACCCTAGACACTCCATAAGGCAATGCCCAGGCCCCAACCAAAAAGACAAACAAAGACAGAACAAACAGATCCCTAACTACTGGGGTAAAAATAATTGGGGGTGAAGATGGAGGGACTGGGGTAGGGAAGTTTGTTGGAGGTTTCAGTGCTGGGTTGTGGCTGAGAGCTCAGCTGACGCCGGCTCCCCTCCAGAGTCTGGGATGTTGATCCAGTTCAGGTGGCGTTGAAGCCTGGATTCAAAGACTGCCAGGGATGGTGCAGTGGCAGTGTCGTCGGGGAGGCAGTTCCACTCAGGGATTGTGCGGGGGAAGAAGGTTCCCTGCCGATACTGGGTTCGACACGATTTGGTGTCATATGCCTGGGAGTTGGTTTGGCGTCCGCTTTTCTTCTGGCAGCTTGATGTTGGGGCATGTTTTGTCTCTACTTTCAGGAGGCCATCCACGCGTTGACTTTGCCATCGATGCCGTAGTGTCGCAGTTTGTGAATCAGCAGAGCGTGGCTAACTTTGTCGAAGACTCACGGAAACTTGTATGTACGTGTGTACACAAATTCTTTTGATAAAAATTCATAAAAATGAAAGTCCATTCCTTCTTCTTATAAATTAATTAAGATAAGTTTAGCTTAGGTTTGCGCATTCATTATGAAATATACATTTTAATGACACTAACGAGAAAGGGCATAAAAGCACTTCTATCCCTTGTCTTTTTCTTTAACTTTTTTTTTCCATTTTATAAATGTAGTGAAACACATATATAGAATATAGTGATGATTTTGAATTCAACGACAACACTCAGAAACATCAATATCACTCAATGGATACAATGACAACAACACCACGAGCAACACAACAAGAGCAATAATAATAGTGACTTTGATGATGATGGTAGCAAGAACAATGATGATGATGACAACAGCAGCCTTATCAATGATAGCAATAGCAATACAAAATAATAATAACAATGATAGTAAATTGAGGTAGGCTGCTGCCTGGCAGGCAAAATTACCATTTTTGAATGAGAAGTTGTGATTTGGGGTGTTCATTGTTTTGACAAAAATAAAGTGTCATAAATCAACTGGTGTATGTGTTTTTTGTTAAATTGAATCATAAATGTGCTTTTGAGGCTGTTTTTATAACACATTGTGTCCAAAAAATCCACAATTTCTTCGAAAAACTTGGAAAATATCAATAAATTTGAAGCGCAACGCTGTCTGCTCTAGAAATGATAACAGCAAAAAATAATAACAAAAGCAGGCAGAATACCCATAATAACATTGACAATACCCACTGTCCCCACCACCACCATTAATCACCAGCCACAGTGAGTAAACAACATCACTAATGATAATGATAACTAATTAATCCATAAATTACTAGAAATAAACACACACACATATACTCTCTCTCTCTCTCTCACACACACACACACACACACCCCTCCCCCCATCCCTGGGTATACAAACAGGCATTAATAAAACAATAAAATGTATGCATTTTAAGCTGAAAATAGCTGAACAAACTGATCACAGTATGCTACTAAGCATAATGGGTAGCATACATGAGGGAAAACACTTGTTAAACATGATGTTTATACATAAAGTTGTGCAAATGATGCATAAAGTATTTTATATTTGGGGAGGGGGAATTTTATTTTTTTTAAAGAAAGAAAAAAAGTTAGGAAATAACTGGGAGGTAAGGGAACCAATCTTCTTCAAATTCTCTCGCTGTATAATTCAAGACAGACAAATATTTTTCTTTATTATATCTATCTTTTAACACAGCGAGAAAAGCCTGCAGGTTAGGGTGAACATTTTGGAGTTTACATTTATAAATGTAGAATTTAGCCCTTTTCTACTACTACTACTTCTACTATAGAATCAAGAGGGGAAATTATATATACATACACAAGTTCAAAAATCAAAAACATCCTTGACAAGGATGAAAATGTTAGCCAAATATTTTTTTAATATGATGATTTACATAACTAAATAAGGCATGCATTTAAACAAACAAAAGAGTATTCAATGAAAGGACGTTCATAAGCTGTGAGGCTCAGGCTTGAGCCAGTCCCATAATTAATAACTTAACTATACTATTACTATACCATACAGGCATACTATACCATACCATACCATACCACACCATGCCATCCTATACTATACCATAATATACTATACTATACTAAATTACTATACTATCAGTGACGTCCCGAGGCATTGACCTATTAAAATTGAAAATGTATTATTGTGTTCTCCCCTGTCAGGACAAATTGTCTGATTACATTTTTAACACTGGCACACTTTGTCATTGATTTCTGCAAGAGCTAGGACATTGTCCTATTAATTTCTCTTGTCTCAGGACAATTTGTCCTATCACTTTCCGACCTTGGCTCTGGGAAAGCGTGACTGTGAACAGTCACCTTGATCACCTCTGAATCAGCCTGCAAATGTTCAGAGCCACGCTTTCCTGGAGCCAAGCTAGCGCCATCTTGTGGGCAAATGTCCTACAATCCTTTATCTCAGCCTCTGTCAGTCATGTCCTGGAGGCATGGTGAAATAAGTACCAGTAACCTGGCAATGAATACCCACTGGTTTGTTCAGCTGACTGAAATGTGTTCACCATGAACATGTCTTGACCGTGCAATGCAGTTTTTACATTGAACATTTCTGCTTTTTCAGCTAAGCCAAGTAAAAGGGCATAAAAAGGCTGCTTTTCATGTTTTTTTGTTTCTTTTTCGGGTTAGTGTAGCATGATTGAACAAACAATATCTGAATAATTGGCAAGAACATACATGTTGCTTGGGACGCTATCTTCTTCTTCCAGATGAGTGCCCACAATCAACACTTTGATTCATTGGCACTATGCCGGTCAAGGTACCACCTGTGGATTCTCAACATGCCACGCCATGTATTGACTAGCAGCATCTTACAGATTCATATAAAATATGATAATAAATTGTTGTATTTGTGGTAGCAATTTGAATTTGAAATAAAGCATGGCCAATATATAAGAATGGCCCTTTAATTCTTTCGAGTAGTAATACTAGTAAAAAAAAATGTAGTATACATGCAACACCCCCCCATACACACACATACACACTTTACCCAAAGATAGTTTTCAATTTATTTTATTTTTCGCATTATTGGCAATATTGCGCAACCTCTTATTTTAATTTAAGCCACAGTATGACTATGAGTAATGTCTGCTGAGACCATAGTGGGGCCTGGGCCTTTCCGGCTGAACTGGGGGGTTTAATGGTCTTAACCCAGGGTAAGTAGTAGGTCTAATATGCTCATCTGTATCTATCAAAGATTCGGGACTTTCCTGGTATTGCAGTACCTCCAGGATCGTCCCACCATCTGTATATCTATTAATTACTTATTAATTAACATAATAATAATAATAATAATAATGGGAATTTATATAGCGCTCTTTCTCACATGAGCTCAGTGCGCTTTACATTGATAACAAGAACATTTAAAGGCAAACAAATAATCAATCATTAGAAAGTAAGATAAACACGATGATTGCACGCAACGTTCTCTTACTTCCTCTCTCACACACACACACACACACACACACACACACACACACGTACGTGCACACATGCACACGCACACACACGCACACACACACGCACGCACGCACGCACGCACGCCTGCATGCATGCAGGCTCACACACACACATACATACACCTACACACACATGAACGCACGCACGCACACATACACACACATACACACAGTGACACACATACACGCACGCACACACTCTCCCACAATTAATTATACAAGAGTAAAAACTAAAATAGTTACAATATGAAAATTCTAAGAAGAAACATAGACCACATTCACATTCTCAATCAAGTTTGGATACAATACTGCAACTTGAAGTTGAAATAAAATCATACTGCCATCGACATACCAGTTACATGACTAATTATAATTTAAAAAATTTGCAAGAACAAAAATACCCTTCTACCTCATTCACAAGGATTTAAAGTTTACAAAACGTAGACATTCTACATACAACTTACAAATTATGATAAAATAATTGTAAATACATTTTTTACAAGATTTCTGCAATGAAACGGACCCCCCACCCCCACCTCACACACAAACACTAATCAATCATAATATGTCCGAAACAAGTGAGTTTTAAGGGCAGAGCGAAAGGCGGAGATAGAGTCAGATGAGCGGACATGATGTGGGAGGGAATTCCAGAGGTGAGGTGCTAAATAGTAGAAGGATCATTCACCAAAAGATTTCGTGTGGACCCGAGGAACCTTGAGTGTGCAGCTGTCAGAGGAAGAACGTAGGGAGCGAGCAGGTGTGTAGACAGTTACTAGTTCGGAGAGATAGACAGGACCAGAAGAGTGAACAGCACCGAAACAAAGGCAAGCTATTTTATACTTGATTCTAGCCTCTACTGGAAGCCAGTGCAAGTTACGAAGATGAGGTGTTATATGATCAGAGCGTGGAATCTTGAGAGTGAGGCGTGCTGCACTGTTTTGCAGTTTTTAACACGTTGCAGGAGATACTGAGGACAGTCACAGAGAAGAGAGTTGCAATAGTCAATGCGGGAAAGAATAAAGGCAGAAATAAGAGTTTTTGTGGCTTCAACAGACAGAAAGTGTCGAACAGCACTGATTCATCTGAGCTCATAATTGATGGAACGTATGAGATTAATAACCTGTGTACGCATTGTGAGATTTGAGTCGAGGTAACTCCGAGATTCTTTGCTGACTTACAAAACTGAACACAAGCATTGCCAACTGTAAGAGTTTCTGGAAGAGAGATAGTTGCAGACATACGCTGAGAGGAAACAATCACTGAATCAGAGCTTCCGTCTTGTCATCATTAAGTTTTAATTTGTTGCAGGTCATCCAGGATTTGACATCATGAATGCATGATTCCATAGACTGAATAGTGCTGTCAAGTTGGGTAGGTTCTGCCAATTTTTGAAGCTGGGTATCATCAGCAAAGGAATGGTCAATAACAGAGTGACTAGCAAAAACATCAGAGAGTGTACAGGACAAAGAGAACTGGCCCCAATACAGATCCCTGAGGTACACCACAAGAAATTAACTTTGGATCTGAACTGCAGTTGAACACAGTCTGAAAGTGAAAGCGATTTGTTAGATATGAGGAGAACCACTGTAGAACTGTAGAATGGATTCCAAAAACACGTTCCAGCCGAGAGAGAAGAATGGTGTGATCTATCAATTGTATCAAATGCTGCCGACAGATCTAGGAGAGTCAAGACTGACATTTTTCCATTGTCAAGAACTAAGAGGAGATCGTTAAAAACTTTAGTCAGAGCCGTTTCAGTGCTGTGAGCAGGTCGATATGCAGACTGGAGGGGGTTGAACAAATTGCTTGCTGACAGATGGTTAGACAATTGTGCAAGGACAATTTTCTCTATTATTTTGGAAACAAATGCTAAGTTGGACACAGGCCGATAACTTTTCAAGTCATTATGATCCATGGTGGGCTTCTTTATCAAGGGTTTAACAAGAGCAGTTTTGTACAGGTCAGGGAAAACACCATTCAGTAAAGAGTTGTTTATGATCTGAGTCATGACAGGCACAACAACATCAATACATTCATACAACAAAGGGGTTGGTAAAGGATCAAGGTCACACGTCTTGGGGGCAGATCGTTTCAAAACATCAAAGACATCTTTCTCAGACACAGGAGAAAAAGCAACAAGAGGGGACCCTACAAAATCTTTGCCTAGGGGGTGGGAGGCTGCATGTCAAGCTCTTTCCTAATGTTCTCAATTTTGGAATGAAAGAAATCAGAAAAGACACATGGCAATGATGGTGGGGGGTAAACAGTCAGAAGTTTGGTAGGTTTAACACTTGCACACAGTTTGTAATAGAATACAGTTCTTTACTAGATCTTGCCGCTGCAATTTTGGTACTGTAGTACATCGTTTTTGCCTGATCTGTCAAGAAAGTCACAACATTTTTAGCTTTGGTTGAACCGCCAACACCAGACAGTGAAGTTCACCGCCAACTATGGGAGAACGGCAGTCCCTTACCTCGACGTGTCCCTGGGCATCGTGGACGGCAGACTGGTTACCGACCTCTACAGAAAGCCCACCGACTGCAACATGCTCCTCCCCTTCCGCTCATGTCACCCCCGTCACTGTGTACGGTCAATCCCATTCAGCCAGAGAATCCGGCTACGCAGGATCTGCTCCAGCGACGAGGGGTTCAGAGAGCGGTGTGAGGAGCTCAGGGCCAAGCTGCCAGCGGGGGACAAGGTGTCCGCCATGGACAGGCAGCAGGTACTCTCGTACGCCAGCAAGCCCAAAACAAACTCCAGAGAGTGCCCTTCGTCATCACCCATAACCCCACTCACCCCCCGCTTGACCGTTGGCTTAAAGAGCTGATGCCTACGCTCCACCAAAGCAGGAGAATGCGGAAGGCCATGCCACTCCCTCCCATCGTGGGTGAGAGGAACGGCAGAAACCTGAGATCCCTCCTGATGCCTTCAGCCTCTCCCCGTCCTGCCTCCCAGCCATCATCGGACCCAGAGTGCCGCAGGTGCAGCGCCAAGCGGTGCGTGGTGTGCCAACACCACCTGCAACAGACCACTACCTTCAGCAGCGTGCACACGGGCCACCAGTACACCATTAGGGACAGCGTGGGCTGTAAGAGCTCCAATCTGGTGTACCTGGTGGACTGTGCGAGGTGCCAGGCTGTCCAGTATGTAGGCGAGACGGGCCAGACTTTACAACGTCGCTTCCACGCACACAGCTCCAACATCGGTGTCGACCCTTCCCAGAGAAAGACGGTTGGCGGAGGCGCCACATACCGCCACGGTGATAAGGCTGCTAGGGAGACGCTGGTGGCCCACCACTTCCAAAGTGGAGACCACACAGTGCTGGACCTCTGGGTCACCGTGATAGAACTCATGCACACAGAGGACATCAGCAAACGAAAGGCGAGGGAACGATTTTGGAGGCACAAGTTGAGGACGAACTACCCTGATGGGGCTCAATGTGTGGGACTAAATTGATGCTCTGCTCCCCCGACTATCAACTGCCTGAACATTCTGAAGCTGATGTCTATGAGTAGAGGTAAGGGAGGGAGGGGTGTGTGTGTGTGTGTGTGTGTGTGTGTGTGTGTGTGTGTGTGTGTGTGTGTGTGTGTGTGTGTGTGTGTGTAGGTGTGTGTGTGGGCAGGTGGGGCTGAGTGTGGGTGCTTGAGAGTGATAAAAAGAAAAAGATGATACGAACAACAAAATAAAGATACTGCGTCTACTTGGTCTATGAACGTTTTTATGTATTGTTGATTTGTGATAAAATGATCCAAAGATCTCTTCTTATTCAGTCTTCAACTAGTGTAATTATAGCTGTTTCGTTATACATTGTTGGGTGATGTGCAATGTAATCCGCATAGGTGTGTGCATACATGTATGTGTTTTTGATAGGAGGGAGTGAGTGGGTGTGGTAGGGTTTGACCTAGAATATGACTGTATATATATATCGACAGCACATGCATATGTACTACCCCCTCCCCTTCCCTCCCTTCTTCATCCATTCTTCTTGTAATCTTCTTGCTCTACATTCCTCCCCCCCCCCTCTCTCTCTCTCCCCTCTCTCTCTTTCTCTCTTCTCATTCTCTTTATCTGTCTCCCATTATCTCTCTCTTCTGACCTTCTACATTCTCTTTATCCTCTCGCCTTCTTCTTTCTTCCTCTTTCTATCCTCTTGGTCCCTCCTCTTGACCCCCCCCCCCCCCTTCTCCTTTTCTATAGCCTCCTTACCTCTTCACTTGTTCTTCCCACCCTCCCTCTCCCTCTCTTCCGATCTTCTCTCCTCACTCCTGTCCATTCTTTTCTTCTTTTTTTTTAACCTAGTTTTCTTCGTTGTAAGCGGTCTTCTACGTTATAACCATGCACACTCAACAATTATTGTTCGTATCTGAATTGCTTTAATGATTAAATGTCCTATATAGAGGAGATTTTGTACACAGTTGTCAGTCCATGGTTGCTTGTACTATTTTAAAAGAATAAATCGAGATATTTGTACGGCATTTTATACGGGCGTTGGGGTGTTTTTCTTCGAACATTTTTAGCTTTATAAGTTTATTATATATTTATGTACAGTGAGCCCTGAAGAATCCGACTGTGCTTGTGCCTGTCTTCGTTTTTTCTTTGCTTCTTTTATTTCGTTAAGCATCACACTAAACCAAGGACTTGAGTCTCTGCTAGAAGAAACTTTTCGTGTAGAAACAGGAGCATGCCTGTCCAATACTGACTGAAGGGCACTATCATACTGGGCGGCAGTACATAAACTAGATGTGTACTTAGATCATTCTATTTCAATATCCTTTCCGAAAACAGTTCTGTCGATTGCGCGGATATTTCTGATGCTGCGGTACACGTGTTTGTGGACAGGGAGCTCTATGTCAAACAAACTCACAACACAAACATGGTCAGACTTGAGGTCATGATTGACCTCTGAGGATCGGTGAACTCCATCACTGGGCCTTTCAATCACCAAGTCCAGAGTGTGGCCATGTTTGTGAGTGGGTCCGGACACAGATTGATGAAGATTGTACATGTCTAACACTTCTAAAAACTTAAGAGCTACGATCAGTGGGAAAGTCAACATGAAAATTAAAATCCCCTAACAGTAACACACAGGTTTCCATGAAGCGTACTATTACAATGATCAAGCAGACAAGGGAATTGGTCAAAAAACAAAGTTTCAGTCAGCTTATTCACAGACGTGGGCCAAGGACGATACACACACATAAAATGCAACACACTATGCTGTGAGTTCAGTGAGACTTGGAACAGTTCGAAGGAAGAATGGTCGAACGGGAAGGTAGAGGTGAAGGTGAGGTGGGGGGTGAGGGTGTCTCTGTAGATAACAGCGATACCGCCACCACGACGCCACCACGACGAGAGGGGCGTGGTAGAGATTTGATGGCATAGCTTCATCCCCCTGCGGCTTGAGCCATGTCTCTACCACAAACAGTAGGTAAATGTCATTGTCGGTGATGAAAGAAGTGATGCCAGCTCTAATCTGTCTACAATTTGGGCCTTTTTTTTTTACAGACTGGGCGTTAAAAGAGGCGACTGTAAGTTTAGTGTTCTTGTGAACAAAGGAGGAAAGAGGAATTTGAATCAAGTTGTCCGTGTTAGCAGCCGAACGTTTGGTTGTAGCAGTTGTACTGTCGCTAAGCCTATTACTAGGAAGACGGTAACACGAGGAAGACACGCCGTGTCGCTTCTCTGAGGATTTACTGCTGTCAGCTGGCAGGGGTTGAGTAGTGGCAGGGTCAGGCCTGTTGCCACACACAGTGCCGATTTTCTTCTGCTTTTGACGCCCACCACGGTGTGTACGAACGTGGGGAAGATGGTAACCGATCCCTGCCCCTCTAATAGCATCCACTATAGAAGGGTCCAGTGTTGATGGGGCCACAGATAAAAGCTGTAGCCTGGAGTAAGAGATGTGGGTGGAAGGAAGAGAGAGGAAGGGGGGTTGGTAGGTAGGAGATGGAGGGAACGAATCCCTCTTCCGAAGAAAGAGATGCTGTTACAGCGGCTGTAGCCGAGGGATGGTGGTAGGCGGTAGGAATGGACAAAATGTTAATCCACTAAATCCAGATGTGGGGTAAGGTGGGGTTGGAGAAATGGCGTTTCTTGACCGGCGAGAATACTACTATTACTAGAAAACTGTGCCAAAAAAGAAATCCAAATAACCCGTAGATCCGGTGGCAGAATGTTCCAGGCCGGAGGACGTTAATCGGATTTTCATTCAAATTTCAAGCAGTAGGTCTTTCTACTTCTATATTTTCTATTAGGTACATGCACCCTCCTAGTACTAGTTCCATCGCGATTTATCGTTGAGAAGTGGTGTTTGCAACTTATCCTGACAGAAACAGAAAAGACGGCGCATGACAAATTTATCGTCAGAAGCCACTTCTACGACTCCAGACAGAAATTTTTCACATACAAAATGTTTCACAGTGATTACTAATTACTAATAAATCTTTATTCAAGCTAACAACTGACTTAAGTCACTGTAATGTCTACTGAGACTGCGTGACAAGAAATTATTGAAATTTGAAGACTTGAAGACTCAAGAACCCGTAACAATGACTCGAATGAGCTAAAAATACTAACCCTAACGAACTAATATCACCCCAAAAAATGTCTAACACTAACAGAGACTTAACAAAATTATGGAATACTCTTCCTGCACATGTCATATTAAATTGGCATGAAACCTAACAAAAATTTTAAAAAATGTAAATGAATATTGAATGACTAGAACTAGAAGTAGAACAGTATAAGGCAGATTTGCCCCCCCCCAAAAAAAACCCACCCAAAACCCCACTAAAACTAGTAAAAGAAACTCCGCTGTGTCAAAAGTCCAGATAAGAAATGAAAGGACAGTCAAGAGGCCGCGAGTCTTAATGTCCTAACGACCTGACCTGACCTGACCAGAAACAGAAAAGACTGCGTGACAAAGAAATATTGAAGAACTTGAGCACGATCACGATGTCAAATCGGCAAGGGAAAATTACGATTACTTTTAACTTTCCTGCGACCACAGGCACAGTCACTGCTTGATCTTGATCATACTATTAGTATTACTACTGATCATAGTCGAAAGCGCCACACTATCGACGAAGTAATAACTAGACCATAGTCACCATACTACTAGTATAGGCCTACTTTAAAGCTGTTAAATCCAACAAATCCAACAATGTGATTTTTGAAGTTTGAATTAACAATTAACTCACGTATTGTTGATATTCTCGCTGATTCCACGTGGGTTGTTCACAATTTCACGTCCTCAAACGCTGAGCGTTCCATCATTTTATTGACTAGTCAGACTAGCGGCATCAAACCAAATAAGAATAGGCAGTGGCTATTCTCTCTCTAGTGGAAAACATAACTCCATGGGGCGGACCAAATGATTCGTATGGGGGGAGGGTCCACGGGGAGTCCAGGGAGCAGCATAGGTCCTGGGTTAAGGTGTACCTAATATACGAAAACGGGCGAAAACATAAGAGACTGAATCTGATTCAAAGGGATTACGCTGATCTTGGGTCATTACGTCAATTTTAACACCATGGGCAGCATCTAAGGAAGCTTTCTGCCAAGTTTCATTAAAAAATTTTGACAGGCAGAAAACAGAAAGTACGGGTTGGGAATAAATTATCATCAAATACTGACATACTGAGTGGTATACCACAAGGAAGCATTTTAGGCCCAATTTTATTCACTATTTTTATCAATGACTTGCCAGATCAAGTACAAAGCGTATGCAAAGTGTTCGCTGATGATACTAAAATTTATAATTCTTCTGATAAATCAGATGTGTTACAGAATGATATAAATAAACTTATTGACTGGTCAGAAAAATGGAAACTATATTTTAATGCAAGTAAGTGTAAAATAATGCATTTAGGGTTGAATAATCCACTAAGAGAATATGAAATATCTCACGGCACAGATAAACATGTATTAGATACTTGTGTAGAAGAAAAAGACTTGGGAGTTATATTTGATTCTAAATTGAAATTTGATAGACATATTACAACAGCTGTAAATAAAGCTAATAGAATGTTAGGGTTAATCAGGAGAACTTTTACAGGACTAAATAATAATGTGTTCATTAATCTATATAAAAGTTTGGTTAGACCACATCTGGAGTATGGGAACCAAATTTGGAATCCATATCTTAAACGACAATCAGTTTCAATTGAGCGTGTACAGAGGAGAGCTACTAAATTAATAAAAGTTCTTAAGAATTCGGATTATAGTGAAAGGCTACACAAACTTGATCTACCATCCTTGAAATACAGAAGAATTCGTGGTGACCTAATTAATGTATATAAAATTCTTAATGGTCCTGACAATACTAACAAAAGTTTGTTTCAGATTTCAAATTTTTCCAAGACTAGAAATCATGAATTAAAAATACTAACACAGTATTAGAACTAACATCAGGAGACACTTTTTCAGTAACAGAGTGACTAACTATTGGAACGCACTTCCTGCTCAGACAAAACTTGCACCTGATACTAACAAATTCAAAAACCTCCTGGACAAAGACCCAAACCTTAGTAAATTAAAATACCAGTATGACGAATAGTCTACCAAAACCGTTACAGCTGTGCCAACCCCCCAAAAGGAAAAGGAAAAAAAAAAGAAGAAAAAAAAAGAAAAGACGCTTGAGAGGCCGCGAGGCCTAGTCGTCTTATCTACCTGACCATTTAATAGTATGGTACAATTGTGAGAAGTGGAAAAAAGTTCAGTCAGCGGAAGTAATGGCTAGCGGAAGCTGGTTTATAAAAAAAATGCAGCATCGAAAAAAATCAGAAATTACATCTAAATATGGATCAACAGTTGATTAAAGATAAAAATCTATGCAAAATTTGGTAGGATTTAGACAAATTTAACCTTTTTTGTTCTTGTTTACGATCAAAAATGCACTTTCGCTTCTGTTTTCGCTCGTTTTCGTATATTAGGCACACCCCTTTTTACCCTTCTATAAGGTACATGCTTGGGGCAAAGGAGGGGTTTCTGGAAATCCTGGAAAACCCCTCAGATCCGCCCCTGAACTCGGACTAATTTCTCTCACTATGAGGGTAAGTAGAACTCAGGCTATTTTCCCTCACATGGATTGTAGCATGAGATTATACTGAGTCTACTTGTTTTCGCCAAGCATTGCCAAGCATCTCGATCTGTGTGTCTGTGTCTCTCTCTTTGTGTTTCTCTGTCTGTCTCTCTCTCTTTAATTGTGACTATCTCTCTCTTTTTCTCTCTTTCTGACCCTGTCTCTCTCTTTCACTCTCTTTGTTTATTTAAGAAAATGTATATAGCGCTTCACCTTTAAGCTCTTAAGGAAAATCTACCTATCCCAGGGATCAGGTATAGACTGCTAGCCTAGTCGCTGCGAACTTCTGCCTCACAGTGGCTTGGGCAAAAGGGAAAAAAGAACCGATGAACCGTCTCTGTCACGAGCAGTGGTGAGAATGATGGCGCGCGCCTCGTGTGAACGCTTTATATATGCCGGCTGTGGGCTTAAGCGCTTTGTCTCTGATGTCTCTCTCTCTCTCTCTCTCTCTCTCTCTCTCTCTCTCTCTCTCTCTCTCTCTCTCTCTCTCTCTCTCTCTCTCTCTCTCTCTCTCTCTCTCTTTCTCTTTCTCTGTGACTAGTATTGAGTAGTAATTTAATGGGGATTACACTGGGCACAGTTACATAGGCATAACTAGTATTTGTGGGGATATACCCTGGGCACAGATATACAACAAGGGCATCACCGAGCGGCAGCAATGCATTGTAAGTGCATCGCCGAGCAGCAGCAAGGCATTGTGACAATGCAAATCCCGGCCAGAGTTATGTCCTCTCCCCCCCCCACCCCCCAATAAACAATCTCTCTCTCTCTCTCTCTCTCTCTCTCTCTCTCTCTCTCTCTCTCTCTCTCTCTCTCTCTCTCTCTCTCTCTCTCTCTCTCTCCCCTCTCTCTCTCTCTCTTCATAGTTTACGACACGATTCAAAAGTAGTAGGCCGGAAACATGTCTGCCACTCGGCAACATTATAGTTCCGGGGGATAATTTATATACAAATGTTTTATGCTGTTAGTGTCACATCCTGACACATTATTTGAAAAGCTTATGTCTTCTAGTTCACCCGGAAACATGTCTGCCGCTCGGCAACATTGTAGTTCCGGGGGATAATTTATATACGAATGTTTTATACTGTTAGTGTCACATCCTGACACAACATTTGAAGAGCTTATGTCGTCTAGTTCACGAGATACAGCTTGGACAATAAATATATAGCGCAAAGAAGGAAAGTTCGGTTTTCAAGGTCACACTTCAAGGTCAAGATCATCATGGCGATAATTTATGCTCAGATGTTTTCTACTCTAGGGTATACAGTACCACACACAATCTGAAGCGCTTCTGTTAAAAACAAATGTGGAAAATATGGCTTAAAACCCAATTTGTAGACCCCTACCACGTTCAAGGCCTACCGATCTCCCGGACCGTGACCTTGACCTTGATCGGTATGCCACTATCAGAACGGGCATAAGCCAAAGTACCTACATGCCACATTTGAAGACTCTAACACCAACGGTGTGGGAGTTATGGCCCCTTAAAGATTTTCGGTTTTCAAGGTCAAACTTCAAGGTCAAGGTCAGCACGGTGTTGATTAACGAAAGGAAGCTTACTTTTCAAGCTGTCTACCCCTCTGCCAATTTTAATCAAAATCCAAACAGTAGTTTTTAAGATATTCGATACACAGACACACACACACAGAGACACACACACAGACAGACAGACACACAAACCGATCGCAATACCTCGGCCTCTGGCCGGGTAACTATGGGTAGTACTAGTGGGGGCTCGGGTGTACCCTAGGCAAAGCTGCATAGCTATAGCTAGTATTAGTGGAGATGTATTCTGGGCACTATCATGCAGATATGAGGGGATGCACCATGGGCACGTTGTTGTTGATCAAGTATTCCCTGGCTAAAAGACTCCAGGGATAATCTGAACAGCACAGCACTTGAATACTATGGTACAAACGCGTCAGCTAGAGATATGAACATTATGTGTGTGACCGTTTTTGATTACCCCGCCATGTGGGCAGCTATACGCTCCGTCTTTGGGGGATTTTGGAGACTGGTGATGTTATGCTAGGAGATTGTCATGGCTAAAGACAATCCCCACATAACTATGCATATTTTGATGCCTTGGTGTTCTAGCTTATGTAAATTGGTCTTATATAGCTAAATGTGAATATAGATGCATGAGCAGAGAGAGAGAGAGAGAGAGAGAGAGAGAGAGAGAGAGAGAGAGAGAGAGAGAGAGAGAGAGAGAGAGAGAGAGAGAGAGAGAGAGAGAGAGAGAGAGAGAGAGAGAGAGAGAGTATACAAAGAAACACAGAGAGAGAGAGAGAGAGAGAGAGAGAGAGAGAGAGAGAGAGAGAGAGAGAGAGAGAGAGAGAGAGAGAGAGAGAGAGAGAGAGAGAGAGAGAGAGAGAGGAAGAGAGACAGAGACAGAGACACACATAAAGACAGAGAGAGACACACAGAGAGAGTGAGAGACAGAGCCACACAGAGAAAAACAGAGATAAACAGACACAAAGAGAGACAGACAGAGACAGAGAAAGACAGAGACACATGGCGGAACCACGAAAAACACACAGAGATAAAGACACAGAGAGAACGAGAGAGGGAGACAGAGACAGAGAGCTAGAGAGAGAGAGGGGGGGGGGGGGGGGGGGGGGGGAGAGGGGGGGAGAGAGGAGAGGGGGGGAGAGAGAGAAAGAAACAGAAACACATAGAGAGATCATTAAAAGAACGAAAGAAACACAAAGAAACACAGACATAGAGAGAAAGAGAGACAGAGACACAGAAAGAGAGAGAGAGAGAGAGACAGAGAGAGAGAGAGAGAGAGAGAGAGAGAGAGAGAGAGAGAGAGAGAGAGAGAGAGAGAGAGAGAGAGAGAGAGAGAGAGAGAGAGAGAGAGAGAGAGAGAGAGAGAGAGAGAGAGAGAGAGAGAGAGAGAGAGAGAGAGAGAGAGATAGAGAGAGATAGATAAAGAGATTAAAGAGAGATACATGTACATAGAGAGAGAGAGAGAGAGAGAGAGAGAGAGAGAAGAGAGAGAGAGAGAGAGAGAGAGAGAGAGAGAGAGAGAGAGAGAGAGAGAGAGAGAGAGAGAGAGAGAGAGAGAGAGAGAGAGAGAGAGAGAGAGAGAGACAGTGAGAGAGAGAGGGAGGCAGAGACAGAGACACACAGAGAGAGACAGAGCTGAGACACACACAGAGAGGATACAGAGGCCAGGAGTGGACCAAATCAGTGATTCGTAAGGGGGGGGGGGGGCTTCCGTGGGGAGTCCAGGGAGCTGCATTGGTCCTGGGCTAAGTGTAGTGGTTTTGTGGAGGCCCAGGGGAAATTTTGCAATTTTGTTTTGTTAGTCCGTCACCAAGACGGACTATTGCGATCGTCTGGTTTGTCTGTTATTTTTTTTTTTTTTTTTGTTTTTTTTTCTGTCTGTCCCAAGGATATCTCCCGAACCGCTGGACCGAATCGCGTCAAATTTTGTGTGAAGGTGTGCCTCCTTAATAGGAAGAGATCGGCGCAAACCATTTTGCCGTCGTGACCTTGACCTTGGCGTACGACCTTGAAAACCGAAAATCTATTTTTAGCCATATCTCGGGCACCGATCAACATAGGATATTGAAACTTGGTATGAAGGTGGTTTGGCTTATGCCCGTTCTGATGAGGGCATACCGATCAAGGTCAAGGTCAAGGTCAAAAAGATCGCTGGAGCCTGAAAATCGGAGGGTCATTTTTTTCTCCTTCTGTCTGTCCCAAGGATATCTTTCGAACGGGTTGACAGAATCACGTCAAATTTTGTGTGCTGGTGTGTCACCATGAGAGGAAGGCATCCGCGCAAACCATTTTGCCGTCGTGACCTTGACCTTGGCGTACGACCTTGAAAACCGAAAATCTTTCAGGGGCCATAACTCCCACACCGTTAGTGTTAGAGTCTTCAAATTTGGCATGAAGGTACTTTGGCTTATGCCCGTTCTGATGGTGGCATACCGATCAAGGTCAAGGTCACGGACCGGGCGATCAGTAGGCCTTGAAAGTGGTAGGGGTCTACACATTGGGTTTTAAGCCATATTGTCCACATTGGTACTTGACAGAAGCGCTTCAGATTGTGTGTGGTACTGTATACCCTAGAGAAGAAAACATCCGAGCATAAATTATCACCATGCTGACCTTGACCTTGAAGTGTGACCTTGAAAACCGAAATTTCCTTCTTTGCGCTATATGTTTCTTCTTCAAGCTGTATCTCGTGAACTAGAAGACAGAATCCCTTCCAATTTTGTGTCAGGATGTGACACTCTACGGGGTGTCGCAAGTGCGTGGCATTGCTGGTGACGGACATGTCTGCCGCTCGGCGACGCCCTTGTTTTTTTTTGTTTTTTTTTATTGAACATTGTTTTCCATTTTACAAATTTCATGAAGACAAAGACACACACACATACCTACACACGCAGTGACATAATATTTATAAGTAAAATTATGACTACAGTAGAAATTCCATCTCTATCATAACTGTCACCAATATAATTGATAACACCAACCATAAATCAGGGATGAGCACAGGGGGTAAAAGTATAAGTGGGCAAAGGTACACAGAGTTATAAATCATCAAAAATTCAAAGTTTAGGCTCCCCCCAAGAAGAGCAAAAAGTATACACAGTGACCCCCCCCCCCCCCCCTACACAGACACACACACACACACACACACACACACACACACACACACACACACACACACACACACACACACACACACACACACACACACACACACACACAAGATTCAAGATTCAAGAAGTTTAATCCTTTGACCCCTTTTGGAGCATGGAGGATACAAAAACAGTATAACACAAACATAAAACTCAATCACAACCGCAAACAATTCAAAAGTAACAGCGAAATGTCAGGTTTTGGTGAGCAGTGAAAGAAACACTCTTTTAAATTATCTTTCCAAATTTTAGAAATTTACTTAAATTTAAACATATACGTCGTCCTTTTTGAAACATGCTACAGAAATTGAACACGGATTTGGGTTTCAGAAATGTTTTAGGAACATATTTTTCACGAAGTTCATTGTATTTTGGACATTCCATTATACAATGAAATTCGTCTCCTATCTCGCCCATTTCGCAATTACGACAAATACGTAATTCTCTTGGAACATTATAATGTCTTCCAACTTCAATAGGCAGTTTATGATTGCTGTATCGAAACTTGAATAAAGATATAACATAAACATCTGGTAAGGTTGAAATGTAATGTTCCCTTTCAAAGTCTGTCTTAAAATGTTTATAAAATAAGCATTTACTACTGTTCTCAAGAGAATTACGCCAGTCACGAATATAGTTATTTTGTAATTCTTGTTTAACACACTTGCATAAGTTAGTTTTACTCGAGAATGATTGGGATTCCCAAACACAATCAAAACCAGTTTCAATTAAAATACTTTTAACATAATCAAGCCACGGTGAAACAAAAAGACCATTTACATACAGTTCATGTAAAATATTATACAATTTGCTAGAATATTTTTTAGAATCATTATTAACCAAATCAGCCCAGAACCTTATCATTCTTGTTTTAACAAGTAAAGACAGAGGATACATTCCAGTTTCACCATAAATCATAGAAGTCATTGTAGTTTTATTTACTCTAAACAAATATTTTAAGAAACGTAACTGTAACTTTTCTAACATATCAACATTTTCATATCCCCAAATTTCACAACCATATAACAAGACAGGTATAACCATTGAATGAAACAAATCTATGCAAATATGAATTGGCAATTTCTGTTTCCTAGCAGTTTGTAGTAATGCAAACATTGCTTTAAGAGCCTGATTATATGCATATTTTCTTGCCTTAAAAAAAGAGCCTGTTCTACTAAACTCAATACCTAAATATTTTATTGAATTAAGAGTCTCTATCTTTTTATACTCAAAGAAAACTTTTTCACGCGCACTGTTTCGTCCATGAAAAACAACTAGTTTAGTTTTAACTGGATTGACTTCAAGTTGCCATTTTTGGCAATACATATGTAAAACATTCAGTTCCTTTTGCAAGGCAGGTCTAGAATTTGCTAACAAAATTGTATCATCAGCATATAACAGCACTAGCAATTTAATAAAGTTCTTAAGTTTTATTTCTGATGTATTGAAATCACATTCTAATGTAGAACAGCCATTATCAATAAGGTATTGTTCTAGATCCTTCAAAAATAACGCAAATAATAAAGGTGACAGGTTTTCTCCCTGGCGAACTCCCCTATAACTACCAAAAAACTCAGATTTTTCACCATCAAGGAAGATGCAGGATTTTATTTGATTATACATATTGATGACAACATGTAATATTTCCCCAGAAATACCCTGTTTCATCAATTTGTGCCATAAGGCTTGTCTCCAAATAGAATCCAATGCCTTTTTGTAATCAATAAAAGCGCAGTATAATTTTTCATTACTTACAGAAAATATATCAATTAATGCTTTAAGAACAAAAGTGTGATCAAGTGTGGAGTGCATGCGTCTAAAACCTGCTTGATTTTCTGAAAGGATTCCGTTCAATTCAACAAAATATGTAAGCCTGCTATTGAGAATTGATGTAAATAGTTTTCCTATACAACTCAGCAGTGTTATCCCTCTGTAGTTATTGCAGTCTTCTTGATCTCCTTTGCCTTTATAAAGTGGCACAATTGACCCTGTCACCCAATCCTCTGGTATAACACCAGAATCCAAAACACTATTAAACAATGAACAATAAAATTTAGTTAAATAAGGCACACTTTTTCTTATGTACTCATTAATTACTAAATCAACACCAGCTGCTTTGTTATTTTTTAAGCATGTAATAACTCCTTCGATTTCGTCCTCTGTAATTGGATCATTTAAGATATCTAAATTGACGTTCCTTTCAATTAATTACTTCATCAAAGTTTGTATCATTAATTCCAATATCCTGATTAAGCAACTGAAAGTGATCTTTAAGATCTTCAAGAGAAATAGGACAAGGGGAAACAGATTTACCTTTAATCTTTCTCCAATAATCCCTTGGATCTCTTGACTTTATGGTGCGCAATTCTTTATGCCATTTTTTGGTTGCCCTTCTTTCAGATCGCCTCAAAACATTTCTGTATTCTTTGCTTTTTGCAGCAAAATTGTCACGGTTGGAAGCAATGTCTGAACATTTAACCATATGTTTTGCTTTAAAGTATTGACTTCGAAAAACCTTGCATTCATTATCAAACCAATTTTTGTTCTGTTTCATTAAACTTTTATCATTAGAATTTTTAACATAGCAACCAAATGTATCCTTTGCTGAATCAACCAGAATAGATGAAAGCTGCTTATTCATTTCACTAATAGATAAAGTACCTTGATTAAACAAAGTTATTATTTCATCAATATTATAATTTTCTAAGTTTTCTTGATACTCATTACATTTACTATTATCCCACCTTCTAATTTTTATAACATCATGTTTTTGTGGAGGCAAACAGTTAGTACAATCATATTCATTTAGAACACTTGATTTTTTAACTGAAAGAGACAGACATACAGGACCCAATGCACATCAGATAGCAATGCATCAAAAACATCAACTTTAATCTTATTTGCACTTTCCATCAAATACTGTGAACCTATTATATAATCCACGACTGTGCTTCCTTTACATGTATGCATTAACACACATACACACACACACACACACACACACACACACACACACACACACACACACACACACACACACACACACACACACACACACACACAATCAGTACCACTCATGAATACTACATTACCTTCTAAGCTAGATCCCTCCCTCCCAAACCCTATCCTTAGGTGGGGTACATCTATAGGGTTACTCAGCTGAAAAGAAACGAAAAGATCATAAAAAAGTCAACTAGTACTAGCAGTAGAATATCAATGATTATGCATTTATATTGACAAAACATTAGGTGCTGGCCACAACCTTTTGAGAGAAAAAAAGAAGCCAAAAAAGCCACACACAAAAACATAATAATGATCGAGCAGCATCTTATTTAACACAAAATCAACATTACACATAAAAAAGATTACACAAATATTGAAATAAATCATGTCAATTTTGCAAAAGCAGCAGAAAAGAAAACGGTGAATTTATGAAATTACTTCAAGATATGGAAACCAATTTTCTTCAAACTGTCTTGCAGTATAATTTAGAACAGATGAGTATTTTTCTATATATTGTGTCTATTTTTTAAAATGGCAACAAAAGCCTGCAGGCTAGGGTGAACATCTTGCAGTTTGCATTTATAAATATAAAATTTAGCTAGCAATTTAGTTATTCTTAAAGCAAAAAATTGAGCAATTTTCGTACTTTTTACCCTTGTACATGCTTGGGGCAAGGGTGGGGGTTCCAGAAACCCTGGAAACCCCCCTCAGATCCGCCCATGGAAGCAAAAACAGAGAGAGTCAGGGACAGAGAGTCATTGAGTGATAGAAAGAGAGACAAATAGACACACAGAGAAAGAAAAAATCAAAATACAAAAACAAAACACTGAAACAGACTGCAACGTCACTGGAACATACAACAAACAAACAACTACACGACAAGACGAAATAAGGCTTTATGCCCTCTTCGGTCTTTCGGCCATGTGGGGCAAAACGTCTACATGACAAGGCGAAAATGGAGTTTTACGTCCTCTTGGTCTGAATCAGACACATATGGGACATTTGCAAATACAAATATGGTGGGAACAATACTGGAGGCAATGCCCGGAGGCAGTACGAAACCAGTAAAGTCCCGATTTTTTTTTATTAATACAGATAGCTGTAGCGGTGACCACGCCTCGGTTAAACTTCATCAGCTATGGCACCGCCACAAGTTTTTGCCACATAAGTCTACATGACAAGTGTAAAGTGACGTTATTTTATTCACAACAGACAAAACAAAACTACTGGATATTTTGGCGAATGCGCCACATTACACTTGTCATGTAGTTGTTTGTTTGTTGTACAGAGAAAGAAAGACAGAGACAGAGAAACTGTCGTGTTTGCGTGCTTATGGAAATCTGTTCTATTTTCCACTATAGGGAGAATAGCCACTGCCATTAGAATAAACTGAATCAGAATAAAGTTAAATAAAAATGCAAATAAAATGAACTATAAATTTGACAACTTAGGAAAGCCAAGGCCACTTAATAAACCGCGAGTTTATACTTATAAAACGTAGGATACAAATAGAATGTAAATTATCCATCATTTGACTACAGAAAATTATAATTCCGTAATTGCCGATTCTCAAATGGAACTTTTTGTAACTACAACAACTTCAGCCAGCCGGAAATTTCCACACCGCGGGCACAGAAGAAATCAAGGCCGAAATTACATCGTTTATTCATTGCAATGGCAGAAACTCAGAAAGTTCCAAGAGATGTTACCAGCGCAGAAGATGGTGGCATCCTTCTGGAAATCCTGACACCCGGAGAGGGAGAAGATTTCCCATGCCCAGGCGATCGGGTGACTGTGCACTATGTGGGCACTTTGGAAGATGGGACAGTGTTCGACAGCAGCCGTGATCGACAAGAACCGTTCCAGTTCACCCTTGGAAAAGGTGGATCAGTTGGCTATTGGAATCTTCAAGGAAAATCGTCGGCATATTGCCTGTTTTTAGAGTTAGAACGAGATTTGTCATGTTTGCGGTGGTGGTGGCGCCTCGGAGGAGGACCTCACTCACACTCACGCTGGCTTGGCCTCCGCAGCTCCTTCCACTAAAACTAAAAGTGATTCAGACAGTATTATAATTCAATAGGCAGAGGCTCGTGGTATGGGCCCATATTTCACATTTTCCAGGCTACGGGTACGGCGCTCAATCACAGGATGCATAAATTGTGCACA
The DNA here is from genome assembly GCA_017654935.2 of Phymorhynchus buccinoides. NCBI lineage: Eukaryota > Metazoa > Mollusca > Gastropoda > Neogastropoda > Raphitomidae > Phymorhynchus > Phymorhynchus buccinoides. Next base: position 25,009,799 of record CM065697.1, on the reverse strand, counting down.
TGCAAATGTCTTCAAAAACTACTAACATTAACTCTGACATGTTCCTAACAGTTGAGTCTAAACGGGCCTAAGCATATCCCAAGGTTTCGAGTTAGGCCTAAGGCACTTCAGGGCTTGCCAAACTTTTAAATTTTCACTAGCCCTCCGGGCGAGTAATTTTTACTAGCCTGAACACATTTTCACTAGCCCGAAGAAAACAACAGCAAAAATCCCTGAACACATGCGCGCCCACATACCCCCCCCCCCCCCACACACACACACACACACACACTCACACACACAGGGGAGGGGGAAGGAGAGAGAGAGGAAGAGAAAGAAAACAAAAGTGGGAAAGAAAGGAGAGAAGTAAAGATAAATTATTTTGAGGAGAGAGGGAAGGGGGAGGAGGAGGCTGCGTTTCCTTTCTTTTCAGTACCAGTGTTGGCATGTTAGCAGACAGCTGACCTTGCTTTGATAGTTGGTTACATGGAAGGTTTTTCTACTAGCCAATAGCTACCAGGCTGGCTAGTAGTTTTGGCCAGCCCTGGGCATAACACAGTCTTAGTGAAATATTTCACTGTTTTGGTGGTGGAGGTGTGTGTAGGAGGGAGGGGGGAACTAAACAGTAAACTGCAACTTTGCCGATCATTGTTTCCTCTAGTAAATCATATAAATGTCTTTTTTTTATTTCATAGCACTAAGTCACTCTACAATCCCATTCAGCATTTTTTTCTCCTATTCACTGAAAAAGCTGTTTTTGGTAGTTTATCAGCACTAGCTACTTTCTTGCACTTGACTGAACTCAACCAAAGAGCCTACTTTATCATAAATACGAAAGAAAAGAAGGGAGTAATTGGGGGGGGGGGGGCTTTGGGAATGGCATCGGTTTTTTTCCTGGTAGGGTAACACTAACAGTATATAACCAGAGAAAGTAAGGAGGAATACATCACATGTATCCCCTACCATTTTGTTTGGCCTAGCTCACAAGTACCGCTTTTTCTATTTATATATTCTGTGGACACAGAAAAGTTTTATCAACGCAAACTATTCTGCATTTCGAATGCACCAACTTTTCAGTCCTTCAGATTAGGGGTATGGTGCTCAGCTATTCACTGAGATTTCTCTTTCATACTTTATACTAATATAGTATATTATATATAATACATATATATATATATAATTATTTTTTTTAATTGCGCAGGGGAAGTGATCAAAGCATGGGATCAAGGAGTGGCCAACATGCGGAAAAAGGAGGTGGCGCGCTTGATCTGTGCCCCAGCTTACGCTTACGGAGAGCGAGGCATGCCCCCAAAGATCCCTCCCAATGCAACACTCACCTTTGAAGTGGAACTACTGAACTGGGCTGGTTGGTGTCAAGTTTATTTCAATATTTGTATGAATGATGCACACTCTTATCAATCTGTCAATATTTTCTGATCTGTGATCATTGCTAAACAATTAGAATGAGACTTGAGAGCTCAATATCTTTGTTTTGTAGTTCTGCTTTCCACGAGCTTCCAATTGATTTGCAAACAAATGCAAGGCTGCTTTTTTATGTTCTGGTGGGTTATGTTAAGTTTAGAATTACAGTTGATTTGGTATTTGATACTATCAATCTGAAGTGCTCTATTCGTTTTTACTTTTTCCTTATTCTGATTTGTGGTTTCTGACATTTTCTTTTCATTTTTTAAAGCATTCTATCATCCATTCATGCATGCAATCTTTGGCACATGTTTTGAATTTCTTTAGGATCTACATGGATGAGAAACCATGTGACAGGAAAAGCAGGAATCCTAATTTTGTCTTTTTTATTTTTCAGGAAATCCTGAATTTGCAATATTTTATTAAAGAATAATTACACTGGAATGAGAAAAACACTTGTTTTTGTGTTTAAAGAAAAATGATAGTTGTCTCTAAATGGTTTGGTTTCATCAGTAAAAGTGTACAAAAAGCCCTTCATCTTCGTGGGCTTCGCCCCCAGACTCCACAAACTCCACCCCTTGACCCCCACCAATGGTGCCTGCTGGAACCCAGGCCTTCCTGCTTTTCGTTTTGTCCAGGTTTCACCCTTGGATCTAAGAAATAACGTCATTTGTTTCTTATTAAGTTATAAGATAGTTTATAAGTTAAACCACATCTTCCCCTTGATTTACTCTGACTATGACTTCATAAAAGTTTATCATTAATATTGACTCTTTCTCCATATTATTTGTAAAAATAAATTGTGCATTATGTGTGCTGTGCATGTTTCAACAGACATCCATAAAATATCCTTTATCTTTTTCTCTGTGGTTGAATTATAAGAGCTAACAGACGGAAGCAATTGTAGATTCATGTACATGTTTAATTGTACAGGACAGGACTTGACGAAGAACAAGGACGGCGGTGTCATGAAGCGAGTGTTGAAACAAGGGGAGAAAGTGGCCACACCCAATGAAGGCGCCACAGTCACCAGTAAGACCACTCGCTTTGTCCTCTTTGTGTCTTTAGTTCACTTCTAAAACTACTAGCTCGCAAGCAAGGGAGATTTATTAAAAATCTGTAACACTGACTGAGTGGTTTAGTTTCATTAATATTTTTTATCAAATGTTCTGTGTTAAGATGTAGACGGATCGATTACAAACATCTTTTATTTGCATATAATGTGAAGCAAGAATTGCTCTGGATTGACATTTTTCTAGTTTCCAAGATTGATTTTTTTTTAATGGATGAGAGTATGCTGTGTTAAGAACATGTAAAATGCATATGGATTTTGTCATCAGCATGTATAATTTGTAACGGTAAATTTAAATATAAAAGGAAATAATAAAAAGACTAGATGAAATAAACAAAAGTATGATGGCACCTCAGTCACATTATTATGCCTAGGTTTGCTACCATAGCATTGTAAAAAGTTCTTATTTTTTCTTCTTCTTCCAGTAATGTCCACCTGCCGTTTATCGGCAATAGGCCTTATTCGGAAATAACTCTTCCTGGCTTATTTGGCGTTGGTAAGAGTGATCTCCCTTGAAGTTTATAACACTTTCCTTCATATTTTTACTTGCACACACAGACACTTTTTACTTGCAGTGTGTGTGTGTGCGTGCGTGTATGCATGCGTGGGTGAGCATGCGTGTGCGTGTGTGAGCATGTGTGTGTGTGTGTGTGCGTGAATATAGACAAAATTATGCACACAAAATTACACACACTCTCTCTCTCTCTCTCTCTCTCTCTCTCTCTCTCTCTCTCTCTCTCTCTCTCTCTCTCTCTCTCTCAGAGGTTCCGTTAGACCGGCATATGCCGGTTTTTACCGATATTTTTTGGTCTAGTACCGATACAAATTAATGTCATCGGTATCGCGTACCGGTACCTGAGAATTTCTTTCGAGCTGGTAAGGAAAGACCCTGCGTCACACATCTACGTCAGGCAGATGCGCGATAAACGTTTTGCATCATGCTTACATAAATAGCAAGGTTGTGTTCCCGCTTGTGGGCTTCCCGCTCTCTGCTCTCCGGTTTCTTATCTGTATAGATTGTGTAGCTCTCCCCTCACCCCCCTCTGACGTCTTTCTGTCGTTCTGTTTGTCTGATGATGACAACAACATCACAAAAGTGACGTAACTTGGTCTTAAAAGGCAACATACAATGACGCATTACGATCGCATAGATTTATGTACAGATATTTTCTGCACAGCGAAGTTTGATTGCACCGGCTGTGTGATGGCCAGTACCGGAATATTTGTAGGCTAGCGGAACCTCTGTCTCTCTCTCTCTCTCTCTCTCTCTCTCTCTCTCTCTCTCTCTCTCTCTCTCTCTCTCTCTCTCTCTCTCTCTCTCTCTCTCTCTCTCTCTCTCTCTCTCTCTCTCTCTCTCTCTCTCTCTCTCTATCTATCTATCTATCTCTCTCTCTCTCTCTCTCTCTCTCTCTCTCTCTCTCTCTCAATCTTGAATAACTTGAATAAGAGGAAGATTGAATAAGAGGTTTGTGCTGTGTTTTGTGTGGGGTGTGTTGTGTGTCTGACCTTGAGACAGAGAGAGAGACATTTGGTTTTGCTGGTTGTGTGTGCACGCATGTGTCTGTGTGTGCATGCGTGCGTGCGTGCATGCGCACGCGCGTGTGCGTGTTTGTGCGTGAATGTAGACAAAATTATGCGTTGCACACACAGACTTGTGTGGTGTGTGTGTGTGTGTGCACGCATGCACACACACACACACCACAAAACACAGCACAAACCTCTTATTCAATCTTCAGAGAGAAAGAGAGGGAGAGAAAGAAAGAGAAAGAAAGAGAGTGTGTGTAATTTCAAGGGAGATCACTCTTACCAACGCGGATCACTCTGTTTGATTTGATTTCCGCAGTAGGTCTATTATTGACATAATTATACAGGTATTCAAAGACGAAGATGTGCAGCACGGGATATTATAGGATTTTAGAAAGATATTGGATAATAGGAAAGCGTTCATTGTTTACAATGATATTTAAAAGATATGAAGAGAATAATTTGGTTTGGTATTTTATAAGTTCGGATAGATATTAAATATTAGATTAATCGTTTGTTCTTTAAGATGATATTTAAAAGATGTGAAAAGATTAACTTGGCTGAGTATTTTGTAGGCTTGAAATATGGGGGGGGGAGGGGTTGAGTAAAATGTTAGCGAGATGCAAAATAAGAGAAGGAGTAAGTTCTTCTTCGATCGCTCAGACAGTTTCCTGTCAATTATGAGCGCAGATGCTTCATGCTGCCGTTATGCGCCTAACTAAGACATAGGCCCAGCAAGTCTGACTTTGGCTGGAGGAAATCTTTTTGAAAGTGTTTCTTGAAAAAAGGCAGGAGAATGGACCGGTAAGGCAGAAAGATAGTAGATGACAGTAAGCAAAAGGAAAAGGCAGCATCAAAGAGAGTGACAGATTAGAGGAAGTTACAAGCACAAAACTTCCAGAAGGTTGGGGAACTATATAAACGACCCCCCGGATTCCCCACGGGGGAGCAGGAGTAAGTCATGCACGACGCTCGGGCCTCACAATGGTTCTAAATGCACTCTCCACAACAAAATCCACCTTTGTCATCTCAGTCTGTCAGTTGTCGTGTTCCAGTCCGCTACACGGGCAAGCACGAAGGGCGGGCATTTGTCGATAGCCAGGAGGTGAGCTTCACCCAGGGGGAGGGCGAGGAGAAGGGCATGGTCCCTGGCCTGGAGCTGGCCACCCTCAAGATGAAGCAGGGGGAGATAAACGAGCTTACTGTCTCCGCCAAGTACGCCTACGGGGACAAGGGCTGTCCTGAGCTGGGCATCCCGCCCAGTGCCTCGCCGCTGGTCTACAACGTGGAAATGATCAGCTTTGAGAAGGTCATTAACCAGGTGGTAGAGTAGCTTAGAGGTACTGCATTCACCTCGTAATCAACAAAATCCAGGTTCGTTTTTGGCCGCAGCAGAGTTTTTCTGCGCTCTCTCCACTATACTTTATGATCTGAGCATTAAGTCTTTTGAATAGGATGACAAAAACTGAGATCCTTTGTGCTTACGCACTTTGTGCACGTTAAAGAACCTAATGGCAACATAAGGGCTGTCCATTGGTCAAATATCTATCCCTTCCCCCTTCCCGTTCAGAGTCACACACAAACAAACAAAAATGATGGTGATGACATTTTCTCCAGGTGGGAAGAGCCTGAATTTCAGTTTTCACAGATGAATCTCTGTGACTAGAAAAGTAATACAATTCAATACAATAGGATTAGATAAGGAAGAAACTAGTTTTGTGTTTATCTTTTTTTTAGTTTTGGTTTGAAATATTGTTAGTTTTGTGGTTGCTCTTTTTTATGGTTTGGATTTGGTTTACCAATTATTTTAAAACACTACCCGTAACAAATTGTTGATTTGAATGAGAAAAGTAAAGTTTCCAAGTGTGGTGCCTTAAGTAGAGCATGCTGCAATGGCATATTGCCAATTCTCCCATGTTGTTTGTTACCCCGGCAAATGTTAAAAATAGCCCACTCCCTTGCCCCTTCCATTCATTTCAGACGGTTTAGGAATAGGGTTAGGGATAGGTTTAGGGTCAGATTAGTCATCAATTTTTTTATTTGACACTAATCTGACCCTAAACCTATCCCTAACCCTAACCTGAAACCGTCTAATCCACAGACAAAAAAGAAAAAAATGATGGTATGTTATGAGATTGACACTTACCTGATCCTAACCCAATCCCAAAACCTATTTGTAGCCCTAACCCTAACTGAAACCGTGTGAAATGAATGGAAGTGGCAGAGGAGGGGGCTATTCTTAACATTTGCCGTTACCCCTAATCTACCACACACAATTATGTTGTCGCAAGTGTCTATCTAATCTCGGTATTGGTGAGATATTACATTTTGCCTGTGCAGTTTTTATTCCTTACAGTTCCTACTATTAATTGAGTGTACTCTTGCTTTAAAATGGGGAGACTGAAAGCATGAAGTAAAGTTTTATTTTATAGACTTTCATTTTAGAGACATTTCCTGACCACAAGTTTAATGCGTGTATCTGTGTGGCATGATGGATTCATTTAGATCGGTAGAGGACAGTTCTTGAATAGAGCTCTACAGCGTTATCTTCATCATCCTCATCCATGTCCACATCAATCAACAAGAATTAAGTTAAATGCTTTTGTGATGATCAAGTTTTGAATTGTTTTGAGCATCTTTAAGTTAATTATTTATGGTGCTTTTTTGTTTGTTTGATCAACTCCAGGCCAAAGAGTCGTGGGAAATGGATGTGGCTGAGAAAATCGAACAGTCTAAAATCATCAAGGAGAAAGGGACGACAGCTTTCAAGGTAAGGAACTGACCTTGGTTTTTTTCTAAAACAAGTATATGAAAATATATCACTGGCATGTTTCCAACAGATGAAAGTGATCTCATACAGTTAACAAACATTAACAGTTAACCTTAATTTATACAAAAACATTACATTAACATTAAAAGTTAACCTTAATTTATACAAAAACATCATAGAGATGGATAATAATGCAATTTGTAAAAAACTAAATGCAAAGGCAAAAGAGTGCACCTGCTCGCTGACAGTTTTTGTGAATCTTTCCTTGCCATCTTGATACATCTTTGTACACAAGTGACATTTTTGATGATTATTTAAGGTTGAAATGTTTGAGTCATTCAGAGACTTTAAATTTCTTATATTTTCGTAAATTAAAGTGTATTATGTTAGCTTTCTCGCATTTTCGTAAATTCTCACATTTTTGTGAATCATACTGTTTGGTCAAGGCAGTAACCATTTAATTTTAGTGCTATTAAATAGTCGGAATGTTACAGCTGTAACCACAACTAGATTTGGCCTCTCAGGATGGACATGATTTCGTGTGGGTGGGGTCAAATTAAAGCCTGAACAGTGAACTGTTATTTATATTTCCTTTTTTTCTGGATATTTGTTGTTGTTGTTATTGTTTTTGTTGTTGTTGCTTTGCCTGTTTGTACAGTTGATAGCCAATGTTATTGTGCAATTGTCTCCTCAGAAAGGGAATTACCAACAAGCACTGAGCTCCTACCAGAAGATTGTGACGTTCTTGGAGCACGAGACATCGGGCCTGAAGGACTCTGAACCCCAGGACAGGGAACAGCTGTTACTGGCCGCGCACCTCAACCTGGCCATGTGTCACCTGAAGCTGAAGAACCTGTGTAACGTATGCCATGTATTTCAACATCCTTTGAACATCCATCCTTGAGAGAGAGAGAGTGAGTGGGAGAGAGAGAGAGAGAGGGTGGGAGAGAGAAAAAAGACAAAAGGAAAGAAAAGAAGAAAGAAAACACAGTCAGGCATTTTGGTTAGGCTTGTTTTTCAGTGTTAGTGCACTGGCTTGCGATAGTACATTTTCTACCATTAACATTTTTTTATTCTGGTAAGGTGAATAGTTGTTAAGCCATGCCTAATGTGTAAATGACTGATTTCATATTGCCGCCCGGAAATTAAGGTATCGTAAGTTAAAATTGGTCATCTTTGTGTTGGACTTACCAGTTGATCAAGGCAAGATAAGTCTAACAAAGTTGTAGTAAAATATTTGCAAAGCTAAATCACTAATGGTGACGCTAAATGGACAAAAAATGTGGTAATTTGACCTGAAATGACCGAGTTTTACATTCCTTATGTGAAGTGACGTCTTTCTACTTACGTCTATGTTTTCCGCACAGTGATATGTGGATTAACATATACATGCACAGACTCTCTGTCATTCATGTAGGTGTATGTGCACACACTGATCATATTACTAACACATAGATAGTGGTTTATCATTTTATCATGTGTGTGTCACTGTGTGCAGTGTTTTGTTGTGCAGCAGACATTAAGAACTTTAAGCCGTTTTGCTCCCAGCATGTAAAATAAGAGTGAATAGTTACATTTAGATACTGATTCTATGTGAATGTGTGTGTGTGTGCTTTTCAGGCGGAAGACTCCTGCTATAAAGTTCTGGAAATGGATTCCAACAATGTCAAGGCGTTCTTTCGCCGTGGGCAGGTGAGTGCAGTCCTTATTCTGTGTTGTTCCTGTTGTTTTTCCCTTTATTCTTTTTTAACAGCATCTTTGATTCTATGGACCTTAACAAAAAATAATCTGCAGAGAGCAATGACATTAAGGCTGTGTACACACATAAGCGGATGTTCCATGCGGAAACACATGCGCAATCCATAAATAAGTGAAACAAAGAAAGGAAAAGATTTGCGCACGTGTCCAAATTTCCCCATTATGCGTAAACTTTTATACTTCTTTCTTCCACTTATTTAGGGTTTTCTTTTCGGAACTTACGCGTCTAATGTGAACCCGGCCTTGCAATGCAGGCTATGTCAATGTGCCTGAACTTAAGTGTTTATTTTTTATTTTAGGTGGGGTTTTTTAACTGTGGCCTCTCTGCTTACAGGTCAGTTTAAAAAAGTGAGGACCAACCTCCCATTCTCACCTTCCCATATTTTGTTGTCCCTACCACCACCTCCTCATGTCATGCTTTAGTTTATGGTGGATTTTTTTAAAATGTGTTTTTAAATATTTTGTACCTAACTCAAATGTTGACGTCAGTCCATGGTTGTTGGTCATCAAAGAAAAACATACTATTTCCGAAATATTACAGCAGGCAAAATACAATGGGCGTTGGGGTGTGTATCGTTCAACATTAGTTTTGTTCTTTGATTTAAGGAGAGCCGGTCAGATCCCTTTAAAGTGACTTATTTTTCTTCAGCTTCAAGGGAAGGGTGGGGGGCATTGTCCCCCATATCCCCCAACAAGAAAGCTGCCCCTGTACCCCGCCAGTTAGTGCCTGTCAGGTTTTCCAGGATTTTGTAGAAGCACCCTTTCAAGTGTATATGTACTTTTATGTGATATGTTGTGTTAATCTTTGCTTAAATTGAGCTTTAGTTTTGGACGCGGGTGTTTCAGTCCAGACTGGAGCGTAATGAATACTCAGCGGCGGGCGACGACTTCAGCAAAGTTCTGGAGTTGGAGCCGGACAACAAGGCGGCCAAGAACCAGATCATTGTGTGCCGCCAGAAGGAAAAGGACGCCTACGCCAAGGAGAAGGCGCTCTACACCAACATGTTCAAAAAGATGGCTGAAAAGGTCTGTGGGTTTTTTTCTCTGTGGTTGTTGGCATTGACTAGAAAGAAGTAAATTAGATGTTTGTATGGATTCTTCTTTTTCTTCAGCGTTCCAGGGCCATTTGGCCGTATGTGCCCGGATTTCAATGTTCACTGGTCTCCCCGCTACATAAAGATTGGTTTTGTTTTTAAGGCAGGAGAATGGGTCAATAAAAATAGTAGATGACAGAAAGCAAAGGAAAAAGGCAGAGTCAAAGAGAGTGGCAGATTAGAGGAAGTTACAAGCACATAACTTCCAGAGGGTGGGGGAACTATTTTTGCGAAAGACCCCCCTCTCCCCGTATCCCCACGAGGAGAGACTCGTGGAGGGGGCGGGGTCATCCAGCTCCCTGTATGGAGGCACGAAGCATCCACCCACTGACCCGGTTTGTATGGATGGTTGTTGCCGCCAGAAGGAAAAGGACACCTGTGCCAAGGAGAATGCGCTCTAAACAAACAAAAAGATGGGCGAAAAGGTGTCTTGCTGATTCCTGTATATTGGTTGTAATTGTTGGCATTGAGTAGAAGTGGATTTTTTTTACAGTTGGTGTGGGTGGGTAGTAAAAAAAAAAAAAACTAAAAAAACCCTACAGCAATAGGTAAAACTAAATTAGAATGAAAGAAGTTCTGTTATTGCTGTTGTCAGAAATGCGTTAATTTGAAAGCATGTCTTGCATCTCATTTATTTTTGGGTTGATGTACTGGCCATAGAAATGATTCATTAACCTCTTCACTGCCCAATGACAGATATTTCCATCATTATTTCTTGTAGGATTGTCCCACTGAAAGCCTCCATACAGGGATGTACCATTGAATTCATATCTTTATTACTGTTGAATGGTTAGGGTGCTCATTTATCTTTAAAAGTAGCATAGATTAGGCAAACTTTAATTATTCAACTGCTAAATTTTTATTATTTTTATATATAAGTACCCCCAAAATGTCCGTGGCAGTGAAGGGGTTAATATCGTTAATCATTTCTTTTTCCTTGTCGTTATATTCTTTTTCTGTTCTTCATATTTTCTTCTTCTTTTTCTTCTCTCCTTTTTCTTTGCCTTCTTCTATTTCTACTTCTTCATCTTCCTTTTCATCTTCGTTTATTCTTTTTATCGTTGTCTTCTTCTTTACTTATCCTTCATCTTCTATGTCTTCTTCTTCCTCTTTTTCTTTGTTTAATTCTTGTTCTTTTTCCTTTTCTCCTTACTTTGTTTCTTCTCCTTCCGGCTCTTCTTCCTTCACCTGGAGATTGGAATTGACAAAAGGAGGCATAGTCTAAATGTGCTTATATTCATGCATGCTGAATGTCAATGTCTGTTATTCTGGCACCTGAACGGAATTTCTCCTTGGGAGATAATACAGTGATTTTGATTAGATTGCCGAAAATGTTCTTTCAAAGGTGAGATTATTTATTTTAATGCAAAGATCTTTTGGGGAAAATGTTTTACAAGTGCGATAACAATATTTGAATTTTATGTAAGTGCAGTGCAGTGTCTCCTCAGTTGGATGCCTCCTGACGGCCTAATATAGATTCGCTCCCCTTGGACTGCTGGTCTCGGGTTCTGCAACCTGAACAAGCCGGGGTGTAGCTGTGAATTGGGATTCGGAATGAGCGGCGTGGGAGCAACGCCACTGTACGACCCAGAAGATGGGACAGCAAAAAAAAAAAAGAAGAATTTTGTAGGGTACGCCTTATAGTCTGTAAATGCGGTGTACGTTTTGTGGTGTTGCCCGGTGTGTGAGCAGAACCACAGTGGGTTCAGCCAGGACCAGCAGATGCCGGAGGTCGGGGAGTGGAACAACGACATGGCCCGCAACATGATGCCCCTGCAGGACGAGCGCGACGCCTTCGACTTTGAGGACCTCGGCGACGGTGACAGGAAGGACGCCCCTGTCCAGAGGACACCCCCCTCCACCACTGCCACCGCCGATAGCATGGAGGACTGACATGGGGGACGGCTCATCATGCACAGCACATCGGGATAAATGCCATGTGCCCCTGTCTCTACGTTTCCCCGTCATTGTGTCCCCGTCTCTATGTGTATCCATCTCTATATATCCCTGACTCTAGGTTTCCTCGTCATTGTGTCCCCGTCTCTGTGTCCCCATCTCTATATGTCCCTGACTCTAGGTTTTCTCGTCATTGTGTCCCCGTCTCTATGTGTCCCCATCTCTATATATCCCTGACTCTAGGTTTCCTCATCATTGTGTCCCCGTCTCTATGTGTCCCCATCTCTATATGTCCCTGACTCTAGGTTTCCCCGTCATTGTGTCCCCGTCTCTATGTCCCCATCTCTATATGTCCCTGACTCTAGGTTTCCCCGTCATTGTGTCCCCGTCTCTATGTGTCCCCATCTCTATATGTCCCTGACTCTAGGTTTCCCCGTCATTGTGTCCCCGTCTCTATGTGTCCCCATCTCTATATGTCCCTGACTCTATGTTTCCCCGTCATTGTGTCCCCGTCTCTATGTGTCCCCATCTCTATATGTCCCTGACTCTAGGTTTCCCCGTCATTGTGTCCCCGTCTCTATGTGTCCCCATCTCTATATGTCCCTGACTCTAGGTTTCCCCGTCATTGTGTCCCCGTCTCTATGTCCCCATCTCTATATCAGTATATGTCCCCGTCTATGTCCCGTCTCTATATGTCCCCGCCTCTACATGTCCCCATCTGTATATGTCCCCGACTCTGGGTTTCCCCGTCATTGTGTCCTTTTCTCTATGTGTCCCCATCTCTATATGTCGCCGCCTCTATATGTGTGTGTGTGTGTGTCTTTCATTTAACGTCTATCCACTTCTCGTGATATTAGACGGGTCCTCTATATGTCCCCATCTCTATGTGTCCCCATCTCTATATGTCCCCGTCTCTATATGTCCCTGTCTCTGAGTCCCCGTGGATTTATGGTAAAGGTTAGGGTTAGGGGTTCAGGTTAGTGTTTGGGTTAGGAACAGGGTTAGAATAAACAAAGAGACAGAGAGATATAAAACGGGGACATATAGAGATGGGGACACATAAAGACAGGGACACATAGAGATTAGGACACATAAAGATGGGGACACATAGAGACGGGGACACGTAGAGATGGGGACACATAGAGATGGGGACACATAGAGACGGGGACACATAGAGATATGGACACATAGAGATGGGGACACATAGAGATGGGGGAACACAAAGAGGCAAAATAAGGGACATATAGTCGCAGGAGCACAGTGCAAAGTGCAGGGATGTGAGAGTTGCATGTAAGCGCATTATTTTTCTATTTGACTTTTAAAAAATACGTACAAAGGAAAGAGAGAGAAGATCGTCAAGTTCAGTAGACTTTCTTCTCGTGCACACAGTGAAAACAGAAAAAAATTGTAGTGCGAATACATTCCCTTGACTGAATTTCGTAAGCTTCTTTGTGGTTGGCCAGTTTTGTTCAATGGCAATGCACCATTTTCATGTGTTAGGCTACTTCCTCGATGTCTTTTCGAAGGAGGATTTGGACGTTTTTAAAGCTGTTGAGTGAATGTTTCATCTTCAACCATGAAAATTATACATAGCACCATACATGTGAAGAAAGAGGAGATTGACAAAGGATGCCAACACAAATTTGACAGGGCTTGGTTGGATGAAACTGTATCAGACAGTAAGATCCACGTTGGTGAGCCACAGAAAATTTGATGTTGCAGGCCAAGTTTTGTTTCAGTACTTTGACGATACCATCAGCTACGCTTTTTTGGTTGGGGCCTTCTCACATGCCAGCACACAAATTCCCCACATTCTGTCTGCTTTTGGTTTTCACCAGAGAACTGATCGTAGCCAAGACAGAACTTTCTTTTCACACAGGCATGTTCTTTTTTCACTGGTTGTGGTTAGGGTTAAGAAAAGACCTTACAAATGCTGTATTGCAATAAAAGATGGGGTGAAAACTTTGGATTAAGTTACGCTGGTGGTGAGTGTTAATAATAGTTATAAGCTAAAAGCGATTGAAATGGGGTGCTGTGGCGGATTATGCTGGATGCGTCTTGTGCTAAGGTTATGTGTTCCTATCGTTGGGTTGCACCAAGTATTCAGATTGTTCATATTGCTGGGTATCAAAACAGACCTGCATGCTACACAATTCGGACCTCTGCAACACTTCAGAATTGATAATAATGCTTTTTAGTTCAAAATTCTATACACTTTCAATGAACAGTGTATGGTGGTTTTAATGAATAAAACTACACATTTCACATCAAAGACTACTACACATTTTAGATATTCAGATACTCATGGCTAGTGTAAGGGGTAACCAGGTGTGAGTATGTGTCCAAGGATATAAATATTCTGTGGAACTTTAGTGAAAGATAAGTATTGGCATTTATCCACATAAGAGGAAGCCTTGATAGAGGTTCTTTTTTACTGTGAATTTATCCTCTGTGACAGGAGTACATGTGACTCTTGCCAAGAATGTCTTATTTTTTAAGGAGTTCTATGTGTCACATTTCTTTGCTCAGCATCCAGCATTCAGGTTATGCGTTTGGGGATTCATGAACATTGAGATGCGTGTGAGAATGAGCTGTGAGTGTGACTACTCTGAATCTTCAGGAATGGTTGTCATTGTTGAATCAGTTGATGAAGTTTGAGATCGTCATTGTTGATAGTTCAGTGTTCGTGGTTTCTCAGATAGTACAATATAGCACAAAATTCAGTGTGGAACATTTTGTTAGAGAGATTCTAATAAATTGATCATTGACATTGACTCTTGTCTTTTACTTTTACGTTTATGCATTGAAATGTTTTATAAATCATTTACGGATGTTCATAGTTATGTGTCTATGATTATAAAATTTGCGGACGTAAAAATGAGTCTGAATCTGACTGTGGGTCTGTGAGTAAACCATGGAAATGCTCCTCGAGTCGTTCGTTGATGTTTAAAGTTAAATTGTTCAATGATTTGTTTGCATGAGAATATGTCCAAGATATGTGCGAGCCCTTTGCTCAAATGAACCACAGTGTGTAGTTTTAGGCACGTCTAAAATCTGTTCCAGTGAAGTACAGTATTTTATGTTGCGGTGTGCTTTTACCCATTGCTTATACCCTGCCATTTCTTTCCTGACTACTTTAGGACTGCAAAGAGTACAAACTTTGAAATGTACTCAGTGTACTGCCATTGTTTATGACTGAGAGGTACAAGCCCCACCTACATTCATATATTATCCCATCAATTTTCAGACCAGACTTCTAATCGTCTCACCTTTTAAATAGATTTCTGAAATAAATGCATTGAATCGAATCAGAAATGCCACCATTTTGAGTTGGAAGGGGAAGTACCCCAAAACATTGTTTTGAAAAAAATTGTCATAACAGTTTCATAATGTGCCCATCTTGATTCTGACATAATGGATTTGAGTAGCAGTTATGTGTTAAAAGATACGTGATGGAGGAAATGGGATGTAGCAAAATAAATGTACATTCCTGCCATATATTTACTTTCCTTGTGTGTGTGTGTGGGGGGGGGGGGGGTATTTCAATAGCTTCTTGTGTTTCATAAAACAAAATCTTGGCAATTTTCTTTTTTACTTGGAAAATGCCTGCATTTTGAAATATACTGGGTTGAGATAAACGTAGCACTAAAAAAAAATTTTTTATGAAGACTGTAAAATAAAATTGTACGCCACAGCATCAATCTTTAAATTGAAATTGAGACTGCCACACACTCCTTAGTGCTCAGGAATATGTGTATTTCTTTTTATCATTTTTAGTTTGTTATTTGACGTAAGTATTCCCATAGGGTTTTTCATACAAACAGTTGTTGCAAGTGTGTGGAGGAAACAAGTGTTAAATGGAAATAAAGATTGAAATGAGCACTGGAGCATTGTTGTCTGTTTGCTTTGTTTGTAAGAGAGAACAGGCAGGCCCTTTTGTTCTCTTTTTTTTTCCGCAGTCTTTATTGACACGGTTAACATGACTAAAAAGCCTCCTGTTTTTGATGCTAGCCTTTGTCCATGGCTTATGGATAATAAATCAAAGCACCCATGTTTCTTGTAGGTCAAATAGATCAATGCACCATTGTTTAGTAGGTCTGCCATAAATAGATCAATGCACCATTGTTTAGTAGGTCTGCCATAAATAGATCAGAAAAGCGTGTAGCTGAAAGAGCATGGCTTAAGACCCCCCTTACCATTACGAAACAAATCTTCAACGCTGCGAAACGAAAAATAGCGAACATAGTGTTGACAGCAAGATCCTCCTTTTACACTGACCAAATAAACAATGCAGTGACCTCTAGTCGGCTGTTTTCTATCTGCAGCAAACTACTGGGGCGTGAAAAAAGCACCCCTCTCCCTACCACCCACCCTGTCAGTGACCTTCCTGATGTCTTTAACGACTACTTTGTTCAGAAAATCCAGCTGATCAGAAACGAACTTGATCAGGCTTCTTCCACACCTAGGCCTACCACCCTGTTAGACCAAATAGGAACAACATCCACGTTCTTGGAATTTCAGCCAGTTACTGCCTTTGAATTGAAGAAGATCATTCTAAAAGCTAAACCCACTTCCTGTCCTCTTGACCCTATACCGACGCCACTTTTCATAGAGTATCTTGATGAACTACTCCCTACTCTCACCCATATTGTCAACAACTCTCTAACATCTGGCTCCTTTCCATCTGTGTTCAAAACTGCCATTGTCAAACCACTTCTAAAGAAATCATCCCTTGACCCAAACACTCTCAAGAACTATAGGCCTATATCCAACCTCTCTTTCATATCAAAAATCATTGAGAAATTAGTTCTTCATCAACTCCTAGGCTATCTCAATGAACATCAACTCATCAGTTGTTCACAATCAGCGTACAGGCCATTTCACAGCACTGAAACGGCACTGTTGAAAGTAACTAATGACATTCTCTTAGCTCTTGACTCTGGTGACGCATCTATATTAACTCTTTTGGATCTTTCAGCTGCTTTTGATACTATTGACCACCATATACTCCTTAAGAGGCTTCAAATCACCTATGGAATATCAAGCACTGCTCTGTCATGGTTCTCGTCTTACCTTTCTGGTCGAACTCAGTCTGTCTCCATCAATGACTCATCTTCTGCAATGGTTGGCCTCACATGTGGGGTTCCTCAAGGCTCAGTACTTGGACCAGTCCTCTTCATCATGTACACTAAACCCCTGTCCGAGTTGATCACTTCTCATTCAGTTGATTCTCAGTCTTTTGCTGATGATACACAACTCCACAAGCCTGTATCCCCATCTACCATTCTTCCTTCTATATCTTCACTTGAATTCTGCATTCGCAACATCAAATCATGGATGCTACAAAACAAACTGAAGCTGAATGACGACAAAACGGAGGCCTTGTTCATCCACTCTCCATCTAGAAAACTTTCGTACCCAAAGCCTGATTCCATCTCTGTCTGTGACACTCAAATACCTTTTTCTCCTTCTGCTAGAAATCTTGGCTTCCACATCTCTCAAGATATGAGTGTTGACTCACAAGTTCAAACTATCTGTCGGTCAGCATACTGTGAGCTGCGTCGCATTGGTACGATTCGCCATCTCCTGTCTATAGATACTACTAAAATACTAGTCTGCGCTTTTGTTCTCTCTAAACTAGATTATTGTAATTCACTCTTGTATGGCTGCCCCCAACACCTCATTGACAAGCTTCAAAAAGTCCAGAACTCTGCTGCCAGACTTGTCCTCAAGGTCTCTAAGTATCATCATGTTCAACCACTCCTGATATCCCTTCATTGGCTTTCCATCAAAGCACGTATTGACTACAAAATTTCCACTCTATGTCATTCTTATTTCTCTGGAAATGCCCCTAGCTACATTTCTGACATGCTTTCTGTCTATACTCCATCAAGGCAATTGCGGTCATCTTCAGATTCCAAAATTCTCTGTGTTCCTAGTACACGAACAAAAATGTTTGGTGAGTGCTCCTTTTCCTTTTCAGCCCCATCAGTTTGGAACTCCTTACCACGCGAAATCCGCCATATCCAGTCCTTGCAATGTTTCAAATCAGCTCTCAAGACCCACCTGTTCAAGCTACATCACAACCTTTAGGCCACATTACTTCTGGACTCTATTCTCACACACACACTCCCCTCCCCCTCATATTAGTTTCACTGTGTGTTGACTGCAATGTCTACGTCAGCTTTGTTGCGCGCGCGCGCGCGAAAGAGAGAGAGAGAGAGAGAGAGAGAGAGTGTGTGTGTGTTGATGCTTTGTTCAACTGATTGTATTTTGTATTGTGTTTTTTGGGTGGGGTGAGTGGTGGTGATGGTAACGGGGGTGTGTGTGTGTGTGTGTGTGTGTGTGTGTGTGTGTGTGTGTGTGTGTGTGTGTGTGTGTGTGTGTGTGTGTGTGTGTGTGTGTGTGCCGGTACGTGCGTGTATGTGTGGGTGGGGTGTGTATGTGTATGCCTATTTGCATGTGCGTGAGCGATTATTTCGTGTTGTTGAATTTGTTGCTTCTTAATTTTTGTTGTTGTTAAGCGCATAGAGCTCCACATTGGTGGAGGAATGCGCTATATAAATGATTCACTATTATTATTATTATTATTATCAACAAACCATTGTTTAGTAGGTCTGCCATAAATAGATCAACAAACCATTGTTTAGTAGGTCTGCCATAAATAGATCAACAAACCATTGTTTTTCTAGTAGGTCTGCCATAAATAGATCAATGCACCATTGTTTTTCTAGTAGGTCTGCCATAAATAGATCAACAAACCATTGTTTTTCTAGTAGGTCTGCCATAAATAGATCAATGCACCATTGTTTTTCTAGTAGGTCTGCCATAAATAGATCGACAAACCATTGTTTTTCTAGTAGGTCTGCCATAAATAGATCAATGCACCATTGTTTTTCTAGTAGGTCTGCCATAAATAGATCAACAAACCATTGTTTTTCTAGTAGGTCTGCCATAAATAGATCAATGCACCATTGTTTTTCTAGTAGGTCTGCCATAAATAGATCAACAAACCATTGTTTTTCTAGTAGGTCTGCCATAAATAGATCAATGCACCATTGTTTTTCTAGTAGGTCTGCCATAAATAGATCAACAAACCATTGTTTTTCTAGTAGGTCTGCCATAAATAGATCAGCAAACCATTGTTTTTTCTAGATCAACAAACCATTGTTTTTCTAGTAGGTCTGCCATAAATAGATCAACAAACCATTGTTTTTCTAGATCAACAAACCATTGTTTTTCTAGTAGGTCTGCCATAAATAGATCCTTTGTGTCGTGTGGTACCCCCAATCTCTTCCCATTCTTTCCTATTCATCCTGTGTCCTCTCACCTTCACTCCCTTCTTTCACTTCACTCTGCACTCAGCCAATTAATTGATTTTATCCCTTTCACAATAAAACATTAGTTATTCAATAACTTATTGTCCATACGATGAGTTGCAATTAAGAGAAAGTGTGAGAGAAAGGATGATGTATGTTTGTGTGTGCGCACACGCGCTGCCAAGAGAGCGAAAGAAAGTATATGCATGTGTGTGTTTGTGGTATATTTTGAGGAAATGTTGGAATAAGAAGAAAAAAAGTGTGAAAAAGAAGGGGGGAGAAAAGTGTGTGTAGTCACCTGAAGAAAGCCTTGGCACAAGGGGCAGCCTTTTGATAAAAAATAAAATAAAAATCAAATTATGTATATTTTTAGAAATTTAAAAAGCGAAAATGACTGCTGGGTTAAGTAAAATTCACAACGAATAAAAACAAAGTCGAAATTGAAACCCAAAAGAAAAGATTTAATGACAAAAACA
The DNA here is from genome assembly GCA_017654935.2 of Phymorhynchus buccinoides. NCBI lineage: Eukaryota > Metazoa > Mollusca > Gastropoda > Neogastropoda > Raphitomidae > Phymorhynchus > Phymorhynchus buccinoides. Next base: position 24,990,489 of record CM065697.1, on the reverse strand, counting down.
GCACAAGCTACGACGTTTCGGGTTCAACCCGTTGTCCAGTAACTAAAAATAGACATGACATAGTGACATACATGACGTTAAGACGTAAACAAATTACGTCATGTATAATGTTAGTATGTCATGTCTATTTTTAGTTACTGGACAACGGGTTGAACCCGAAACGTTGTAGCTTGTGTTGTTTTTGTCATTAAATCTTCTTTTGGGTTTAAATTTCGACTCTCTTAATGGTTGGTTTAACATCTAATTAGGTGTAGCCTCTTATAGACAGTAACATTTCGACTTTGTTTGAATTTGTTGTATATATTTTTAAATAAAAGTTCTTACTAGAGACACGGGCAATGGCAAAAAACACAACCTCCTTGGCAGAGATATAATGATCATATATTCTTCCTGATAAGTCTAGCCTACATAACTCTCCTCTACAGACAAATGCCCATCCTACTGATTCAAAAACAACCCAGACACTATTACAATGATCACAGTAAATCCCTCAGCCAGTGTATAAGAGGGGGACAAGACAGGTCAGGACAGTGAGAGCGTCTTCCCCTGTCGTATATCTGCAGTGACACTCGGGGCAAAGTGGCAGCTCTTCGGACAATCACCACCTTCACAGTGACAGAGAGCAGCGCGTCATTCTTGGCACGTGCAGAGTGACCCTTGACCTGACAGCCTCGAGCACCTTCCTTTCCAAGGGAGAGAACATCCTCAGTATGGAAAGAGGAGTACTGTCTCTTTGTTTAATCAAACTGACATGCTCTTCAGTTGAGGCAGCAGACGATTTGAATGACATTGGGTAGTTTGTCCGTCCCATGGTCCCAAATGGTCAAATCACTGGTTGACCATGACCGATAGTAAAGAGGGTTATGTGTCGATATGTTAAGTTTTGTACAAGAATTTTGTACCTTGTAAAGTGTAGATGACCAGTGGTCAGTGACAATGACCAGTGTTCACTTTGACTTAAAAATAAAATGTTGATTCTTATTATTTCCTGTCACTAAATAATTCATGATACTCATGACACACTAATAAGCTGTTAAGCAGCGAAAATGTGTAATTTCTATCAAGGTGACCACTGGTCAGTGGCAGTGACAACTGGTCATCTGGATTATAAATGTGCATAAAGTATCTGGTGACAGGAAATAAGTCGCTACCAATCGAAATTTGATTTTTAAGCCAAAGTGACCACTGGTCATTGTCACTGACCACTGTTCATCTACATTGTACAATGTGCAGTCGTACTCTTGACACACTGATAAGCTGTTGAACAGCGAAAATGTGGAATTTACATCAAAGTGACCAGTGGCACTGACCACTAGTCATCTGCATTATACAAGTGCATAAATGATCTGGTGACGGGAAATTAGCTGTTAAGAATAAAATAAATTGATTTTTAAGTCAAACTGACCACAGGTTATTGTCACTGACAACTGGTCATTTACACTACAAGGTACAAAAACCTTGTACAGAACATGTCACATCGACACATGGACATATAGACATGCAGACACCCGGACATATGGACATATAGACACATGGACATATAGACACATGGACATATAGACACGCGGACATATAGACACACGGACATATAGACACATGGACATATAGACATGACCCCCTATCGTGGGTGCTTCTCCTTGGGCCATTAATAATTGTGTCTAAGTTCATGTTTTATGCTGTGGTATCTGCCTGAAGGAAATAAGGAAGCAACTTCCCGACAACCACTTGTCCTCTCCCATGCCAAGCCTTAGCTGTTTTGCTTTGGCCTGTCAATGTTCCTTCAGCTTGAAGGGGGGTGTTCAGCATTGTGAAGAATAAGCCAAGCCTTAGCTGTTTTGCTTTGGCCTGTCAATGTTCCTTCAGCTTGAAGGGGGGTGTTCAGCATTGTGAAGAAGCAGCCAAGCCTTAGCTGTTTTGCTTTGGCCTGTCAATGTTCCTTCAGCTTGAAGGGGGGTGTTCAGCATTGTGAAGAAGCAGCCAAGCCTTCTTGGTCAATGGAGTACGGATGTCTACTGGGCAAGGCATCTCTGCAGTAAACACCAGCATTACGACCTACCTAGCCTTCAGAATGGCAGTCGCCTTAATTTGGGGTAGTGGGAAGGTGCCTCGTGCCTCCCCGCCCCACACACGTGTTTCTGCCCGTGAGGATACGGGGGGCTTTCGTACAAATGGCCCCCCCACCTTCTGGAAGTTGTGAGCTTATAGCTTTCTCTAATCTGTCACTCTATTTCACTCTGCCTTTTTCTTTTGCTTTCTGTTAGATCTTTCTGACTTATTGGTCCATTCTCCTGCCTTTTTCTGTTGCTTTCTGTTAGATCTTTCTGACTTATTGGTCCATTCTCCTGCCTTTTTCTTTTGCTTTCTGTTAGATCTTTCTGACTTATTGGTCCATTCTCCTGCCTTTTTCTGTTGCTTTCTGTTAGATCTTTCTGACTTATTGGTCCATTCTCCTGCCTTTTTCTTTTGCTGACTTATTGGTCCATTCTGACTGCCTTTTCCATTCTCCTGCCTTTTTCTGTTAGATCTTTCTGACTTATTGGTCCATTCTCCTGCCTTTTTCTTTTGCTTTCTGTTAGATCTTTCTGACTTATTGGTCCATTCTCCTGCCTTTTTCTGTTAGATCTTTCTGACTTATTGGTCCATTCTCCTGCCTTTTTCTGTTGCTTTCTGTTAGATCTTTCTGACTTATTGGTCCATTCTCCTGCCTTTTTTTTTCTCCAAAAAGGTTTTCCAAATAATGTTCTCCTTTGACTCAGTTTGAGCTCCTCTGAAATTGGAATGTGTCGGCTGAATGCAATGGGAAGACCATTTAAAACTGAAAACCGTACACATATACGAGCCTCACCCATTGTGACCATAATTATGGCCTGGGAACGCAGAAGAAGAAGAAGCAGTCGCCTTCTCTGCTTTCTGGAAGACATCAGACACGACAGACTAGTATAGGCTTCACGGACAGGAGACCTACAGTGAAATTAAATTTGTCAGTTGATACGATAAATGAGCAGCCCTAATTGCGATTTATATAGCCTACCTTCGATGTGTCCAGACATTAATTCAGAGTATACGCCTATCTTTTGTGGCTTGAAACCTACGCCCTAAACAAAAAGTACTTCATCATTCCTCGAGCACCAGTGTTCAAGTGTCACTGTTCTAGTCCTATCAGTACAGCATTGTTCATGCAATGAGAAAGCTAAAATCCACCCCAACCCTTCCCCTTCCTTATTCTTCGCATTTCCTATAATAGGCCTATATATTTCCTGCTGAACTTCGATCCTTCTTTCTACGCACCTTTAAGGTTTAAAAAAATATATCCCCAGTCGTGACTCGTTACTGCTTGTCATTGTATTGTTATGTAAAGTAAACAGCTAAACCACCAACGAGATTGCTTTTCAAATGACATTAATCACACATGGCATGTCGACCAATTCTTCTCCCTTTTTTTGTTGGTCTCTCTTTGACTTTTTCCTTTTCTTTCCGCTTTCTTTTATTTATTTCAAGCAACACTTTTCAATCGAGTTCTCTTTCACAAGAGATTTATGACCTACAGAACACAAACAAGCGAACACAATGGATCGACTAAGATGAAAGTTCGTTTAACGTCCTCCGGTCTGGAACAGACACATAATTACCGGACATTAATAGGTGAAGACGGGGTAAAAAGCCCATGGGCGGGTAAGAAGCCCATGTCAATTATCTCATGAAATAAAGCACATTTCAGTCAAATTTTGCCCATGAGGCGAACGCTAAACATTAACACTCGTCTCATGGGCAAAATTTGAAATTTGCTTCATTTCATGAGATAATTGGCATGGGCTTCTTACCCGCCCATGGGCTTTTTACCCCGTCTTACCCTAACTATAAAGATAGTGGGACCATCCTGGAGATACTGCAATATCAGGAAAGTCCCGAAGCTTTTGAATAATCATTGAAATTAGCAGAACATGGATCGACTATTAAAAAAACACTTAAAAAGAGCAAGAGCGTGTTGTGTTCAGGTGATGAATCAGAATTATTTTCAAAGTTTAATTCCATTCTTTAGTTTTCCTAATGCATGAAATATTTAAGCTAATTTTAAATAATTAGAACCGGCCTGTTGAGTACCTTTTGAGTACTTAGTTTTGTTCATAGACTGAGAAAAACAAAAACAAGAAAGGGAGAAAAAAACCCACTAAACAATGAATATTTTTGGAAGGAGTTAGTTTGGACTGTTGTCTTAACTTATGTAAGAATTGTATCCCTTTCAAGAAATTGTTCGGATTAAATAAACTAGTAAATAAAACCTGCATGTGTGCGAACTATGATTAACCAAGGAGATAAAGAATCAAAATTGATTTTAGCCCACCATGATACCCTAAATACAAACGCAAACAAACAAAAAACTGAAATCCGTGGAATATTCAAGCCAGCGAATGAAAAGGTGTTAAAAAAAACAAAGCTGTATTTTAGCTACACCCCCCCCCCCCCCCCCCCCCCCCCACACACACACACACACACCACCACCACCACCACCACCACCACCAAAGTTTTCATTGAAAATGTTCACAAAGAAGCAACATGTAGTATCATTTCATGAAAACGACACGTCTAGATTGAAGGCCGTCAACATGAGAGGGCTAGCTCAACTGCACCATTGAAAAAACAAAAAAGGTATACGCTCGTAATATTATAAATTCCTTGTAACAACGTACCAGATCAGTTTTAAATGTTAAAAAACGAGTTTCCTTTGGGCACTACCCCTACATTCCACAGAATCTCCTTCAAATCCGTTCAAAACGTTTTGGGTTCTTTTGTTCATAAACAAACAGCAAACGGACACGAAAAGGCTGAAACAAACAACTTCCTTGGCAGAGGTTTGAGTTCTTTTGTTCATATACAAACAAACAGAAAACGGACACGAAAAGGCTGAAGCACACAACTTCCTTGGCAGAGGTTTGGGTTCTTTTGTTCATAGACAAACAAACGTTTTGGGTTATTTTGTTCATAGACAAACAGACAGCAGACAGATACGAAAAGGCTGAAACACCCAACTTCCTTGGCAGAGGTAAAGATACAGAACGGGAAGAGAAAGCACCTTTGGTGTAGGCCTACTGTATCATTTAATGGGGCTCTCAGATAGCATGGTTTGAATGAGGGGAATGGTTCAACGCAGATAGAGAGAGAGAGAGAGAGAGAGAGAGAGAGAGAGAGAGAGAGAGAGGGGGGGGGGGGGGGGGGGGGGATCTGAATGATTTATTTGAATACGCATAATGCCCGTTTCAAAGTGGGTTAATGGGGTTGGGGTAGAAAGAAACTAACAAGAAAACGCATATATACCATCTGTATGATGATCCAATCATGCAATCATACCCGAGGGGTAAAATCCAATTTTACCATAACAAAATATTTTGACGAATAGTTATAATGCAAATAATACGGGATCAGTTTAAAAAACAAAAACAAAACGAAACGGAACCTACAAAATCACAATGAAAAATATTCAATAATCAAGAAATTAGGCCAAACATGGATTTTTCAGTTTTGTATAGAAGATCTAATGCAATGTGTTTTTAACAGAAGCATCGAAAGCAACCCATTTGCAGAAAATCCCCTTTGACGTGCCAAAAAAAACACCTTTCGCAATTTAAACCTCTTTGTTATCTGGACAAACTCCTCATTTACATGTGGTTTCAGGAAGTCAAAATATTCAGTACAACACTGAATTACAATATTAAGGGCCAAACAGACACACAGTTTCTTAAACCAGCTTACTTAAAACACTTTGCAGACAGTTCTTTTGCAATTGGTTTCTCGCCCTATAATAAAGAGATGACTTTAAAAACAATTTCAAAGAATTCCGCCTCAAAATTAAATAGAAAATGCGTAAATGCAGCTCTAATCATGAAATAAATGATCTGGAACAAAAATATAGAACAGAAATAGGACGTGAAAGGCTTTGCCAGTTGGCCAACGTTTTAGCTGGAAAAAGGTTTTAAAATAACCGATATAGTACTTAATTTTAACCACGGTGATGCTGTTTTTATTTCTTCTAGTCTCAAAAATACAGCAGTGTAAACACAGAAGAAGAAAAAGCCCACTGACGTAATATACCGTAGTCTGCAGAAACCCTTCGAAGGCTTATCGCCAACTGTTGAACGATTTACTATGTCCTCAAGGGCTCTAAATGTCAACATGGAGAGGACAATTTAATTGCCCCATTGTCTCATCCTTCTCTCCTCACTACACGTTCTGAATATCATCGTCTCATCATTGAACTGGTAGCCTTCTGAACATGCAGTAGTTGTTCGCAT
>CM065697.1:24971702-24979202 GCA_017654935.2 Phymorhynchus buccinoides | reverse complement strand
TTTATTTCATGAGATAATTGGGGTGGGCTTCTTACCCGCCCATGCGATTTTTACCCCGTCTTCCCCTACGGTACTTTTTTGTTGTAAATGTGCTATGCTTCCGGTATAAAACCGAACCGGATGTTGTGATCAGAAGTGCTCGAGCTAAGATAATGTGATTTCAATTGACTCACAGTGGAAACCGGAAATAACTTTCTTTAGTTTCAGAAACTAGTGTCCAGACTATCACTTGAAATCTTGGGGATGTTAAAAAAAAATAATGATGATAAAATCCCTGTCACAACAATCAATGCTTTTTCAGTGAACACGTTACATTTAGGACTCCAATCTAAATAGTCTGAATCTACATCGATCATCACTGATCCAGTTCTTTACTAATTGAATTATTCAAGTATCCATCTGACATTTTGTTTTATATCTTTTTACAATTGTATAAAGGATTAATTAGACCTAATTTAGAATATGAAAATGTTTTTTTGTCTCCATTCTTGAAAAGACAATCAGTGATGATAGAGAGAGTGCAAAGAAGGGCAACCAAATTGATAAGAGGATTCCAAAATTATTCTTACAGGGAGAGACGTGAGCTCCTTAACTTGCCAACATTAAAGGCTAGAAGAATCAGGGGTGATCTGATACAATGCTACAAAATATTTAACAATATTGATTACCTAAACATACAATATTTCTTTAAATTATCAAATGTTGACAAAACTAGAAACAGTGTTGACAAAATATTTTTTGAATATAGCAGGAATAATATTAGGAAATACTGTTTTACTAACAGAACTGCACCGTTGTGGAAAACATTACCAACTAATATAAAACAAGCACCAAATACTAATATTTTCAAACATTTATTTGATGATTAGGAATACTATAAAAATTTGAAATACGAATATGAAGAGTGGTTATCTAAAACCTGAGTGCACGATAAAACCTTGTACATCATAAATGATACAATCAAGAATGGGACATCTGAAAGCCTCACGGCTATGTTTAGTCCCTACATCCTATCCTAACCTATAATATACTCGCTAATTTTATGAGAATGCAACTGGAGTTAATTGAAATATGTATGGTGTCCTTTTAGGAATAGACCGAAAAAACTTTTGGTTGAAACTAGACCCTATTTTAGGACACTAAGTTGTTAAAAAAACCAAAAACAATTTAAGCTTAAGTGGTCCGGATGAAAGAAGAAAGAATGGGAGGTGGTGAAAAGGGGATACACCATCTTCTTCTTCCTCTTCTTCTTCTTCTTTCTCTTCCCAACAAGCATCACCAATTTGATGGTTCTGTTGTTGTTGTCTACTGGTAATATAGTTGCAGTCTTGTCGTCTAAACATGCTCTATGGTTGGTATGGCCGCAGGCGGAGGAAGCGGCTGTCCACTCTGCTGCACACCCACGTGGTGCTGATCCTGGTGGTCAGCCTGTCCGCCCTGGACGCCGCCTGCGTCATCGGCCAGATCATCTGCGACGTCCTCATCATGAGAGGTAGGCTGATTTGCCTGTGGCGGTGTTACAGAGAAAAATGACCCCCCCCCCCCCTCCCGTGGAATATGGACTCCCTGGTTCTATATTCTATGGATATAAAAAGCTGATAAGTTTCGGGGTTTCAGTTTTCACTGGTCTCCTCACTGCACTAAGTAGGGCCTGCTACACTAAACACGATTCGCTGTCAATGCGATGCGATTGTGACGAAGCGACTCATGATTCACGTGAAATACTTCCGTCTAACAATAATTCTACTACTTTCGCTCTATGTAGGCTACTCAAATAGACCCAATACATGAATTTCACGTGAATCATGACTCACACCGTCGCAATCGCATTGCACTGATTTAGAGCGAATCGTATGTAGTGTAGCAGGCTCTTTGGCCAACACGTCCAGTTTCGGAAGAGCTCAAAGTAGAACATTAATTCAGTTTCTCTCGTAAAATATTGAACCAGATATGTTGGTTTCATTTTTACAAGTTATCTTTCTCGTTAGATTCGCTTCGCATACTGATTAATTCTTCTGTGACATCTGCATCAATGACAAATTGGTGGACTCAATATGAAGGTAAGTTTTCTTCTTCTTCCAGTAATGTCCACCTGCCGTTTATCGGCAATTATTGACATATTCAAAGACGAAGATACGCAGCACGGGATGAGATAGGATTTGAGAAATATATTAGATTTTGTTTTGTTTTGTTTTTGGTTTAGTAGTTTCAATTAGAATAGATCATCATCGTCGTCGTCGTCATCACCATCATTGTTATCAGATTTGTTATGGGATTTGCCTGAGAATAACTAACACAGTCACACCCTTGTCATCTTCTGTCACAGAAAGCATCGATGAGTGGCAAGACCTGGACAGCAACCTCACTGCTCTGCTCTGGAACGAACTGCCTGAGGTTCTCAACACTTCGGATCACCAGTCGCCAGAGTCCTTGGACCTGTATCAAATCAGCGGCATACTGTGGGCGAAACAACATTACCTGGACCGTTATTTTCAGGACACTGATTACGGGTTTTCTATCACGCATGCGCTCTCTGCTCGGTCCGCATCTTCCGGCGAACTCGACGTCACACGACTTTCTGGCACAACTTTCTTTAATACCACTCAACGAACACATTTCCCTCTACCCTTTTCCAGGAACAAAGAATCACTAAACGAGCTTCTTCAATCCCTTCACTCTTCCCTCTCCCCGGAAATTCTTTCATCCCGGGATGTTGAGTTCCTCATACACGGACTGCTGAGGTTTATTCATCCTCATCAACCTTCTATCGCCCCTGATCTTCTTTCTGCCGAGGATGACGAGTCCTTAAACAAGCTGCTGAAGCTTCTTCATCCTTCACATCCTTCTGTGTCTCCTGGCCCTCTTTCTGTCCAGGATGACCTTAGGGTTCCTCACAGGAGGAGGAAGAGAGCAGCAGCCGGGGGAGGGCCGGACGGGGAAGGGAGCCAGCTGTACGATCTAACGCACTACTTCCATCTGGGTTCCATGATCATACTGTCGGCTTTGCTACTGGAGGTACTGCACCAAGAGAGAGAGAGAGAGAGAGAGAGAGAGAGAGAGAGAGAGAGAGAGAGAGAGAGAGAGAGAGAGAGAGAGAGAGAGAGAGAGAGAGAGAGAGAGAGAGAGAGAGAGAGAGAGAGAGAGAGAGAGAGAGAGAGAGAGAGAGAGAGAGAGAGGGGTGGCATGGATAGGAGAAGTTCAGGTATATGCCAGTCTATTCCTATTCATCCACATCTTTTTTTTTAAATTTAAATTCTTTTTTTTCTTATTATTTCATAACCCTTGTGTATGTTAACTAGAACGGTAGCAATAACAACAATAAAAAAATAGAGGAAGCAATAAAAATGAGAAGAAGAAGAAAAAGAAGAAGAAGAAGAAAGTGCAAACCTCTGCTCAAGGATACGAATTAGGTCTTTATGCGTTCAGGCTATACACGCGCTACTTTCCATAAATTAGAAAGTAATCAGACTTTTTTTTTGACAGTTGTATCCGAATAACTAATAGATTTAATCTTAAAATATATGTGATTGTGTGATGGGTGGTGCAATTGGTTTACAGTAATCATACACACATCTTCTAAATTTCTTGTTTGTTTGTTGTTGTTTTTTCAACACACTTGCTCGCAAGCAAGCACGCAACAACTTAATGCCGTATCAACCCAGGAAATAGCAGCAACAACAACTACAACAGCCACTACTACTACTACTACTACTGCTGCTGCTACTACTACTGCTGCTGCTGCTGCTGCTGCTTCTTCTGCTGCTGCTATTTCTACAAGTACAAGTTCTACAACAAGGCTACCTTTACCGCTGCTGCTGCTGCTAACATTACATGTATTGCTGCTGCTGCAGCTGCTTTTACTAGGAAAATTGTGACCCAGCACCACGAAAGGGACATTAAGTGTCAAAATGACAAATCTGAGAAATTGGCACAGTTAGCAACTTCAGACGATTCTCTTTCAACTGATATAAGAACCATTCTTGTAACTGTTCCGTTTTAGAGTTATGAGCATTTAAAGTTGGTAGGGTGAGTGTCGGCCATTTTGAGAAATCACAGTCTAAAGTTTAGCCTAGCTAAAGAAAATGCATCAACCTACTCATTTTAAAGCACTTTTTGAAGCATTTAGATACCATAACAAAGATTGTCCTTTGTAAATATGAAAGATGATATGTTAGAGAGCACGAAAATGCACATAACTCAAAATTGATTTTTAAAAAAGAAGATTTTTGACTTTGCAAGCCTGTTGTGAGAAACTAGCCCAGCGACTTAATGTCCCCTTTGTGGTGCTGGGTCACAATTGATAGTGATTAAAGAACATATTATATTGTCGTTCTTTTTCCTCAGTGTTTCCTCAAAGTGTTTGCCATGGGCAAGAAGCTCTGTCACCATAAACTTGAGGTAAGCTGGCAGCAAGAAATGTTTTTCGCTAAACAGCATGATAGCCCTACTGAATGGTTTAGACATTGTTTACTTAGGAAACAAGCCGATAAAGAATGGAGGACACTGAACCCTACAATATTACATCGGCGTGCTCCTCTACCATAATGTTTTCATAAGAAGTTTGTTCATCTAAGACCGTTGTACTAATAGATTTGATGACGTGAAGTTTAATTTATATTGTTAGTTAGTTCTACTTATTGAATCATTTAAAAGTGGTTGCTTGTTATTAATTAACTTACTCTTTATTTCATTTTATTTTCATCCACATATGTATTGGCTTCCTTGGGGTCTAATTAACATGATTGAGTCTATTTCTGTGAAGTTTAGGCCTACAGCGTTTAGGTTACAGGCCTACCGTATACTTCTTTAGAATTTTAACTACTTCATTACAGTATTCTTATTTGCTTCTTAGAGTCACTTTTTTTATTGGCTTATTTAGGGCATAATGTCGGTTTTTGTTTGTGGCTCAAGCCACAAACCTATAACTCACTTTGTCGGTCGGTCGGTCTGTCGGTCTGTCGGTCCAAAATTGTCGCACATTTTGACAAAATTGTCGAACTTCAAATTGAGGCTACACTTCAAATTGAGGCCGCACTTTAAAATGATGTATTTTAAAAGCGTACAAAATAATAAACATACGTAATACAGACACTACAACAGACACGACGAGTATGCGGTGCTTCTATTGATGAGTATAAGTAGGATACATAGTTTTAAATGTTTTCCAAAAGATATAAAAAGTTACGAAAGGGTGCAGAGATAACATTCTGGTTTACAGATTAAAATTATTGAAAAGCCAGGGGAGGTGACTCATGATTGGAGTGGTAAAAATAGACCGCGTGCCACAAACTATTGCGATTTCGCGCTTGTTTTATTTAGGATCTTATTAGCCTGTGGGCACACTGTACTTATAGGGACCTACTTCTACATTGTTTACTAACTGAAACATCATAGCCTAAAGAAGCTCCCTTCGTTTTATCTTAGCCAGTTCTTTTCACTACTGATTTTGTGAATGTTGTTGCTCTCTGTCCCCCCCCCCCCCCCCCCCTCCCCCACCCCCCCCCCCCGCCCCCCACCCCCCCCCCCCCCCCCCCCCCCCCCCCCCCCCCCCCCCCCCCCCCCCCCCCCCCCCCCCCCCTTTTTAACACAATTACATAACGTGCTGCTGATACATACTGACTTTCACAGATGTTTGACATTTTCGTGGTGTCCGTTTCCTGGTCGTTGGACGTGGCCTTCTGGGATGGAATCTGGGCCCACCCGGAAACGGAAGCAGCCACCATCTTGATTGTCATGCTGCCATGGAGAGTCATCAGGATTATCAACAGTAAGTGGCTTGTGCTTTACTTGGTCATCATTTAATTAGCACTGTTAGTGTTGTCATTGCTTCCATGGAGAGTCATCAGGATTGTCAACAGTTAGTGGCTTGTGGTTTACTTGGTCATCATTTAATTAGCACTGTTAGTGTTGTCATTGCTTCCATGGAGAGTCATCAGGATTGTCAACAGTTAGTGGCTTGTGCTTTACTTGGTCATCATTTAATTAGCACTGTTAGTGTTGTCATTGCTTCCGTGGAGAGTCATCAGGATTGTCAACAGTTAGTGGCTTGTGCTTTACTTGGTCATCATTTAATTAGCACTGTTAGTGTTGTCATTGCTTCCGTGGAGAGTCATCAGGATTGTCAACAGTTAGTGGCTTGTGCTTTACTTGGTCATCATTTAATTAGCACTGTTAGTGTTGTCATTGCTGCCATGGAGAGTCATCAGGATTATCAACAGTTAGTGGCTTGTGCTTTACTTGGTCATCATTTAATTAGCACTGTTAGTGTTGTCATTGCTGCCATGGAGAGTCATCAGGATTGTCAACAGTTAGTGGCTTGTGCTTTACTTGGTCATCATTTAATTAGCACTGTTAGTGTTGTCATTGCTGCCATGGAGAGTCATCAGGATTGTCAACAGTTAGTGGCTTGTGCTTTACTTGGTCATCATTTAATTAGCACTGTTAGTGTTGTCATTGCTTCCGTGGAGAGTCATCAGGATTATCAACAGTTAGTGGCTTGTGCTTTACTTGGTCATCATTTAATTAGCACTGTTAGTGTTGTCATTGCTTCCGTGGAGAGTCATCAGGATTGTCAACAGTTAGTGGCTTGTGCTTTACTTGGTCATCATTTAATTAGCACTGTTAGTGTTGTCATTGCTGCCATGGAGAGTCATCAGGATTGTCAACAGTTAGTGGCTTGTGCTTTACTTGGTCATCATTTAATTAGCACTGTTAGTGTTGTCATTGCTTCCGTGGAGAGTCATCAGGATTGTCAACAGTTAGTGGCTTGTGCTTTACTTGGTCATCATTTAATTAGCACTGTTAGTGTTGTCATTGCTTCCGTGGAGAGTCATCAGGATTATCAACAGTTAGTGGCTTGTGCTTTACTTGGTCATCATTTAATTAGCACTGTTAGTGTTGTCATGCTGCCATGGAGAGTCATCAGGATTGTCAACAGTTAGTGGCTTGTGCTTTACTTGGTCATCATTTAATTAGCACTGTTAGTGTTGTCATTGCTTCCGTGGAGAGTCATCAGGATTGTCAACAGTTAGTGGCTTGTGCTTTACTTGGTCATCATTTAATTAGCACTGTTAGTGTTGTCATTGCTTCCATGGAGAGTCATCAGGATTGTCAACAGTTAGTGGCTTGTGCTTTACTTGGTCATCATTTAATTAGCACTGTTAGTGTTGTCATTGCTGCCATGGAGAGTCATCAGGATTGTCAACAGTTAGTGGCTTGTGCTTTACTTGGTCATCATTTAATTAGCACTGTTAGTGTTGTCATTGCTTCCGTGGAGAGTCATCAGGATTGTCAACAGTTAGTGGCTTGTGCTTTACTTGGTCATCATTTAATTAGCACTGTTAGTGTTGTCATTGCTTCCGTGGAGAGTCATCAGGATTATCAACAGTTAGTGGCTTGTGCTTTACTTGGTCATCATTTAATTAGCACTGTTAGTGTTGTCATTGCTGCCATGGAGAGTCATCAGGATTGTCAACAGTTAGTGGCTTGTGCTTTACTTGG
>CM065697.1:24938841-24971202 GCA_017654935.2 Phymorhynchus buccinoides | reverse complement strand
GCGGTGATTGTAAAATAGCACCTATGGAATGAAAGGCTCTTCTTTTCATCACAACGTGGGCCAGTTGAATATTTTGCATCAGCATTGTATTTGAACGGACCCATGATTATATATAGCTTTGCTATTCGCTATGCATATTACCCTAACTGATGTTCAAAAAGGCGGGTCTGTGGGCCTCCCTAGATGTATCGAAAACATAGATGGCAGATTCTTGATTGCTCTCTGTGAACTTACATACTATCCTCGCTGGTACAACATCAGTAGTGCCCTAGAAAACCATCAGTTTGAAGTTGATGGGGAGCATGTCACTATACCTGATGGCTATTATAATGTGTGTGAGCTGAACGAGCATTTCTTCCAACCATATGGGTCATCTTTGAGTCTGTACACACCTACAGGGCATCTGGAAATCTCCACTTCAGATAAGTCCATTTCGCTTTCAGAGGGGTTGGGGGAGACTTTAGGGTTTGCAGTTTCGGGCGTGGCATCAGGCGAGGTTCTCCTTGCAACGAGCCTTCCTAACCTGGCAATCCACCGTGAGTTATTTATTCACCTGAAGGAACTATCCACTTCAGACAACTTCCTCAATGACAAGCCAAGTACACTGTTGCTTTCTGTGGCCGTGGAAAACGAAAAGTGTGGCAGTGGCCGAACAGTCTCCTTCCCCACCCGGCTGTACAAAAGACTGGCAGCAGGTGTCATCCCGCAGGTGACTGTTCAGGTTTTAGACAGTAATGGAAAGATGCTATCTGCTGATTACGTGAGCGTAGTTCTACATCTTGTTCCGTGTGGTACACATTTGCCAGAATAATGGTTGATGCAGGTGGACCTGGGACCCACAGTGTTAAAGCCTGTGCAACAACTGCGATTTCTGACCTTGGAGACACAGAAGGCTTTGGACAGCCTGGAAGAGAAAACACGCTGTATGTCTTCCAGCTGACTGGAGGGGTTTATAAGCGGGTTGAGCTCCCCCCTACACCCCCTGAGCCCGGCCCTCTGAATTTTGGGGACCTGAATGATGTAACCATACAAAACGTGGTTGCCAATCGCCATTACCGTCTGCTGTACACTGGTCAGGGCTGGAGGCCGTTCACAGATTTGATCACAGCTGTGGGCGGCTGGCATCTTGAAATCAAGCCTGCCCTGCCCTACCTTCATCTGGGGAGGAATATTGCCGTCAGAAAGATCCAAAACAAGGGTCAGCTCTTGGCGGCCTATACCCCAGGTTCGGAGAAAAAACGTTACTATTGAGGAGGCAGAGCGTGGCTATGTAATACGGGGTGAAAAATCTGCCACCCTGAAACTCGCTAGCACATTCAAGTTCACCCTTGCGCCAAGTTCCACTGTCGTGTTTGAAGTGATTCTTGTGGGCACAACTGATGACTTTGTCCCACTCGTTCAAGGATTGAAACTGAAATGGGCTGAGAATCTTGCTAACAAACTCCTGCACATCTCTATCCGCATCCCTCGAGGAGGAGAAGAGCCCATAGTTCGTTTGAGCCAACAGGGAGTTCAAAAAGAGGTTGACATCAACCAACTCTATCTCAACATGGTGTACCTTAGCAAATATAAACTATGGCGCCTTTACTACAGCATTCATGGTCTCTCTACTTCCTATTTAGATACGCTGGCCTTTAATCCATTGCCATAATCATGAGTCTTTACCCAGAAATTCCTGTTGCTGATGTTGTTGTTCCAAAAGAACGGGGACAGGAACAAGTGCCAGCACTATCGGCGGGTCAACATAGGCTACAGCAAATAGCGGAGCTAAAACTCTGGCTTGAAAAGGAGAGAGACTTCCGAGCTTCCTTGTACAAGAAATACCACAGGGGGGTAAACATCATTGATGGCCTTGACACTGCACTGATAACGGCCAGCTTGGATTTGGGTGGGGCGGGGTTAGGCCTGTTGTCCACCATTATAGCTGCTCCCATTGTTGTTGGAATGGAGGCAGCCGCAGTGGTCTGTGGACTATCTGGGGTGGCATGTAAGTGGGTTTCTCGCCGATTACAAGCCAAAGCCAAAAAACACGACGAGATTCGAACCCTGGCTGAATCAAAGCTGAATACACTCTCAGACCACATTTCTACAGCCCTCCAAGATGACAAAGTGACAGATGAGGAATTCAGACTGATCTTGACAGAAATAGACAAGTACAACAAAATGAAGGCAGAAATTCGCTCCAAAAATAACAGAAAAGGAGCAGTTTCTCAAGAGGAAAAAACCCAGCTGATCAGACAAGGAAGAGAGGAGGCCCTTCTCTCAATGCAACAAAGGCTAGCAGCCGACTTACAGTGACTTTGAATTGCATGCTGACTGTAGATGGGGCATAACTTCAGGGCGACTAAAGCCTATTTACAGAGTTTAGCCCCTTCCACGCCAACCAGGATGTAAATAACTATTCTCTTCGCTGTGTGTGTGCCATGTGTGTGTGTGTGTTAAATTGCCTTAACAAAACTAGGTCAAGTTGTCAGCTCCAAACTTTTTGGTCAGCACGTAAACAAGCTGACAGTTTTGGGCGGAAGTTGCACGTGGTTGGCTATATTTAGACATCTTCGTCATGCAGTCAGACCACTTATGAGCCGCTTGAGTCAAGCCTTCTTTGCTGTCGAAGCAACAGGTTGTGTACGTGGAGACGCCCCGGCCTACATGCACAATTGCCGCAATTGTGTATGTACGTGAGTACGACTTTGTATGAGGGGTGTACCCGACCCCGGGAACAGGGGCTGGGAGCCTCGGCGGCCCAATCTAACTGGTGCATTCACCCCCCCTGCTGCTGCTGCTTACTTCCTGGTTGACTGTCTTTGGGATTTCCCGCATACATCACTGATATTTTTAGCTATGGGGCTTCCCTGACACTTAACCGGATATTGCACCACTTGGGCAGAAAGTTTTAAGTGGCTTCGTTTTACTACACGGCTGGGTCCCGGGCCCGGCTGTGCGCACAGTCTGTTTGTGTTTATGTGTTCTATGTTGAGGCGCCTCTGTGTGTGTGCTGGTTCGAACCTGCTCTCTGTCTCTCTCTTGACTTCAACAATTTCTCACATTTCGTTTCATTGAGGCTTTGTATATGGAGTTACAAGAGATTGGTGATGTACAATTGATGCATTGATGATGTTGTTGTGTAGTAAAAAAATCCCCGTAAGGGATTTTCCCCCCTGAAGGCATGGCCAAAACAATTGGGTAAAGAGGGTGCTGCAGCAAAAAAGGGCCATGCCGAGGGAGGGGTTTTTTTTGCTATTTTTTTTCTCCATTTTTTATGTTTCCAGTTCTTCCAAAAAGTCTAAGGCAGCCTTTGTGTGTGTAGGTATGGCGACTTTTTTATGCACGCTGATGAGCCCTGACAGGGTGAAATGGCCAAAGGTACGTGTTCTCTTGCTTTGCCTTTTTTCATGTTTCCAGTTCTTCCAGGAAGTCCAAGGCAGCCTTTTTCAGCTCCTTGTCTTCCTGGCCGCCATCTTTTTGCATCAGCTCAATCCATTTCTCGACCACTTTCACCGCTTTCTTTTTCCCTGAAGTCATTGCAATGTAACGAAGGGTTCCAATGATCACCATCGCTTTCCCCAGCCCCATCGAATCTGGTTTGGATGTTTTCATAGTTGCGTGTTGCTGCGCTGTAACTGTGCCTCAGGTATAGTCTTGCAATAAGTATATCAGCAATACCCACTGCATCCAAAAGATACCCATTGTATCTAAAAGGAGAGCCCGGCATCAGCGAAGCTGGTGGAGGGTGGGGGGCTGTCCATGGGCTCTCCTGACACTTTGTGTCGCTTGCGCAGTTACACATACTAACACTATAGTGTTAGCAATGGGCTGGGGGCCCGCCAGGGGGGTGGGGCGGGCCCGGCCTTGGGGGTTGTGTATGTACGTGAGTACGACTTTGTATGAGGGGTGTGCCAAACCCAGCCTCCTGTATACTACTGTTTCACCAATTCCGTCTCTATGTGTCACCAATTTCGTCTCTCTGTGTCCCCGTCTCTATGTGTCCCCAATTATTTCTCTCTGTGTCCCCGTCTCTATGTGTCACCAGTTCCGTCTCTCTGTATCACCAATTCCGTCTCTATGTGTCCCCGACTCTCTGTTTCACCAATTCCGTCTCTATGTACAGTGTCCCCGACTCTATGTGTCACCAATTCCGTCTCTATGTGTCCCCGTCTCTATGTGTCACCAATTTTTCTCTATGTGTCCCCCGTCTCTATGTGTCCCGGTCTCTATGTGTCACCAATTCCGTCTCTATGTGTCACCAAATTCCGTCTCTATGTGTCCTCGTCTCTATGTATCACCAATTCCGTCTCTATGTGTCACCAATTCCGTCTCTATGTGTCCTCGTCTCTATGTATCACCAATTCTGTCTCTATGTGTCCCCGTCTCTATGTGTCCTCGTCTCTATGTGTCACCAATTCCATCTCTATGTGTCACCAATTTTATCTCTATGTATCCCCTTCGTGTAATATCACTGTGAAGTAAACACACGTTAAATAAAAGATTCATTCATTCATTCTATGTATCGCTTCTATGTGTCTATGTGTGACCACTTCCGTCTCTATGTGTGACCCCATTCCGTCTCTATGTGTCACAAATTTTGTCTCTATGTGTCCCCCGTATCTATGTGTAACCAATTTTATCTCTATGTGTCCCCGTTTCTATGTCACCAGGGCCGTGTCTATGGTCCGCCGTTCTATGTGTCACCAATTATGTCTCTATGTAGTCCATGACTCTATGTGTCATCGACTTTGTCTCTATGTGTCCCCGTCTCTGTATATCCCCGTCTCTGTGTGTCTCAACTGTGTCTCTGTGTGTCCCCGTCTCTATGTGTCATCAACCTTGCCTCCCTCTCCATGTGTCAATGTCTCTGTATATCCCCGTCTCTACCAGGCCCTATCTTATATCGCCACGTCTCTTTGTGTGTGTTTAACCCGAACCCCCATCCCTAACCCAAACACTAGCCGTTACCCCTAACCCTAACCATCAAAATAACCCTATTCTGAGGTGACACATTAAGTCGGGGACATGTACAGATTGGGGTCACAATGAGGGTAACACACAGATTGGAGTCACAATGAGGGTGACACATAGAGTCGGGGACATGTATCAGATTGGGGTCACAATGAGGGTGACACATAGAGTCGGGGACATGTACAGATTGGGGTCACAATGAGGGTGACACATTAAGTCGGGGACATGTACAGATTGGGTCACAATGAGGGTGACACATAGAGTCGGGGACACGTACATATTGGGGTCACAATGAGGGTGACACATAGAGTCGGGGACATGTACATATGTGGGGTCACAATGAGGGTGACACATAGAGACGGGGACATGTACAGATTGGGGTCCAATGATGAGGGTGACACATAGAGTCGGGGACACGTACATATTGGGGTCACAATGAGGGTGACACATTAAGTCGGGGACATGTACAGATTGGGGTCACAAATGAGGGTGACACATAGAGTCGGGGACATTACAGATTGGGGTCCACAATGAGGGTGACACATAGAGTCGGGGACATGTACAG
Source organism: Phymorhynchus buccinoides (assembly GCA_017654935.2). Taxonomy (NCBI): domain Eukaryota; kingdom Metazoa; phylum Mollusca; class Gastropoda; order Neogastropoda; family Raphitomidae; genus Phymorhynchus; species Phymorhynchus buccinoides. The sequence continues at coordinate 24,965,681 of CM065697.1, read as the reverse complement.
ATTGGGGTCACAATGAGGGTGACACATTAAGGTCAGGGGACTATGTTACAGATTGGGGTCACAATGAGGGTGACACATATGGGTCGGGGACAACGTATCATGATTGGGGTCACAATGAGGGTGACACATTAAGTCGGGGACATGTACAGATTGGGTCACAATGAGGGTGACACATCACTAGTCGGGGACATTGTACATATTGGGGTCACAATGAGGGTGACACATAGATTTCGGGGAGCATGTACAGATTGGGGTTCACAATGAGGGTGACACATAGAGTCGGGGACACTGTACAATATTGGGGTCACAATGAGGGTGACACATATAAGTCGGGGACATGTACATATTGGGGTCACCAATGAGGGTGACCACATTAAGTCGGGGACATGTACAGATTGGGGTCACAATGAGGGTGACACATAGAGTCGGGGACATGTACAGATTGGGGTCACAATGAGGGTGACACATAGAGTCGGGGACATGTACATATTTGGGGTCACAATGAGGGTGACACATAGAGTCGGGGACATGTGTGCAGATTGGGGTCACAATGAGGGTGACACATAGAGTCGGGGACATGTACAGATTGGGGTCACAATGAGGTGTGACCATTAAGTCGGGGACATGTAGCAGATTGGGGTCACAATGAGGGTGACACATAGAGTCGGGGACATGTACACTCATTGGGGTCACAATGAGGGTGACACATTAAGTCCGGGACACGTACATATTGGGGTCACAATGAGGGTGACACATAGAGTCGGGGACATGTACATATTGGGGTCACAATGAGGGTGACACACAGAGCCGGGAACACGTACATATTTGGGGGGGTCACAATGAGGGTGGGTACACATAGAGTCGGGGACATGTACAGATTGGGGTCACAATGAGGGTGACACATAGAGTCGGGGACACGTGTACATATTGGGGTCACAATGAGGGGTGACACATAGAGTGCGGGGACACGTACATATTGGGGTCACAATGAGGGTGACACATAGAGTCGGGGACATGTACATATTGGGGTCACAATGAGGGTGACACAATAGAGTCGGGGACATGTGGGCAGATTGGGGTCACAGATGAGGGTGACACATTGAGTCGGGGACATGTACTTATTGGGGTCACAATGAGGGTGACACATTAAGTCGGCGACATGTACAGATTGGGGTCGGGACAATGAGTGGGTGAAACATAGAGTCGGGGACACGTACAGATTGGGGTCACAATGAGGGTGACACATTAAGTCGGGGACATGTACCATATTGGGGTCACTATGAGGGTCACACATTAAGTCGGGGACATGAACAGATTGGGGTCATACTGAGGGTGACACATAGGAGTCGGGGACATGTACAGATTGGGGTCACATGATCAGGTGACACACAGATTGGGGTCACAATGAGGGTGACACATAGAGTCGGGGACATGTACAGGATTGGTGGTCAAGAATGAGGGTGACACACAGATTTGGGTCACAATGAGGGTGACGCATAGAGTCAGTGGGACATGTAACAGATTGGGGTCACAATGAGGGTGACACACAGATTGGGGTCACAATGAGGGTGACGCATAGGAGTCAGAGGGACATGTACATGATTGGGGTCACAATGAGGGTGACACATAGAGTCGGGGACATGTTCATATTGGGGTCATAATGAGGGTGACACATAGAGTCGGGGACATGTACAGATTGGGGTCACAATGAGGGTGAAACATAGAGTCGGGGACACGTACAGATTGGAGTCACAATGAGGGTGACACACAGATTGGGGTCACAATGAGGGTGACGGCATAGAGTCGGGGACATGTTCATATTGGGGTCATAATGAGGGTGATGCACATAGAGTCGGGGACATGTTCATATTGGGGTCATAATGAGGGTGACACATAGAGTCGGGGACATGTACAGATTTTGGGGTCACAATGAGGGTGAAACATAGAGTCGGGGACACGTACATATTGGGGTCACAATGAGGGTGACACATAGAGTCGGGGACTGTTCATAGTTGGGGTCATAATGAGGGTGACACATAGAGTCGGGGACTATAGTACAGGATTGGGGTCACAATGAGGGTGACACATGTAAAGATTGGGGTCACAATGAGGGTGATACATAGATTGGAGTCACAATGAGGGTGACACATACAGATTGGAGTCACAATGAGGGTGACACACAGATTGGAGTCACAATGAGGGTGACACATAGATTGGAGTCACAATGAGGGTGACACATAGATTGGAGTCACAATGAGGGTGACACATAGATTGGAGTCACAATGAGGGTGACACATAGATTGGAGTCACAATGAGGGTGACACATAGATTGGAGTCACAATGAGGGTGACACATAGATTGGAGTCACAATGAGGGTGACACATAGATTGGAGTCACAATGAGGGTGACACATAGATTGGAGTCACAATGAGGGTGACACATAGATTGGAGTCACAATGAGGGTGACACACAGATTGGAGTCACAATGAGGGTGACACATAGATTGGAGTCACAATGAGGGTGACACACAGATTGGAGTCACAATGAGGGTGACACACAGATTGGAGTCACAATGAGGGTGACACACAGATTGGAGTCACAATGAGGGTGACACACAGATTGGAGTCACAATGAGGGTGACACACAGATTGGAGTCACAATGAGGGTGACACATAGATTGGAGTCACAATGAGGGTGACACATAGATTGGAGTCACAATGAGGGTGACACATAGATTGGAGTCACAATGAGGGTGACACATAGATTGGAGTCACAATGAGGGTGACACACAGATTGGAGTCACAATGAGGGTGACACATAGATTGGAGTCACAATGAGGGTGACACATAGATTGGAGTCACAATGAGGGTGACACATAGATTGGAGTCACAATGAGGGTGACACATAGATTGGAGTCACAATGAGGGTGACACATAGATTGGAGTCACAATGAGGGTGACACACAGATTGGAGTCACAATGAGGGTGACACATAGATTGGAGTCACAATGAGGGTGACACACAGATTGGAGTCACAATGAGGGTGACACACAGATTGGAGTCACAATGAGGGTGACACATAGAATTGGAGTCACAATGAGGTGACACATAGAGACTGTGTGTTCACAATCGAGGGGGACACACAGATTGTGGGTGGGGGTCATAATGCGGGTGAAACATAGAGACGGGGACATACATAGAGATGGTGGCACATCCCGAAGGAATATCATAGGAAAACGATGATAAAGGCAGCAAAGAAGAACACGAAAGGAGGTCAACTGCACGTATTTTATAAGGACACCACAGTCATGCATTACACAAAATGTCGCTTCAGATCCAGAGTTATTTCTGGAGACTGAAAAAAAAATTGAAACACGGATAAATAGAAAAAATATACAAGGATGTGTATATAAATGTGTTTCTAAATACATTAATGGCAGCCGTTTGACAAGGTCATTGCTGCTAAAAGAAAATAATATACAGTACAATATAAGAAACGCGTGCTTTTTTCTTTAGAAGAAAATTTTAAAATGTAATTAATTTCCAAAAACATTCGATTTAAAACATTTCAAGAAACAATTTATTTTGTGGTTCAATAACAAAATCATTCACATTATTTTGAGTGAGCATTTCCCACCGTCTGTTGTAGCCTTCCAAGATTTTGACACCCAAAATGATGAATTAAAAAAAGTATGCGTTTCCCTTTTTAGACAGTAATCACTATATGTAACCAAGAGGAAAACGGTGTAAGGGAGTATTTCATTGGTACATGCACTTCCAAATAAACAACTTTTAGTAGTTGATGTCTACTATTACGACTGTGGAGGTTATTTGTCTTTCTTTCATACCTTTGTGTCATACCTTTTATTTCTGGACAAACTACAAGGGAGAAAAAAGGATTCTCCTGGAGGAGCTTATGTGTCCTTTTTCCTTAATAAGACATCAAGAGTTCTCGTCAATCACGACAAAAACATGCAGAAAACGGAAAAGCATCAAAAGAAATGAGATGAGAGAGAGAGAGTAGAGAGAGAGATGAGAGAGAGAGAAGAGAGGAGAGAGAGAGAGAAGAAGAGAGAGGGGGGGGGGGGGGGGGGGGGGGGGGGGAAGCAGAGAGAGAAACATGACAAATAGATAGAGACAGACACATGTATCAAAGTATCTGTTCGCAAATACAAATATTTTTACATGGGGTGAACTATTAAATGGAGAGAAAAAAACAATGCACAGGGAGAGAGAGATAAGAGAGAAGAGAGAGAGAGAGAGGAGAGAGAGAGAGAGAGAGAGAGAGAGAGAGAGGAGAGAGAGAGAGAGAGAGAGAGAGAGAGAGAGAGAGGGAGGCAAAGAGAGAGAAACAAACAAATAGATAGAGACAGACACATGTATCAAATATATTTGCGCAACAAATATTTATGGGGTGACTATTAAATGGAGAGAAAAAAAGCCATGCAGGGAGAAGAGAGAAGAGAGAGAGAGAGAGAGAGAGAGAGAGAGAGAGAGAGATAAGAGAGAGAGCAGAGAGGAGAGAGAGAGAGAGAGATAGAGAGAGGAAGAGAGAGAGAGAGCAGACTTTTTATTTTTTTTAAAGGCCATAGCCCCTTAGAAGGGGGTACATATATAACAAACAACATATCCTAATTTTACAAAAATTTAGGTCAAGTTGCAATCATATCCTTTCGGACTTTAAATGCTTTATATACATACAAAGACAGTTTCTTAACAGTATTTTCATTAGTTGTTGTTAATAGTAAAACTAATCTGAACAAACAAGGATACTTAGAGTATTTCGAAGGGATTAACTGATCTCTAATATTTTGTAAAACTGGACAAGACAAAACAAAATGAATCCAGCTCATTTTCCTCCACCTTTATAACAAACAGGGCAAATAAAGTTACGATCATCAACAGGCCTGTAGCGATTAGAATGTACACAGATAGGACAATAAGAAATACCAAATCTTAATTTTGTCATATAAACATTTCATTTGCCTGTTTATATTCCATCATTAAATAAGTTGGAATGCAATGCAACGGGCTTAGCAATTTGTAGAAGCCAAATCAAATTACTAGCCTGCATATGGGAACTCCATCTCTGCCAATTAGAATCATATCAATCTTTGCCTAAAGGCACGTTATGAACCCATTTACATTCTCTAGCTGCCGCCCTTATAAACTCTAGAACCCTCCCTGGTTTTGCCACACATACCCAAACCCGTTTTCATACAATGTTGACCTTACTTTAGTGACCCAATGTTTTGTTCCCCTATTATCCAATTCTACTACCACTATAAAAAAACGCTTTATTAATAATATGGCCCATCATACTATTGGGCGACATTCTTGTGTTTTTTATGAGACTTGAAACACCAATAAACGATACATCTGATAACAACAGATAACAAATAACTATGCAGAATCTATTAAGTCTTTCGCCGTAAACTAAATCCACTCTGTATTCGGGTGGTCGCATTGTCACTTTGTCATACTTCCAAGGACTCAGTTTGACTTTCTTATAAAACATTTGAAAAAATACTGTTTGTGGTACTGTTAAAAACAAAAAAAAACAAAAAAAGAACGCGCTCATTCGCGAAAATAAATGGAAAAATCTCGTTTTGAAAATAAGTGACATAAAAAAGTTGTTCAAGTCGTACAGGAAATTTGGATTTGAAAAGAAAACCATATTCGAGTGTGCCAAGCCACATCACATCCGGCATTTTCATTGTCCATAACTATGTACTCATTTAAGAGAATATGAACTAACTCCGTGAATCATGGAAATGCTTTAAGAACAAAGATAATGATTCATTGGTTAGAAAACATTCACTCATTTATTTTATCAAAATCGCCAAAAAGTAAACAAGCGTCTAGTTCAACCACACACAAAGATGACAACTAAAGAACTACACTCTTTTGGCAATCGAATAATAAGCTAAAAGAAAAACGTGAGAAACAGCACAAAAACTAAAAACCTGAAACTGAAAACTGCCAAAACTTCACATCGCAGCCACCAGCTGACACTCAGGACCCCGCGTTGACGAAATAAATACAACCAAGAAGTATGTATACCTACATTACAACTCACAGAAGCATATCTGATCCATTGTATTATCCCATCCTTTGACGCGACGGGTGTGTCTGCCGCCCCAGCCACGTGGTTAATATATCCATATCAGATATTAATTATCCGAAATCATTTTTATCCAAACAATTCCACCAAGGAGAAGATTAATCCAACCGCAATCGGCAATCCAAAAAACCCTTGGGTACCCATGCTTTCTAAATTTTCTTAAAGTAGCGAGGTCAGCCAATGACTTCGATATTTGACAGTATGTCTCACAAACTAATGGAAGGAATTTTGGGGAACCTTGACCGACCGACCGCAAACCGAATTACTCACTACCGTGACCAGACATACTATTTCGCTAAGTTACCCTTCCAACTTTAATAATTGATGTAGACTACTCTGAGAAGAGAGAGAAGAAGAAAAAAGAAGGGAGAGAAGAAGAGAGAGAGGAGAACAGGAAGAAGAGAGAGAGGAGGCAAAGAGAGAAGAGTAGAAGCCGACAAGAAAGATGGAAGATGCGAGAGAGACAATAGAAACAGTAGATAATCAATGAGTTCGAGATGACAGACTGAGGAGAATAAGACGAGAGACGTAGACAGAACCTATTCGAGGCAGTTTTGCATGCTTTTCTCTTGCTCTCCATCTCTCTCTCCCCCCACCCCCCCCCTCCCACCCCACTACGTAGCCGTACTTCACAACTACAGTTGTAATTCTTTGTATTCACTGTTTTTGTTTTTATAATTTAGTGACACTGTTTGTTGCTATTATGCATGATGTAGCAGAATTGATGATTTATTGCAGGGCTAAGATCCTTATTTTGAGGTCTCTTCTCGTAGACGTCTACTTCTCTCTCTCTATCTCTCTCTCTGCCTCTCTCTCTCTCTCTCTCTTCTCTCGTCTCTCTCTCTCTCTCTCTCTCTCGTCTTTCCCTTCTCCTCTCTCTCTCTCTCTCTCTCTCTCTCTCTCTCTCCTTTCTCTCTCTCTGACAAGCTTCTCTCTCTCTCTCCTACAAAGATTTCTCTCTCTCTCTCGTGGGGGGATACACTAATCTTTTCATACCAACATCTCTCCCTCTCTCTCTCTCTCTGAGTGTATTTGCCGTTCTATCGTATCTATCTACTGGTTTGTCTTTCTGTCTTTTTATGTTTTTGTGTGTTTGTCAGTGTCTGTAAGTAAGGCATTAGCGTATTTTTATGAGATCATCAACTTTGATTTGCAATTGTTTTCTGCTTTGAGATAATCAATTTTGATTTGATTCTATTATGATCTACCCCTATTTTCTTTATCTTGTGTCTTTTGTTTATTTTGATTGAAGCATATCATTATTTGGTTTAAACAAATCTTTAATATTTCCCAACAACACATAAGCAAAAGAGAGCATCAACAAGCTAGCGCTTATAGCGTGCTCCTGAAATATTTCATGAAAAATATTTGGTGAATGACAGACTGTGTAAGTACAATAATACATCATTTATACATGATAATTGAGCAAAAGAAAAGGCAAAAAAGAAAAAAAAGAAAAAAAAAAAAACCCAAAAATAATAATAATAAAATCAAACACACACAAAGAACATAACACCCCACCAAAATTAATATAATATAAATCAAACAACACAAACACAGAACATATGTGCAATCAATTTAGAAACATAAAAAAATATTATATCATTATTTAAATCCGTCAATATTGTCTGATATGCACTTTTTCTTATACTGAGCACGCCATAAGCCTAGCTTGTTGGTGCTTCAGTTTTGTTGCTTTGTATGTAAAGACCATAACACGTTTAAACCAGACAGAGAGACAGACAGAGACAGAGAAAGAAAGAAAGAGAAGAAGAAAGAGAGAGAAGGGGTTGACGAAAAGAAAAAAGTCCGTTCAATAGCAGTGAGTGGGCGGCGAGTGATGATAACTTGTTTGATCTCTGCCGATTGAACCCACGCCTGTTGAACTGACAACCCATCGTTTTTCATTTCAATTTGGCTAACTTTTATGCATAGGAATCCGGACTTTCAGCATTCTTTTGGTCTTGCTTCCCTGGGCTTCGTGGGACGTGAATGACGCTCTATATGTATGTGCAGCAATTCTGGTCAAAATTTGCTAAGGGTACCTTAATTGCTAAATGGTGGTGTAATTGTAAGCAATAAAAATTATATGACCGGAAAGAGTAGTCATCCGTGAACACAAGCTCACTCACACTTGTTTTATCCAACTTCCTGTTCACGTGCATCACGTGATTTTCGCATGCCAACCCCAAAGAGAGTCATTTCACTGAAATGCAGAGAAAACATAAAAGTGAGTAAAATTGTCAGAATCAACGATATTTCTTGCTCTCATCATAAACGTCGCATAGGAGACAAAGTTTCATGGCCGAAGTGAGATATTGACCTCGTTTGACAGGCAGAGAGTTGTTTTTCTGTGTTGGCATGCTGGAGAACATCTGTTCACAGACTCGTGTCATTCATGTTTGGAATATCGCAATGCGTCGCTTCCAGAGATTGAATTCACTGCCATGAGGTTCGTACTGCTAATAGACGTCGTGAAGGTGGCAGAATTTGGGAGACTTGTAATAAAAATGGACGTTTTCTGCTTTTTTTCAGGCCTGCCAAAATCGCTCTCACACACGCTCTCTGGCAGCGTTTTGATTTGCCTCGGTGCGGAACATTTCCATCCAAGCTGTGAGGAACGGACTCCATCCATAATGCTGCTTTTACTCCCGCTGGGCATGTTTGGGCTTCCTGCTCACTCCAGCTCATGAGTCTTTTGAGAGCCCAGAACCACACCATCTGGACGTTATGACACTGGACATGAATTCTCTTCACCAACGAGTTCAGGATCTGTCTTTATTTCAAGGATGGTCTTGCCAGGGTGTGGAGGTTCTCAGGAGAGCGTTACAAGGAAACGTGAGTCAGAGAGCATGAGAGATCTTGGGGTGGGTCTTGGGGTGGAGTGCCCCCACCCCCCTCCTTACTTCCTCTCTCCTCATGACTTCCATGGCATCGATGTGAGTCTTCATACTAATGTATCTCCTTACGACCCACGTTAATCATATACGTCTTGGAGACGTAAAAAAATATAACAGGGTGAGTGCAGGGGGTGGGGTGGGTGTGTGTGTGCGCGCGCGCGCGCGCGCGCGCGTGTGTTGTGTGTGAGGTGTGTGTGCATTAATGTGTGTGTCCGTAAAGCCTTATTAATGTTTAGGTTGCATTCTGAAATTAATACGATTTTTTTTTACTTGGTTACCTTACAAAAGTGTTCAATTCTGAATGATCTATTCCTTAATATCCATCAAATGATGAATTTGATGGATATTAAGGAGTCATAATTATATTGAAGCATTTTGATATTTGTTGTAACTGAATCACTCTGTAAAAAAACCCCACTTAAAACTATGAGGTTTATAAAACCCTCAGATAAAAAAAGAAATGACGTGTGGGTAAACTGCCAGATCTTACAGGCTTTTTTTTTAGGTGAAAAAATTTAGTACCGATTTCAGAATGCATTATCATGTATTCTTAAATATAATATGATTCATTTATTCACTGGTATAACCGTGATTGTTTATTCATTCATTATTATTCATGTATTCACTGTTATAACAAGCGCTAAAACATCTTGTAATGTTTAAAACATTTAAAGTCAGCAGTAGTAAAACGGTACCAAGCTAGTCCTCTATGAATACAGTGAAGAAGCCGAGATAGATGTCTATTGACCCGGTGCTCTTCTTACAAGTGTAGGGCCACCTGATGTAATGCATAGTAGCCTTGTTTCAGATTTTGTGTGAGCGAGCGAGGTGTGTGTGTGTGTGTGTGTTTGAGTGTGTGTGTCCGTGTGTGTGTGTTTGTATGCGTGTGTGCATGAGTATGTACGCGCGTCTGTGTGTAATTGTGAGTGTGTGTGTGTGTGTATGAGTGTGTGTGTGTGTTGTGTGTGTGTGTGTGTGTGTGTGTGTGTGTGTGTGTGTGTGTGTGTGCTTACATGGCGTGCGTGCGTGCGTGCGTGCGTGACGTGCGTGCGTGTGTGTATGTGTGAGTGTTTGTGTGTGCGTGTGAATGTGTGTGTGCGTGTGTGAATGTGTGTGTGCCTGCGTGCGTGCGTGCGTGTTGTGTGTGGGGGGGGGGGGGGGAGGTGCGCGCGCTCGCGCGCGTGTGTGTGATTGCTATTACTGAGCACACTATAAATACTGTTCACTAGAGCTATGCAAGTTTCAATACTAGCCTTGTTGTTTATCAGGTTTTATCTTTTGATTAAGCATAAATTGCCATTTAGGTACAATTTCACAATTGTAACTTAACATTCCTTAGGTATACATACATATTGTCACGAACAGATGGGGTTTTCTTGAGAAATTTGACCATGCGAATACATCCTGTGTTGTGTTTTTGTGTTGTTGTTTTTTGCAATGTTAGCCCAGTAGTTTTTTTTGTTTTTTTTGTTCTGGTCTGATAAGTGTCTTCACTGCAAATAAAAAATATATATAATCGATTATGCCATGTTGGAATGCATGTAGGCCAGAACGGCCACTAGTGTTCGCTGTGAAGGGTGAAGGCCAAAGAATTTAGCTGGGTTTTTTGTTTTTGTTTGAAATGTGCGATAGGAGAAAATTGTAGTAAGTAGGACGGGGGTGGAATGTCAAAAGGGGTAAACTGAAGGGAATTGCGCTTTTGTGACTTGCACGTGATAGTAAATGGGTTACGCTCAAGCGATTGAAAAACCAGTCGATTTGAGGCCATTGACTTGTCAGGAAAGGGTGATTCACAAGCGTGCGAGAATGTGATGTGTGACGGAAACGCGTGTTTATTAGGAAGGGGGGGTGAAGGGGGAGAGGAGGAGGGGGGGGGGGGGGGGGGGGTTGGAGAGAGCCGTAGGGGGTGAGGGGGCGGGGAGCGAGATGAGGGGGGGGGGACGTGACGCTACACTATGTACAGATTGTCACGACAATTGTAACTTTATCGTTGAAATGTCCAAGCAGTGCATTTTAGTGCATATGCATAATTATATTTTTGTTAGTAGTCGATATAAAGAATGGGTTCAGTTAGCTTTCTCGCCATCCTTCCGCTCCCCCGTGGCAATGAGGATTTCGATGGCTTGGGGTCGGGGCGGGCTGTCTCTGGATGGTCCGTTGACTTATTGTTGATGTTGTTGCGAGGACTAGGGACTTGTATTGGGAAGGCTGCAGATTATATAGAATATCCTTTTTGTATTTCTGCGGTCACACACACACACACACACACACACCTCCAAACGCAACGCATACAGCAACACACACACACACACACACGCAAGTACGCACGCACGTACGCATGTATGCATACGCACGCACACACATAGCATGGGAAAACACACAACAAACAATCTAACAGATGAAAAAGGTTCTATATTATATGTATATGTGCATTATGTGTGTGAGTGTATATGTTTGTTGTGTCCGAGCGCGTTCGAGTGTGTATGTGTTCGTGCGTGCGTGCTGCACCCGCTCGTGCGTGTGTACGTAGCTATTGACAAACTGTCAGTCAGACGCCGGAGTGACCACTTGCCGATTGTTGTCCTGGCCAGAATTAAGTCACCCATGAAACATTAATGGGCTGGACATTATTTTGTCTTCGGGACTGTTGGCAATAGATCGGTCTTAGAAACTAGGCTACCTAAATAGGGTGTACGATTAATGGGGATTGAGAGAGAGAGAGAGGGAAAAAAAAAGAGAGAGAGAGAGAGAGAGAGAGAGAGAGAGAGAGAGAGAGGAGAGAGAGAGAGAGAGAGAGAGAGAGAGAGACAGACAGAGGACAGAGAGAGACAGAGAGAGAAACAGAGACAGAGACACAGAGATAAAGTACTGAACATTGCACAAACTTTATTTTCTGATCACAAAGATTTTAGCCTGGCCTGTTCTTCCAATCGGTTTATGAGACAAGAGAGAGATTAATGTTGGAAAAGAATAAGCACAGTACACGCTTGTTTACATCTCGCCAACAACAAAGAAGAAAATATTACTAGCTATTCCCAACGGATTTTTGAAAGCTGACATCGCAACTAGATTTTAGCATAGTGTGATAGAACTTTTTATCCTGATTACAAAGATACCAAAAACATTTTTGAGCTATTGTTAGTTTTCGAGTTACGAATTTTTTAATATTTAAATTTTAGGGGTAATTTTTACTTACCCTTGAAAATTGGGTGGGGTGCCATCTTTGCCGAGCCATAAAACATATTTATGCCTCACAAAAACACTTTAAATGCATGGTACAGTTTCTTACCAACCTACACAAGGCATGAGAGTTTTTCTGTCTTTAACATTATTTATGTTTTCGTAAATTCGGATGCCAAAGATACGGAAAATATCGATTTTCAACTATACTTTTGCATAACGCAATTTTTGGAAATCCCAGCAAATATTCAAACTGCAATAACTTTGCTTCTAATCAAGTGACAGAAAGCAATTTGGTATCGATAAAATTGGCAAAGCGAGATCTTGAGATTAGTGGACTTGTTAAATTGCTCAGAATGTATTGTGTTGTTCTGTGCTGCAGCCTTGGGTCCAGCTGGCCTTTGGTGACCATCTGTGCCCTTCCATCAATCGCCTTCTTATTGAGTAACACAACGCTGTGCTGTTTAAAAGGATTTATCAAAATGAGAATATCTGAGATCCTTGGTCTTCTCTCTCTCTCGCTCTCTCTCTCTCTCTCTCTCTCTCTCTCTCTCTCTCTCTCTCTCTCCTCTCTCCTCTCTCTCTCTCTCTCTCTCTCTCGTATGCGTGTATGTGTATGTATATGTGTATGTGCTGTGTGTTGTTTGTGTATGTGTGTGTTTGTGCGTATGTATGCGCTGTGTGTGTGTGCGTGCGCGTGCGTGTGCATACTGGCGTGTGTATATGCGTGCACGTGTGTATACGGGCGTGTGTTTATGCGTGCGTGTGCGTGCGTACGTGTGTGTAGGCTGTGTATGTGTGCGTGCGCGTGCGAACGCACGCACATACGCATGCAAGCTGGCAGACTCACACAACCACAGACACACACTCAATATACCGATTTTCCTACAATTGTGGGACCAGCAGTATTATATATGTGGGTCAACTGGTATGTTGTAGTATCTGCGTGTGCGACTAGCAGTGTGTGGTAACAAAGATTATGCTTTCGAGAAGATGATTGATCTATTTTTGTCCAATGATCAAGAATCTAGATCTGTTTGATAAATATAGCATGTGCACACACACACACACACACACCACACACGCACGCGCTGCGCGCGCGCGGGCGCGCACAGAGATACGTGTGCACATACACTCACAAATGCACGTGCGCGCGCGCACACACATACATATATCTCTCTAATTCTAATATTGGCAGCATTTTGTGTGCGTGTGTGGTTTTTTTTAAAATTGTAAGTTGTTTTGGCTTTTCACAACCTTATTAAAGACACGTCATATTAAAACGAGCGACTTTATAAATGAAACTCACTCAAAACGTGTGTGCTTTATTAACTAAGCAACACGTGACCTTGAACTTTTGTAATTTACGTTCAAATTTGTTTCTTTTTGGAGTAATTTTCTGAAGAGGTCTAAAATAAAACATCTTCCAAAGGCTATTGTGCATTTCAACAAATGTCTGATCTAAATGTTCAGTTGAATGGTTTCTTCTAATCTTCATCTGATTTCAAAGTCTAAAAAACGATTTTCTTCTGGAATTTCGGGTTTTCCTTTTATTCTGTGACGAGATCGGCGTAGATCTGCTACGGGGTGTCGCAAGTGCGTGGCATTGCTGGTGACGGACATGTCTGCCGCTCGGCGACGCCCTTGTTTTTGTTTTGTTTGTTTGTTGTTGTTGTTTTCTGTCTGTCCCAAGGATATCTCCCGAACCGCTTGACCGAATCGCGTCAAATTTTGTGTGCTGGTGTGTCACCATGAGAGGAAGGCATCCGCGCAAAACATTTTGCCGTCGTGACCTTGACCTTGGCGTACGACCTTGAAAACCGAAAATCTTTAAGGGGCCATAACTCACCACACCGTTGGTGTTAGAATCTTCAAATTTGGCATGTAGGTACTTTGGCTTATGCCCGTTCTGAAGGTGGCATAACGATCAAGGTCAACGTCACGGTCCGGGAGATCGGTAGGCCTTGAAAGTGGTAGGGGTCTACAGTAGAGGGCTCCCAGTTGACGTCAATTTTATATTTTCGGATCCTTACCAGCACAACTTGTGACCTAGACTGCTGGCCTATCTGTATATGAGTTGAGTTGACATCCACATGGTGTATTATTCAGTATTAACATTTCTCTTCTCGCTCTAGTCTAGGCTGTTTAGGAAGTGAATGGTGGGTAGCTGCATTTCTCGGTTAATTCCATTTTTCCGTTTTTGCCTTTCTTACCAAACATAAAGCTGTATTTTATTAACCTTTTCAGCTAATTATCTTTTTTGAATACTAACCCTAACCCTAAACCTAAGCCTACCCCCCCCCCCCCCCCCCCCCCCCCCCCCCCCCCCCCCCCCAATAGATAATGGCCTTCATCATGACTGCAATTAATTATTGAACAAAGATAATTAGGGTGGCACATCTTGACCTATACCGAAGGCAAAAACGGAAAAATGGAATTAACCGAGAAATGTAGACATCGGAGACATCGAAAAGAGCGCATCGCTAATAAGCGCGCGTCTATAACAGCGCATTTCGCATGCTAATAAGAGCGCGTGTTCATGCCAAAAAGAGCGCACGTGAATGTGTTTTTTGTGTGCTAATAAGAGCGCATTGGTGAGATCGTTGTCATCGACATGAGTTCATGTTTTTAAAGACTCGTTTGTTTGTATATGTGAGATCGTTGTCACCAGAAATTTACCAGATATTCAAGTGAGTTTCAAACACCCGTCTGTTTGTTTACATTCAGTCTTGTTGTTTTAAATAAAGAAGCATACAATATGTGTGTGTGTGTGTGAGTGTGTATGTGTGTGGGGGAGAGAGAGGATTGTATGTGCGTATATTTGTGTTTCTGTGCCTTTGTGTGAGAGTCAATTGACTTATTGCAAAAACTAATAACTTGTTCAAAAATAAGACTGCGGAAATATAAGCAACCTAATCCCTATCGTATATTAGTTACTGACTTGTTTACTACTTGGTTCTTGGTTTCTTGGTTTTTGCAATATGGTCATAATAAGTCAATCGATTATCTGGAGATAGTTGACTTTGACTCTAAGCCATTGATATGACTGTATTGGTCTTTCTATAAACTTGCGATAAACTTTCACGTCACATTTCACAACGCGCTCTTTCTGACATTCTAGAATTTTCTTAAATTCCAAAGATGCGCGCTTATCGAACACAAAACTGCGCTGTTTCTAGCTTCAGTTTTCAGACTTCCGCTTTTAAAAAAGGTGTGAAACGCGCTCTTATGGGATGCACCCCTTGACCTATACCGAATGATCTATAACTTTCCATCCTTTTTCTCGGTACGCGTACAAAGGCATTCGTTCCGAGGAGAAATGGCCTCTAGTTCCCGTTGTGCAGACAACGAGTAAGTATAAACAGTCTTTTGTGTGTTTTTGAAATTATATTTTGATGTTTTAATGAATAACAGCAAGAATAATGTATTTACAGATGGCATATGTAGATATATGTTCGATTTTCTTTATCTGAACCGACAAAAATAAGCACTAGAATGTATTGACTAGAGGATCCAGATCTAGATCCAGGTCAAGATCTACACTTGAACATTGATTACGCAGCGTTGTATCTTGATTCAACAACCTCATTTGGCCTAATTACGTAAAATGCCACCATAATTCTGTTTGGTTCTTTAGCATTTTATTATGACAGTGACGTTAATTTTTGGCAACACTTAAATATAAATAAAAATAGCTTGTGTTTGACTAATGTTGTGTGTGCCATATGTATGAGTGTGTGTGTGTGCGTGCGAGAGAGAGAGAGAGAGTGTGTGTGTGTGTGTGTGTGTGTGGTGTGTGTGTGTGCGTGCGTGCGTGCGCACGCGCGTGTGTATGTGTGTGTGTGCGCGCGCGCGTGTGTGTGTGTGTGTGTGCGTGGTGTGTGTTGTTTGTATGTGTGTGTGTGAGTGTGTGTGGGTGGTTATGTGTCTGTGTGTGTGTGCTTGTGTATGTGTGTGTGTGTGTGTGTGTGTGTGTGTGTGTGTGTGTGTGTGTGTGTGTGTGACAGAGATAGTGTTTGTAGAGAGAGAGAATGTGTGTGTGTGTGTGTGGTGTGTGTGTGAAGAAAAGATCGGTAGCAGTATCAAGAGAGGCAACTCAAAATGTTTTTGCCCATAAATACTTCTGTGTTAGGTCGTTGTCGTTTGTCGTAGTCCACGCAAAGAGAACAGTACTCGGTACGACAACAAAGCTACGGATGATGAATTTGACGTCCTCGTGTTAAAGCTCCTCGGGCCCCCCGCAACCTCTCTGGCGGCTACGTCGTGGATTTTGTGGTCAGTTAACTCGACTGTGTGATCCTGTGCGTGGTGGGAATTGAAAGGTCAAAAAAGATTTTGACAAAAAATTATAGATAAGATGTTGGTGCCGTTTCTATGTTATTTCAGCCATGCACAGTTTATATTTACGGGTCTTGTCATCACTGTAACGGTTTTAACCGTCATTTTTCACTGTTTGTTTTTTGTTGGGACACGGCGGATAGCTGTTAAAACCACGGACCTACATTACACGGACCTACATTACATTACATGGACATCTGACACACGCTACTTTCGTTCGCGCATGCGCGCAGTCTACATTGTGTATGTCACTTCCTGAGAAAGCTTGGCATTACGGACACGACTTTACAGATCGCGGGAAGTACTGTGTTTTCTACGCTTAAACTAGGTAAAAGATGGCCAAACGAGTCCATGGGAATCGTTGTTGCTTCAGTTATTATTTGTAGAGCACTGTCTTTTCACGCGGTTCCAAAGGCCGGAGTGAGTGCAGAGCAAGATGCATGGAGAAAGCGGTTTCTGTTTCTGTTTATATACGTCGCAGACGCCACTTCTGACGATAAATCGCGACGGTTGTTGCATTTGGCAAGCAGGGAAGACAAATTCAGCCATGATACAGCCAAGATCTGTTCCAGACACTTCTCTGACGACTCTTTCCAGTATTCTGAAAACCGTAAGTACCGCATGTGTGTGTGTG
Source organism: Phymorhynchus buccinoides (assembly GCA_017654935.2). Taxonomy (NCBI): domain Eukaryota; kingdom Metazoa; phylum Mollusca; class Gastropoda; order Neogastropoda; family Raphitomidae; genus Phymorhynchus; species Phymorhynchus buccinoides. The sequence goes on along the minus strand of CM065697.1, from coordinate 24,948,506 downwards.
GCTGGGTGTGTGCGTGAGCCACACCCAATCCTCCGCGAGGGCAAGTCCAAGCCTACTGACAAGGTAATATTCTCTCGTGTGATTGTGTGTGTGTGGCTGGGTGTGTGAGTGAGCCACACCCAATCCTCCACGAGGGCAAGTCCAAGCCTACCTACAAGGTAAGTGTGTGTGTGTGTGTGTGTGTGTGTGTGTGTGTGTGTGTGTGTGTGTGTGTGTGTGTGTGTGTGTGTTGTTGTTAATGTGTACATTTTACTTTTAGACTAATAAATTTGAAAGCGAGAGATAATTCAAAAACTGTTTCATTCCTTTGATTGTAGGTGCTGTTGCAGTGCTGAGATGGATGGACAAGAAACCAACTGGGTTTGCTGCTGCTAATGTTGCCGCCCAGCGTGTTCAGCCTGCCGCCCAGCGTGTAGAGCCTGCCGCCCAGCGTGTTCAGCCTGCCGCCCAGCGTGTTCAGCCTGCTGCCCAGTGTGTTCAGCCTGCCGCCCAGCGTGTTCAGCCTGCTGCTCAACCTGCCGCTCAGCGTGCTGCCAATCGTCCAGGACCTGCTGCCCCTGTCCGTGTTCGTCATGCTACTTTGGGTCAGACAAGGCTGAGTGGCACTGGCATTCTACTCCTGTGGGTCAGGTACAAAGTGGCACTGGGAGAATGAAATTTAGACGGTGCATTGTGTGTGTAGCCAGATCAAAACGTCATCCTGAAGTGAGGTTGAGAAAAACTCCCAACATATGTGCAAAATGTTATGTTCCACTGTGCGACAAAACCATGAAAGGTGGAAATAGAAACTTCACTTGTTTTCAGCTCTACCATACAATTCAGAACTATATTGACGTGTGTGTGTACACGTGTGTGTGTGTGTGTGTGTGTGTGTGTGTGTGTGTGTGTGTGTGTGTGTGTGTGGTGTGTGTGTGTGTGTGTGTAAGTGTGCATGTGTGTGTGTGTGTGTGTGTGAGAGAGAGAGAGAGAGAGAGAGAGAGAGAGAGAGAGAGAGAGAGAGAGAGAGGAAGGAAACAGAGAGACTTGAGACTGAGTGACTGAATCAGTGAAAGACAAAGCATGCGCTCAGAACGTGCAGGTGATAGTGATCGCAAAGTAGTTGTTTTATTTTGTTGCAAGCAGTTGCTTTCTTCTCTTTTTGGGGGTGATTTTTTTTTAAAAACATTTTTCCCCAACAAACTACAAAAGGAATTTTCTTTTCACATTATTTCACACTGATGTAATTTCTGGTGAGAAATTACATCAGTGTGAAATAATGTGAAAAGAAAAGTTTTGTATGGTGTGCTAAAGAAAATGTGTGTGGATACTACTACCTCGACATGCGGTAAGTAGCTGGTTGGTGGGTAACATTTCAGTTGAAATTGTTTCTTATTTAATTTTGTATTTATAACACCCATAAAGTTTGTAGGTAGTAAATACTGACTGTTTTTGGTTTTTTCCCAACACCTTACAGACATACATTGCAATTTTTCAAAGGTGTGAATTTTGTTTCTTTGTGTCAGTTTCAATGCTAAGAAGTGTCATACATATTTGGTGTGTTGTGTTTTCTCTGCTTAGTCATGTATTTCCATGACATTTCCTACATTTGAACTTAGTTTGGGCCAAAAAAGACCATTTTTGTAAACGTTTTGTTCTTTGATGAAAAATGTACCCCCTTTGTCAAGGCGTTTGATAATAATGCTTTATTTTTACAATATCATAACTCTGTTACGTTAGCAATAAATACATTGACACAAAATGTTGGTGATTTTTAGTTCGCTTGAATAGTGAAGCGGAAATGGCGGTGTTCGTCGAAATTTGAGATTTTTGCACGAAAATCGTCAAAAATTAGAGGTCTGAGCGGCAAGTAGATTGCTTGGTTACTCGAACTTGAACTCAGTCAGGTTTTAAGGTTGAAAGTAGTGAAAATAATGTAAGTTCTGATTAAATTGAACACAGTGCCCAGAGTGCCCAGTGAGAATGTGACAACAAAAAGTATTGTTATCGGCAGAATCGTTCGATCTCGTCGCGGAGTTCGATCTCAAAGTCAAGCAGCATGTCGGCTTTAAATCGTTCATGCAATATTTTCACAAAGCATAAAATTGAATTAAGCATCCATTTTCATAAAGTACAGAACGTTTGGTGCATATCACATTATCAGACTTCATTTAGGCTCTTAAACAATCACAAGCAGTTATTCCACAGTAATCTTTCCAGTGCAGCCTCAGGCCAGCACAGTGGTTTCACTGACGCAGTGCCAGTCACAATAGTGTTAACCGGGTGGATCAGCATTTAATATTTATGAATGTGCATATAATTTTCAAAGAACTTTTTTGTCTTTATGGTGCATTGTGTATATATTGAGAAAAGGGATAAGTTCCGTGCACTGTCTTCAATTGTGTTCAAATTCATTTTTGTTTACCACGTTACTTATCTATAGATTCTATTGTTATCATTACAAGGTTTTGAATGTGTTTCTATTATTGTTGTCTTCATTCTGGTTGCCATTGTTGGATTTCCATCCAGGTTAATATTGTGTTTTACTTTTAGGAAATCAAGAGTTAATCAGTTTAAATCTTATGATACTTATTGAGAAAATGAGCATTAGCATTGCACACAAAAAAAGGAAAAAATAATTGTATTGAAACCATATTTTTTTAAGAAAGAAAGAAAAGGGGGGGGGGGGGAGAGAAAAAGATAACGGCATGTGGTGGAGAGCTAAAACAAATATAGCATAATTATATAAATGAAGTGCTGACTGTCTTTAAAATACACCTGGCGCTCAAAACAAACCTGTTCCCCCGTGAATGAGGCTCCACTCTCTTTCTCTTCTCACTCTTGCCTTTAGGTCTGTTTCTGCTGTATACCATTTATGTCATACGTGTGTGTTCGCTTTGTATTGCATTTTTGTTTGAATGCGTTATGAATGCTAACGTGTGTGTGCGCTTTGATTTGATTTCTATCAAGATTCAGCGCCGTATAAATACTGTATGTTGTTGTTGTTGTTGACTGTAAAAATAGTTGCCCTATTATTACTTTACATTGCATAACACTGGACTATCTTTTCTCATGCAAAACAATGAATATAAAAAATATAAAAAATAAAAATTGCATGCAGTCTATGAAACTAAGTGATTTATTGCAATATTTAGAGTGTCATAGAAAACAGTTTTTGTTGAGCTCAAGTTGTATTTCCCTTCTTCTTTTTTTTACATGACATCGTTTTATGAATATGATTTAGAGTGTCATAGAAAACAGTTTTTGTTGAGCTCAAGTTGTATTTCCCTTCTTCTTTTTTTTACATGACATCGTTTTATGAATATGACGTATTATATTTTCCTCGAACTGGTCAAATGGCCTATGATGTCCTGTGACAAGATTGATCCCAGAATATCCTGTCATAACTCACTTGCCTACAGTTTCACAAGTGATGTGTAATTTGAAAGTGCATGTATTATTGTATACCGAATGAATGAAAGTGCATGTAAATTTAAAAAAAATGGATGGAATGAAATTTGTATTATCGAGTTTGATTGAAAGTCACACACACAAATGCATCTAGTGATATATACTCGCACTGTCACTCTCTCAATACAACAAATAAGGCAAGGTGGAAGTAAAGACAGACATATAATTATAGAAATAAAGACATAAGAACATTAACAAAATCATATGTTACATAGTTTGAAATAGACAGAAGAAAGCAGCAAATAGTTACAACAGTAACGTCCAACAAAATAACTTCATTACATGAATCAACACTGGAACATTTTCAGCAAGTCAAAATTTTATTTACAATGATCTGATAAATATATTGGTAAATGTGACTGTGCCAAAAGTTTGCCACTTTGTTGAGACAGCAATGGCACATTTTTCTCCAATATTGTGCGTGTTTCCAGTAAGAGAACAGTTACAGTATCTCATCATTTGAAAGGCATTTTGAAATTCTTTGTGACATAAATGCAAAATTAATGCACTTTTAGCTCCTGAGACATCCAGTGACTGGAGGAGACAAAGTGAGACATCCATAGCATTACTGTATTGGAACTAAATCTTTTTGTTTACTTTCAGTCATGATCTTGAGACCTCCATTGTGGTTTATTTTTTAGGGACAAACTTTCGTCACAGTTACAATTACATTAGCCCATAACATTAGAGGTTCATGCAATATACTATATTATGATTATGTGTTTCAGCTGCCATAGAAATAATTCAGAATTCACATAGTGCTTTGTACAACAGACTTAGCTATTTCGGGTGTTTTTTTAAAAACAGTGAGGGGTGGGGGAGAGGAGGTATTTTTCACTGGACCTTACAGAAAAAAATCTTATTTATATCACAATGACAATGTAACCACAGGTGATATAATTATATTTCAATCATATACTTTAAAAAAAGCCACACTTTTCTAAGTACAGTGGAAGAAGAAAACCTATTCAAAAACCGCAACACTTAAAACGTTTGACGTGATCGAATTTCTTGTGAACTATCAAATTGCTTCAAACTAATGGTTTGTCCTACTCCAGTTGTGTAGAAAAATTCCCTTCACAATAAAATAAAAAGTTTGAAGATGTGTAAAGACATTAAGTGGCCTAACAGGAGAAGCCATTATGGATAGTCTACACTGAGAGTCATTATAGGCAGTGTACAGCGACACCCACTATAGCCATAAAAGGACATCTACACTGATAAAATAACACCCAGTTCAGATTCAGCCACATTTAAAGAGTTTGACACATCAGATTCTCTTCTTAGCTGAAATACAATGACATAAAAATTCTAGTCTGGTTATGCACTAATGCAGAGAAATGACCTTCACAATAAAAAAGAAAATGAAAAAAAGGAGCCCACTTGCAGCAGCATTTATGTGACAAATAACATCAAGCAATACACTTCTCTTCAATACCTTGAAAGAACTGCTTCACATTAGTGTGTGTGTCAAGTGTGCTGGTCAAGGACAGCTGCTCTTCTTGACTTCCTTCAGTCTGCATTGCATTAATACAGTCAACAAAGGCACCTTGCAGTTTTCCTTTTAGCTTACACAAAATTGCCCCAGCAATGTATGCTATGACATCCCGATCTTGTTCTGTCAGTTCTTGATTCCTTTTTAAAATTGAAGTGTGCTGGATCGGATACTTCTTTTTTAGCAATTGTTCAAATATTTTTAAACATATAGAATAAAACAAAAAGGCACAAGCAAGGGGAAGGCATTCATGAATGTCATGGCTGAAAGCACTTTGTCACCTGAAAGAAGCAAGAATAAATTATAGAACAATAAAACAAAAAGGCCCAAGCAGGGGGAAGGCAGCCATTCATGAATGCCATGGCTGAAAGCACTTTGTCACCTGAAAGAAAACAAAGAAGCAAGAATAAATTATAGAATAATAAAACAAAAAGGCTTAAGAGTTTTTTTGTCAGTGTCGACTTTAGGCAACAACAAAAAAATGTCTTTCCGGAAACATGGCCCCCCAAAAGTAGGGTAGGTAGGTAGGCTTTCAAATTTATTTATTTATTTATTTTCTTCGCGGTGCAAGATTTTTGCCGTATTTTCTGAAACATGTGAATGTGAGTATCAATCAACAGATTATCTTTACCACTTGACTGTTTTTCACATGCTTATGCTTGTACCAATTGATTTCACTGCATCCGCATGATCGCATTTAGACATAGAAATGGCAATCGCGTGCCTTGCGCCCACCATTGTGTTGGCGGATGTTGATCACGAAAGTCTGCGCGAGTAACGGTCCTTGACTACGCTTCCCTTGCATCATCTGCTCAAATTGCCTTTTTTTTCTTTGCGTTTTTGAAACTCGTCCCCCAAAAAAAATTAGGCTTGGCAGCAAAAACTAGGCTCGGTTGGGTTACCGGAAACAGACATTTTGTTTTGTTTTGGCCTTAGCAGAATGTGATTTTAACACACACACATTTACAGAGAGAGAGAATTTTGTTAACGTTGACTTTAGAAGACTGGTTTTAAAATCTTTTGTGCTGGCAAGTGAATGATCACCCCATCTGTCTCTGTGCAATCAGTGGCAATGACCTATACTACTCCAAGGCTTCGAGTTGATTTGCTCATTAACATAGAGCTAGCAAGTCAAGCGAGCTGTTCATTCATTCGTCTTGACACCCTCACTCTCTCTCTCTTTTTGTTTCTTGCATTGAGTGCAAAGTGTGCGTTGCAACTACAAGTCCCACCCCATTTTCCTTTGGGCCTACTCTCCCCCAAAGTTTCTGACCAGTTAATTAATAGGGTTCCCTACAGCGCTGTCGAATAGAACACCAGAATGTTTTTTATTAAAAAATCAATTACCAAAAGCAAGATCATGAACATCTAAAAAAAAAAGGAAGCTGTATTATTGGCCTGTTTACATGCCTGCCAAGTTTCAGTTTGATCAAAATATGTCCACTTTAAAAAAAAAAATGATACACAGACAGACACACATACACCCACACCCAAACACAAGATCTGTCCGCTGGCTGACTCACAAAAAAACAGGAAGTTAAGTCAAGTAAACTGAATTATCCCCTGGAGGAGAAATTCAGTACAGGTACAACAACATTAAAAATTAAAAACACACCACTGATGAAGATGCTAAATGCATACTATCAGAATTCATCCAAAAGCAAAAGCATCACAGAAAGCACAGTAACATAAATATGCCAACATTTTATAACACATGGGATTAAAGTAATGCCTTTTAATTGTCCCTTCCTGGGCATTCTTTTCCATCATAATGCATTCTTTTTTCCTATTATGTTTATTTCTTCTTCCAATGTTTCTACTGTTAGACATGTAGCAATAAGACTTGTGTGCGAAGCAAATTTGTGAGTGCGTGTTTAAAGGCCCAATTTTGTTATCTGTTTATCTTACCCACAGTCATTATTTTGATCCTTTTAGCTTAAAAATGGCAATCAAGTCAATTTGAAATGGAAGCATAGTGTAAGGAAACAAGAAACCCAAAAGTGAAATACAGGGATACATTTTGTAACAGGACATCATACATCATTTGACCAGTTCGAAAACAATAGGTCATTTCAACATTTTATGTGTCTCCGGAAATACTTCCAACTTACTCTGAATATGTCCAAAGAAGGTTCGTCTTGAAGGTGACAAGTTTGGATCATGAGACAGCTCCAAACGCACAGATTCTATGAGATCACAGGTGACCTGCAATTAAATTTAAAGACAATAAAATTTATTGTACAAATACACAATCAGTGTGATGATTATCCCGCAATTTTTGTATGGTAATCATGTTGCAAAGACCACAGGCAATTGACAACAGACAAATCTGTGTGTAAGGCCCAAAAAAAGAGTTGTGGTTAAGGTATCCCTACCTACTCTATTTTTTTCGGCCGACCCTATGATTTTTTTGTGGCCTCGTCCAAAACAAAAAGAGAGAGAGATAGCCATACGCTCATATTTCTGAAAATATGAGGGTGATTAGCACTTTCATAGTTTCAAAACATCTTACACGCTCGTGGATGTTTTCCGGGACATTCATCCGGATGTAGGAAAGGAAAACATTATCACATGCCGAGGTGGTTCAGCTATCTTAGCTGAACCTTTCGAACTACAGTTTTCAACACCACTCTGCAATCTCAAAGAGCTGGGAGTGAAGAGCTTACAATTTTGTTGAGAAAGAGAAAGTTTTATTTCTTTGGGTTGTTTACTTTAAATTACTCGATGTTCATGACACACACCATGTATACACACACACACACACACACACACACACACACACGCACACACACACACACACACCAAGAGAGAGAGAAAGAGAGAGAGAGAGAGAGAGAGAGAGAGAGAGGGGGGGTGAGAGACGAGAGAGATGAGAGAGAGGAGAGAGAGAGAGAGAGAGAGAGAGAGAGAGCGAGCCTTGTGTTTTGGTCAATTTGACCTTACGAAAAAATAAAATAAAAAGTTTAGGTCCTACCTACCTACCCTATTATGTTACCTTAACCACATTTTGGGGGGGCCTAATTATGTTGCACAAATCTGTATGTAATAATGTTGCACAGACCACAGACATCTCTCACAGTTGAAGAATTTCCTATTTATGCTCGACTACATATTTGTATCCTCAGAATTTTCACCTTCATACCAAAATTATTGATGCATGGGTTAACATAGGCCTAATTTTTCAAAAGCATCACCTTCTACAAATGTTTTCCCTCTCAACACATCCCCCTGTCCTAGTTAAGCTAGTACATAACATGCTTACAGCAAAGTGTCAGCTACTCATCATTAGTCATATCCCTGTAGAAAAACCCTGCTACATGTGTAACTTAGCTCTGATCACTCAGTGAATCATATTACAATGTACTCGCAGCATACCTCAACTTTGATCTCAGGTGAAACAGCAACATTTTCATCTAGAAGCTCATGATCACTAGCCGTCTCCTGAAACGAAAAATAAAACAGGATAAATCAATACTCTTCTTCAGCATCACATGAGGGTTCCAACAGCGATACCCAGCTGGCTGGGTCATCTTCATAATCATAGAGTAGGTTTTGTTTTCTATGCCTAATTTTGGACCTCAACTACAATCATATAGTATCATAACATTAGACTAAAGATTGTGGACACTTTTTCTTTATTTTCATTTACTTTATTATTTACTTTTTATTTTTATTTTTATAGTCAGTCATTTTTTTTTCCTTCCACCTTCCCCCCCCCCCTCCTCTCTCTCTTACTTGACACCCTTTCAGTAAGGGTCCTAGGCATGAAGCGAATAAGCATTCGCATTCATTCTCTCTCTCTCTCTCTCTCTCCTCTCTCTCTCTCTCTCTCTCTCTCTCTCTCTCTTCACTCTCTTTTATTTTCGTTTGTGTGATCTACTTAGATGGACGATTCTTCTTCTTCTTCTTGTTCTCTTTGGAGCCCATGATAATTAAATTGATAATTCTAGCATCCTCCAAAAAAGAAGAAGAAGAAAGCATAGCTAAGCATAGTGCCAACATAAACATTGCTATGCTATCAGTATCGCTACACCAGTAAAGCCGTTTTTTAAAAATTAATGTCCTTCCATCTCACGCAGATTTAGACATTTCTTGTTAGGATATGTATGTGGCACTCTCGCAAAAGCAAAAATATAAACGTTACCTCGACAATATGGTCAAGAGTCGCCTTGTCGTACGGTAAACAACTCCTCGACGCACAGTATTCCGCCATGATAAGAAACGTACCGGAAGTGGTGTTAACAATTCGGTCGGCAAACTTTAGCCTGCGCGCAGTGAGCGAACTTTGTACAAGACTAACATAGCGCCCGCGCAGCCAGTCAGAGGTCCATCTAATGTAAGTCTAATGTAAGTTCGTGGTTAAAACAGGCTCAGCGTGTCTACTTTCATTTCGTATGCGTTTAGATGTGGAAGCAGTAATACGCACCACGCACAAAGCCGTGAAGTTGAAGGTGGTGAAAAAAGTATTTTGGGACTACACGCTTTCGATGGCGTTTCGCGAAAGTCGAGCGCTGATTTCAGCTCCGTTTTACAAATTTCCAACTAAAAACACAGACACATTAATAGGAGACAGACAATTTTACAGCTTGGATATGGTTTTATTCAGAAGTTCACGATTGCAAGTGAACGCTGAGAGTTGACCTAATTTGACTGAAATGCTACCACATTTCCAATGACGCGCTTCGGTTTGGAGTTGCTATTTATAAGTATTAGAAGAAAAACA
>CM065697.1:24930502-24938341 GCA_017654935.2 Phymorhynchus buccinoides | reverse complement strand
TTGTTTGATTGGAATAGATAAAGTACTCAAAGAATTATGGAAGGGTTGTGAGGTGGAGAGTGGATGTTTAGATGGTGACAAATGATTTGGAGGCAAATTTTCAATTGTATGATATTTTATTTATTTCTTGTTTTGACTTTTTATTTAATATTTTAAACATATTGAGGAAAGTTGGAGTTAAGTTGCTTTGTGGGTGTTTTGGGTTGTTCAATTGTTAACGCGTCCAGGACATTACTGCGATGAATATAACAGTATTTTGATTTGTATATGTTTGTTCGAGGCGCGAGTTTGCGGAACCACCCACACGATGCTGTATAGTGTTATATTCAATTATGTCTTGTCTGTTTTGTGCTAAATAATTTTTTCAGAGACGGTCACTGCTGTCAGTTCATATCAATATCCCGGAGTCCGGTCTACAGGGTGATCGTCTCCCTGTTCCCTCCCTGCGCAACACAACTCCGTATGATGATAAATATGCATGCACAAATATCTTAAGACAATGTGAGCGCTATTGCTCTCGCCCAGAGTTTCTACTCACTCTTAGATTTCACCACGCCGTCCCGCCTCTTCCCTCAGCGGCTTGCACACTGAAGATTGTGTGATTGTAGTTCCTAGACAAATTGTTCAACGTGTAAAATATTTCGAATACATTTTCACTCCGATTATATTTGATTGATCAATAACTAATGCCCTATGCTTGTTTGTTTTTGTTTTAATCGTTAACTTTAGAACGACCAATGCTGTTGTTTTCGTGTTTGCCTCCGTTCCTCTAATCTGTCTTCTTCTGCCTGTCTGTCTGTCAACTCTACGCCTTTCAGCAACGCCACACACACGAATCCGCGCGCGCGCGCTCGCACACCCACACTACGCACACATATCCTACACATAGCATTAATCACACACACTACACACACACACACTATCTTCTTACACACTCACTCACACCACAACACACCACACAAACACACCACCCACACACACACACACCCGACCACACTCACACACACGACACACGCTACACACACACACACTACCACTTTCTCTTCTCTCTCTCTCTCTCCTCTTCCTCTCTCTCTCTCTCTCTCTCTCTCATAACCACGCGTCCCCCCCCTCTGGACCCAAACACATATTCGATAGAGAGAGGAGAAGGGAGGAGAGAGAGGTAGAGAGAGGAGAGATAGAGAGAGAGAGTAATTGAATTGAGTTGATGAATTTTATTTATAGAGGGTTAGAAGCATAACATGCTTGTTGTTAACTCCGCCCTCTGAAAAACAAACATATAAAAGTATAATGGAAATGAATGAGACACATACAAAGCATATAGAATGCAAAACACCTTATAGTATGCACAAAATACAATCAACCTATATTTTACTACACTCATTTTGCACTGCATAAGTTAAGGTATTCCTAAGCGCATACCACTGAGGGAAAAAAATATCCCGAACAAAATCCATACTTTTTCCATATATCTTTGACGTGCAGAGAGAGAGAGGTGAGAGAGCGGATAGAGAGAGAGAGAGAGGGACGGAGAGAGAGAGAGAGGAGAGTAAGAGAGAGCAGCAGAATAGTTAAGATAGAGCGCGAGGATAGAGAGAGAGGCGAGACAGACAGACAACAGAACGACAGACAGCCAGACAGATACAAACTATTTTTAAGCTATTGATTTTCCATCTATCCTTTCATAGCAGGCGACTACGCACACGTGCCGTCATAACACTTTCACACACCCCTACCTCTCCCTCTTTCTCTCTCTTCTTGCTCTCTCTCTCTCTCTCTCTCTTCTCTCTCTTCAATCATTCTTCTTCTCTCATCTCTCTCTCTCTCTCACCTCCCGCCGACGTCCTCGTATTTCTCTCTTCTCTGCTCCTCCTCTCTCTCTCTCACCCACCGCACGACACATACACACGCACACCACACACACACCACAACCCACACACCCACCACAAACACAAGCCATAACACAACAACCGCATACACATACATACGCGGAGACACATTTCGCCGTGACGCCCACGGATGCGTGATGAAAACTTTTGTTAGCTATTCTTTAAAAATTAGTATTAACCCTCATCGATTTTGACTTGACTTACTTGACCACCCACACGACACACACACGCAGAAGAGCGCACAAACACTACACCAGAGGCAACATCGCTGTTGGTGCGGTTGTCTGGGACAACGTGTGATGCGCAAGGCCAGATCAATTGCTAGTAGCTGAATGCATGTCCATGGTCAAGTGCACGTGAACACTTCCTCTGCAGACTATAACCGTCGATTCGCTGTAGAACCGCTTAGGAAGCATCTGTAAGTATTAATGTATGTAGAGGGGGGGGGGGGGGGGGGGGGGGCTGAGGAGAGTTGCGGTTGGGTGCAGTGAAACAGCGGGGTCGTTGTACATGAAGGAGATGTTTTGGGGAATGGGGAAACCAACGTATATGGGCTCTGTTGCGTTACCTATTATTAGTTCATACTTCGTACCATGTTGGGAGGGGGCTGATTGAAGATTATTGGGTAGAATGTTTGGGGATGTGGGAGGAATGGGGAAGGGGGTGGTGGGGGGGTAAGCAGGTTTGTTGCTTATAGATATATGGAACTCTTGTTTTACATTTTTGTTGTGTACCTTGATTTTGTTCTTTTGTTCCTGTCGTTGTTGGGGTGTGTTCAATGCATGGACAGTTGGGTTTCTGTTGCCCTTGTATCTTCCGAACCCAATGTAATTGCTCTTCTTGGATACTAAAGTAATTTTGACTATGACTTTTGCTTTGCACACACACTACACTACATTGACTCGCGCGCGCGCACGGTTAAGCACGGCACAACACTCCTGCCTGCACAACACGACATAACACACACACAACACAACAGACACACACACCACCCACCACACACTCACAACACACGTATCTATATACAACGCATACACACTCATACTTGCCATATAATGCTGGATTACTGAGACCCCCCTCTCTTTCCTTCCATTCTTTCTCCATCTGTCTGTTTGTCATTTTCAACTGGCTGCGCATGTCTGTCCGTCTATTGTCTACTACATCCGATAAAGCTGGAACATGTATTATTTCACAAACACATGCTTTAATAACAGCTGTCATGTATACTCTCTCTCTCTCTTCTTGCCTCGTCCTTACTCTCTCTCCTCTTCACCTCTCTCTTGCTTATCTTCCTCACTCTCTCCTCGCCATCGAATCTCTCTCTCTTCCTTCTCCCTCGTCTCCAATCTCTCTCTCTCTCTCTGCTCTCTCCGTCCATCCCCCTCTCTCTCTCTTTCCTACCTCCCTCTACTCTCTCCCTCTCTCCTCTCTGCCTCTACTCCTCTTCTCATCCCCTCATCTCCTCCTCTTCTTTCATCGCTCTCTTTCTCTCTCCCTCTCTCTCTCCCTCTCTCATTAAATTAGCTTATTAAACGTTATCGAGCTATATCAACTCGTTCGATGGGGTTTGCCAGAACTGCTATCTAGCGCCGTTCTCTGTTTTTTTGTGTGTGTGTTGTGTGTGTTGTGTGTTGTGTTTGTGTGTGTGTGTGGTGTGTGCGTGCTTGGGCGTGTGCGTGCCGTGCGGTGCGTGCGTGTGCGTGTGCGTGTGCGTGCTGTGACGTTGCGTGCGTGCGTGCTGTGCGTGCGTGGTGTGTGTGTGTTTGTTGTGTTGGTGCTGGCGTGTGCGTGCATGTGTGTGTGCGTGCGTGTATGTGTGTGTGTGCTTGTGTGTGTGTGGTGTTTGTGTTGTTGTGTTGTGTGTGTGTGGTCTTCTCTGTGTGTGTGTGGTGTGTGTGTGTGTGTGCTTGCGTGTTGCGTGGCGTGTGCGTGCGTGCGCGTGTGCTGCGTCGCGTGCGTGCGTGTGTGTGTGTTGTGTGTGTGTGTGTGTGTGTGTGTGTGCGTGTGTGTGTATGTGTGTGTGTGGTGTGTGTGTGTGTGGTGTGTGTGTGTGTGTGTGTGCTTGTGTGTGTTGTGTGTGTGAGTGAGGTGTGGGTGTGTGTGTGCGAGAGAGAGAGCGTAGAGAGAGAGTGTGTGTAGTGTGGCTGTGTGTGTTGGTGAGAGAGCGAGAGAGAGAGTGTGTGTGTGTGTGTGTGTGTGCAGACGAGAGGAAGATAGTTTGGTGTGTTGTGTGTGAGAGAGAGTGTGTGTTTGTGATCAGAGAGAGAGCTGCGAGAGTAGTGTGTCTGTGTGTGTTCGCGTAGAGAGACGAGAGAATAGCAGAGCGATAGCGTGTTGTGTGTGTGTGGTGTGTTTGTTTGTGTGCGAGAGCGAGTGGTTGCGAGACAGTGTGTGGTGGTGTATGTGTGTGTGTGTGTTTGTGTGTGTGTATGTGTGTGTTGTGTGCGTGTTATTTTGTTGTGTGTGATGTGTGATAGTTGTGTGTGTGTTCGTGGTGCGTGCGTTGTTGTGTTTTGTGGTTGTGTGGTGTGTGTGTGTGTGTGTGTGAGTGTTACTTTGACTTGTTGCGTGCGCGTGTGCGTGTGCGTGTGCGTGTGCGTGTGCGCTCATGTGTCTTGGGGGAGAAGAGATGCAAAAATTGTGAAAAGACAGCATTTCTCTTATGAGTGTTATGTTATAATCCTTTTTCATTTTTGACCTAGATTCTTCATCCTCTCTCTCACTCTCGCTCTCTCTCTCTCTCTCACGCCTCATCTTTCCAGCTCTATTCAATCCACGTCGCTCCACCCACTCTCCTTCTCCAAACACGTCTACCTCCACTCTCTCTCCTATCGCGCCCTCTCGCATCCATATCTCTCTCCTCACTCTCTCTCTCATCTCTCTCTCCACTCTCTCTCTCTCACACTCTCTCTCGCTCTCCACTCACTCTCGCATGTCTCCGCTCTCTCTCTCTCTCTCTATCTCTTACATACATTCTTCCTCCCCTCTCTCTCCTCCTCGTTCTTCCTCTCTCTCTCTCTCTTTCCACTCTGATCTTCTCTATCCCATTCGCTACACCCCCATCCATGTCGTACAACCTCAGTAGCTCATCTATCTCTTCTCCGCTTCTAGCTCTCTTCAGTCCTACTCTCTCTCTGTCTCTCTCTCTCTCTGTCTCCCTCTCTCTCTCGACACTCTCTCTCTCCTCGTCACGCTTCTGGGTCTCTCTAGGAATTCCTCTTATCATACTCTCTCCCACCCTCCCTCTGTCTCTCTAACACTCCACTTAACTCTCCCACTGCTCTGATGACCCACTACCAATCCCACCCCTCCCTCAAGGAGCTTCTCTCCCTCTACTCTGATCTCCATCTCATCACAAGCTCTCACACCTCGTCTCAAAATCTCTCACTCTACCTCTCTCTCTCTCTCACTCTCTACTCCCGCACGATCATACCTCATATACTCTCTCTCTCACACATCACTCTCCCCTCGCTCTCTCTCACTCACTCACTCTTCTCACTCTCTCTCTCCACCAGTCACACGTTCCATTCGCACTCACACTCTGAGGCAGTATCTCAAAACATCTCCATCCAGGTTCGCCCCTCATCATACTCTCACACAATCCTTCAGCCTCTCTCAAAAAAAGATACTCCCCCCTCTCACCTCACTCTCTCTCTCACCCTGCTCTTCATGACTCTAACTCTCTTCCATCACATTGCCTCTCACTCTCTCTCACTCTCTCTCTCTCACACACATACTCACCATCTCACAAAACTCACTCAATACACAGTACAATCATTCTCTCACGCACTCACTCCGTCGTCTACTCAACAACTCAACATTCTCACGACACTCTCTCTGATCACTCAGTCCTCTCACATCATACTTCATATTTCGACCCTCACACCACACAATCGTATAAACCATTCTCTGCTCACTCTCACACATCCACACGCGAAATCTTCTGCTCTCATTATCTGATACCCCTTTCTTAGCCACTCATCACTTACGACCTATGCCACTATATTGGTCTTCACCAATGAGGTGGGTCCCGTCTCTCTATACAACAACCATCTTACTATCTCTCCGTCCTCCTCTCGTTATTACTCTCTCACTCCAGACCCTGTCTCACTGTCTCATCTTCTCTATCCTCTTATTAGTCAACCTCTCTCATCTCTCTCCAAGACTCTCATCATCTCGTCCCCACCTGTCCGTCTCTCTCTCTCTCTTTCTCTCTCCTCCCCTCTCCATCTCTTTCTCTCTCCTCCCATCTCTCTCTCTCTCCCTCTCTTTCTCCCCTCTCCCCACTCATCTCTCCTCTCTCTCTTCACTCCTCACTCTCTCATCTCTCCTCTCCGGCCACCTCTCTCTCTCCACATCGGTCCTCTCTCTCTCTCCTTCTCCTCCTCCTCTCTCGCTCTCCTGTCAACTATCTCTCTGAGCATCGATCTGTCCTCTCTACTCCTCCTCTCTCGTCTCTCTCTCGTCTCATCGCTCCATCCTCTATCTCAGCTCTCAAAGGATCAAGCTCTTTCGCTCCTCAATCCTCACTGACTCTGACCTTCTCCGAAATCCTCCTCTCATTGATATTTCTCTCTCCTCTCGTCTTCCTCCCTCATCTGTCTTCTCTCCTCATTCTCCTCACTCCGCTCTCGCTCCGAATCTGCTCTCTCCACTCACTCTCCTCTCCTATCCTCTCTATCGTCTCTCTCATACATCCGTTCCTATCCGCTGTCTTATGTCCCCACGCTCTCATCTCGTCTGCTCTCTTTATCTCTCTGTCTCTCTCCTTTCTCCCCCTCACTCTCTCTCTCCCACACTCTGTTCTATCCTCTCTTCTCATCCTCTCTCTCCTCATCTCTCTCTCTGTCGTTATCTCTCGGTCTTCTCATCTCCTCTCTCCTCTCTCTCTTCCCTCCCCCCCCTCCCTCTCTCCACTTGCTTCTCCCTCATTCCCGCTCTCTTTCTCTCTTCTCCTCTCTCTCTCGTCCTCTCTCTCTCTCACTCTCTCTCCCTCTCTCTCTCATTCTCCTCTCTCTCAATCTCCTCTCTCTCTCCATTCTCACCATCTCTCCTCTCTAACTCCTTTCCGTCCTCCTCCCTCTCTCTCTCTCTCATCTCTCTCCCTCTCTCTCTCATCTATCTCTCTTTCTCTCTCTCTCGTCTCTCTCTCTCTCCTCTCTCCTCTCTCTCACTCTCCTCTCTCTCCCTCTCAGGTCTCTCTCTCTCTCTCTCTCTCATCTCTCTCTCTCCCTTCATCCCTCTTCTCTCGTCCTCTCCTCACAACTCTCTCTACTCTTCCTCTCTCTCTCCTCTCTCTCTCTCTCCTCTCTCTCTCTCTTCGTCACCCTCTCCTCTCTCTCTCATCTCATCTCTCATCTCTCGTCCCTCTCTCTCCCATCTCTCACTCTCTCTCCTCTCATCTCTCTCTCCCTTCCTCTCTCTCTCTCTCTACAACTCTCTCCAAATCTCTCAAAATCTCTCCTCTCTCCCTCCTCATCTCTCTCTCAACTTCATCTGTCCTCACATCTCTCCTTCTCCAAATCCTCATCCTCCCTCTCTCTCTCTCTCTCTCTCTCGTCTATCTCTCTCCTCTCTCTCTCGTCTCCCTCTCATCGTCTCTCTCTCGTCTCTTCCTCTCTCCTCTCATCTTCTCTCTCTCCTCTCTCTCTCTCTCTCCTCATCATCCTCTCCTTCTCTCTCATCTCCTCTCTTTCTCTCTCTCTCTCTCCTCTCTATCTCTCAATCGTCTCCTCTCTCTCCGCTCTCCTCTCTGTCTCTCTCCCCTAAAAATCCTCTCTCTCTCTCCTCTCCTCTACAATCTACGTCCTCTCTCTCTCTCTCTCTCTCTCTCTCTCTCCCTCTCAACATCTCTCCATCTCTCTCTCTCTCTCTCTCTCCTCTCTCTCTTCTCTCTCTCTCTCATCCATTTCTCGTCTCTCTCTCTCTTCTCCTCTCCTCTCTCATCCTC
>CM065697.1:24910502-24918002 GCA_017654935.2 Phymorhynchus buccinoides | reverse complement strand
CAGCCGTTAAGCCTCATAACCTAAGGAACATGTCCCCCTTTTTTCGTTCAGATGTAAATCAAAGACATTCACTTCCGATGGCACAGCAAGATTCCGAGAAAAAAAAGCGTATTTTGCTTCTCTTTTTTAAAATTCACATACATGCCAAAATGCACATTCACATCTTCGATCCAGATATCCTTGACATCCGCCTAACCTTATTTTTCTCAAAGTCAATTACGCAAAGTGACCAGAGATCCGACAGGACAAGCTGAACCCCAGAACTCCGCAAATCCATAAATCCACATTTAAAAAAAATGTTTTTAAAGCGATCTCTGTCCTGTCACGATTTGGGGCTTACAATATGTCTTTGAGGGTGTCTTAGACTTCCAGGAGCGCGCGTGCCGATCGAGAAAGCCTTTAAAAAAAAAATTCTTATATTATTTATTTTGACCTCTTTCAAACCTGTATTAGTCCCAACGAAATATCGTAGACAATGATTATGGGCACTTCGTGACGTAGTAGTGATGGAGAGAGAACTGTTTACAGTTCCTTCCACATATGATGAGATTCTTCTTCTTCGTCGATCGCTCAGAAAGTTTCCTGCCATTATGAGCTCAGATGCGTCGTGCTGTCCGTTATATGCCTAACTAAGAAATAATTAGGCCCAGCATGTCCGTCTTCGGCTGGAGAAAATCTTTTGAAAGAATTTCTAGAACAAAGGCAGGAAAAATTACCAGTGAGGCAGAATATAGTGGGTGACAGCAGGGACATCTCTTTGGTGACCATAAGCAAAGGGGAGAGGTAGAGTCAAAAAGAGTGACAGATTAGAGGAAGTTACAAACACAGAACTTCCAGAAGATGGGTGAACTATTTGTACAAAGTACCCCCGGGGGAACGTGATGAGATAAACTGCAGGCAGTGTCAAACGATGGCATTAAACTGTATTAGATGAATCTTTTATTTATCTCTTTTCATCTTTAATAACTGTATGGATATTATGTCCTACTGTTCGTGTGTATTGCTGCCTGGTTGTAGGTGTACGTATCTGACGTATCATAGGTCACAAACTGCCATCCATAGATAACATCTATAGTGTGCGCATAAGACGCAAAGCTAAATCCATCATATCTGATTGCACACACCCAGCCAACCATCTGTTTCAATCACTCCCTTCTGGTAAAAGGTTCTGCTCTTTTAAGTGCAAATCTAACCGCCTGAAGAACAGCTTTTACCCCTCTGCTGTCAGAGCCATCAATACTCAGTAGGCTCACCCCCCTAGGGGTATTTTTTGTATCCTATTTTGCTTAGACTTGTGTTAATCGGTGTGCCTGCATGCTCGCGGTCTTGTGTGTGAGTGTGTGTGAGTGCGTGTGTGAGGAGGTGGGACATGTGTTTATACCAACATGTGTATGCACGTGTATGTGTGTGTGTTGGTGTATGTGTACGTGCGCGTCTGAGAGAAAGAAAGAATCTGAGAGAGAGAGAGAGGAGAGAGAGAGAGAGAGAGAGAGAGAGAGAGAGAGAGAGAGAGAGAGAGAGAGAAGAGAGAGAGAGAGAGAGAGAGAGAGAGAGAGAGAGAGACTCATACACGATAATGTAATCTTTTTTTGTTGTTGTTGTTGTTGTTGTTGTCTTATATTGGTTGTCAATCCGATGTGCATGCTTTCGTTGTTGTTGGATTTAATTGTGTCTTGTGCAAAACCAAAACGATTTCCTTTGTATTACGATGCATTGGCTGATTAAAGAATCTTGATCTTGATCTTGAATCTTGATCTTGTATGTCTTTCTTCCTCCTTGTTCGTTTCCCTCTCTCCGTCTGTCTGACTGTCTGCTATATCTTTCTCTCTGGCCTCTCTTAATGGTTGGCTTAACGTCTAATTAGACGTAGCCTCAAATAGACCTCCCTCCCTCCCTTTCTTTTTGTAGTTACAGTTCTATAAGAACGGGACTACATTGTAACATTAGAATGGGAACGATGACGTGTGTGTGTGTGTGTGTGTGTGTGTGTGTGTGTGTGTGTGTGTGTGTGTGTGTGTGTGTGTGTGTGTGTATGTGCGTGTGTGTGCGTGTGTGCGTGCGTGTGCGTGCGCGTGCGTGCGTGTTCGTGCGGCGCGTGTGTGCGTGTGTGTGTGTGTGTGTGTATATATATATGTGTGTGTGTGTGTGTGTGTGGGTGTGTGTGGGTGGGTGGGTGTGGGGTGGGTGTCCGTGTACCAAAATGTGTTCCACTCCAAAGCGCCTAAACCACTGAACCAATCTTAACGAAACTTGGCAGAATTGTTTCTTAGGGTGCCTAGCACCGTGAGAGTGAGAGCTGAGGATCTGCGACCACACGTGCTCATAGTTTAAATACTGTTGGCGTTAGACCACTATAGCCATTTATTGTCGTGATCAGCATCAGTGGAAGACAATTTGAAGGGGCCAAAAGGACAGTGAGAGTGAGAGCCAGCAGAGTCAAAGCCATTTGCTTATACTTCGAACACCACTGGCATTAAGACTATCTATATTCGTGATCAGCATTAACGCACGCTCACGCACGCGCACACACGCAAGCACACATGCACGCATGCACAAATACACGCGCACGCACGTGCGCACGTGCATGCACCACATCAATTGCTCGCGCACGCATGCACACCGAAACTAGGCTTACAGCGAAGCCAGTGTAGGCCTACTAGGTTTTTTCAAGCAATTTTGACAAGGGAAACAACTCTCGCTCTGCAGACGTTCAACGCACATTTTCTTTATAAAGTTCTGACGGATGAGTTTGTGCATGAAACACGGTCGAGATCATCAGGAAAACACCCTTTACAAAGATCGCAACACCTCACTTTGCTCTGGTTTCCTAGAAATCAAACCTCTTAATCCGCGATTCCTCCTTGGCGGCGGTGCTGGAAGTCAATGATCTTTTCAGTGAAAGAGGAGGCATGTGTCTTCTCTTTTCTAATGGCTGCCTGAGCTTAGACCGAATCGTTTGCATGAAATTTCCAGAACAAGCCTTTTTTTAATTTTTAAATTTTTTTGTATACAGTTTATCGAAAAGGAGTTTTGCTCACAACAAAGGAAATAGCTCCACTTTTATTTTACTGCACTACAAATAAAAGAAGAAAAAGCTTCAACCACGGTACCCCATCCAAAAGGGCTTCTCCGCCAAGAGGAATTTGGCGGTTTGATTTCTAGGAAACCAGAGCAAACTGAGTGTTCCGATCCTTGAAAAGGCTGTCTGTCTGGTGATCTCGACGTGTTTCTTGCAAAAAAACCTAATCCGTCAGGGTCCACCTTTAAAAGAAAACGAAGGAGGTTTATGTGCTCAGGGGGAGTATACGTGTGTATGTGTTGCTTGTATTGGGACGACGCTTACATGGCGTTGCCATCTTGTTCTCTCTTTATATCTCTTTCTCTGAATCTCTACGTCTCTCTCTCTCTCTCTCTCTCCTCTCTCTCTCTCTCTCTCTCTCTCTCTCTCTCTCTCTCTCTCTCTCTCTCTCTCCTCTCTCTCTCTCTCTCTCTCTCTCTCTCTCTCTCTCTCTCTCTCTCTCTCTCTCTCTCCTCTCTGTTGTTATCTTTGCAACCCATTGCCCTACTTGATACGGGCAGAAAGGCCTAATCAATAAAAGGTTTTGGATTGGATTGGATCTCTCTCTCTCTCTCTCTCTCTCTCTCATGCACGCACGCACACACGCGCGCATGCACGCATGCACGCACGCACGCACGCGCACGCACGCGCACGCACGCACACGCACACGCACACGCACACGCGCACACACGCACACACACACGCACACGCACACGCACACACACACACACACACACACACACACACACACACACACACACACACACACGCACATGCATAGGTAGAGGGGAGTGCCAAGGGGCGGGGGGATGGGATGAAACACTGAACACACTCAGTACTGTAACTGAGACCCCTCATCCGTAAACCACAACCTGTCCGGTGTCTGGACAATTTCCAACCCCCCCCCCCCTCTCCCGCATACCCCCCCCCCCCTCCCACTCCCACCCCACACCCATGCGACACAAAACTTGGTCACTGGGCCCAGACAAACCAGCTTTTACTGGGTATCGGGTTCCAGTATTGTTTTCACTTACCAAACTATCTTGGGTTACTTACCTACAAGCTCTGTACTATGTACATGGTAAAGAAGAAGAACAACAACAACAAGAAGACGAACAAAAAGAAGAAGGAGGAGGAGGAGGAGGAGGAGAAAGAAGAAGAAAAAAGAGGGAGGAGGAGGAAGAGGGAAAAGAGAAGGAGAACGTTGGAGGAAGAAGAGCAGGAAGAAGAGGAGGAAGAAGAAAACAAGGAAGAATAAGATGAAACACGTCGGGTTTCTGTTTTATCATCCATCCTTTGTTTACGTGAAGCGTGATTCTTTCTTTTCCATGAAAATGGAACTAATATTACAAGATAGCAACGCAACAACTCCGTCATGATTCTATAACATTATTGTTGTCCCACGTTTAGAAGAGAGACAAACAGACAAACAGAGAAGCACAGAAACAGAGAGACGAAGAGAGACAGACATTCAGATACAGAGACAGAGAGAGAGAGAGAGAGAGAGAGAGAGAGAGAGAGAGAGAGAGAGAGAGAGAGAGAAGAGAGAGAGAGAGAGAGAGAGAGAGAGAGAGAAGAGAGACAGAGAGAAAAAATGGGAGAGAAAAAATGACTTGAGCAAGATAATAGTCCTCTTCACCTACTGTGTTTGAGGCAGAGGACAATAAACTGCTATCGGTGAGGAATGTGTTCATCAAAGGATGGGTGCTTCTGGTGAAGGAATGAGACTGCAGGAAAGCGTCCAGAACTCCACAGACCAGAGGTTGGCAATACGCCGAGGGTTCACAAGGTATACAAGAAAGTAACTGTTACTGTTAGTATCGTTGTGTTGGGCTAGCACCCTGATGATATTGCGCAAAGAAAATAAGAAAGCAGACAGTACCTTCTGAGTTTTACTCCGGAAGAATGATAGTACCTTCTGATTTTTACTCCAGAAGAATGATAGTACCTTCTGGCTTTTTACTCCAGAAGAATGATACTACCTTCTGGCTTTTACTCCAGAAGAATGATAGTACCTTCTGGCTTTTTACTCCAGAAGAATGATAATACCTTCTGGCTTTTACCCGAGAAGAATGATAATACCTTCTGGCTTTTTACTCCAGAAGAATGATACCTTCTAGCGTTTTACTCCAGAAGAATGATAATACCTTCTGGCTTTTTACTCCAGAAGAATGATAATACCTTCTGGCTTTCAACTCCAGAAGAATGATACCTTCTGGCTTTTTACTCCAGAAAAATGATACCTTCTAGCGTTTTACTCCAGAAGAATGATAATACCTTCTGGCTTTCTACTCCAGAAAAATGATAGTACCTTCTGGCTTTCACCCGGGAAGAATGATAGTACCTTCTGATTTTTACTCCAGAAGAATGATACTACCTTCTGGCTGTTACTCTCCCCCAGATGGACATGGATACTTCAAATGCAAATGGCATCGTTTGCTCTCCCCTGAAGAAGGCTTCTGTTAGTTTCCAGATTTAAGAAAAAACGGTTGACAGTTTCTTTGCTTTCTTTATGCGTCAAACACCACAGAAGCCAACTAAGGCTTAAGAAGAAAGATCAACAGTAATTATATATAATATTTTGACTGAATTGTGCATTGTTCTGCATGTTTCCATGACTATTTTATAGCCTTCATTGTTCCACTTTATATCCTCCGAAATTGGACTCATCCATTATGGTCATATAACTTAGGAACGAAGAAGAAGAAGAAGAAGAAGAAGAAGAAGAAGAAGAAGAAGAAGTCCACTTTATTCTCTATTCTCCTTTTTGCACCACTATTTTTATTCCCTAATTGCACTTATTCTTTTCTGGGCATTTAGAGCCATCCCTTTCTTTCTGTATCTTGACATCAATCTAAATATCATCATATGGAAATGGACGGTCGTTAGGGTCGTTCCCCTACCGTCATCAACGATCAGTGTTCAGTACCATTGCATTGCTGGCATAGGGCTGTTGAGATGCACTTGGCTTCATATCTGAGACTACGATCTATGCATGGTGTTCTAATGGTTGGTCCTGTACAATCCCTTGTGTGTGTATGTATGTGTGTGTGCGGGCGCACTTGCGCATAATAATATATGTCTTCTTATCTGAGACTATGATCTATGCATAGTGTTCAGTAATGGTGGTCCTGTACAATCCCTTGTATGTGTGAGTACATACATGTGTGTGTGTGTGTGTGTGTGTGTGTGTGTGTGTGTGTGTGTGTGTGTGTGTGTGTGTGTGTGTGTGTGCGTGTGCGTGTGCGTGCGTGCGTGCAGGGCGTGCGTGTGTGCACGCGCGTGGTTGGGCTTGTAGTGAAAGAGGCACACACAGCCTTATACACCAAAAGCTTTGCGCATGCAATATGTGGGCTTATATATCTGATATGAAGCTAAATGGAAGGCACACAGTTGAGCACACAATCTTGCCATCCAGGGGATTAACCCATGAACCCATTCCAGTCGAAGTGGTTAGAGGAACTTGCAATGAACCTGCGACCGTTGCTCCACGAGTAAGTCTGTGACTCTCCCTTCACGTGGTTGTTGCGCGAGTCTGAAGATGTCTGGCAAAGCCGATCCTCGCCTTGAACTGCCTGTTCATGTTGCCGTGGAGACAGGGAAGGTCCAGATCTGAGAAGTGTTGGCTCCAGATGTACGCTGGTGGCATTGCAGCTGCTTGGCTTTGCTTCAGTTCGCCAGGCAATGCAACAAACCAGTGTAATGGAGCTTCAAATGCTGTAATGTTTTTTATTTAAAACAAAAGTGATAACCAATTTGTAAACCATTACCAACATCGATGTATAAAGGGAAAGATCATTGTCTTTTGTTATGATTTCCGAAGCAAATTCTGTTAATTATTTCAAGAAAAAAAAAGAAACAACCAGACTTCATCGCAGAGCATCGTCACCCATCTTCTTTTCCTTTTGGAGGGGGTTTGTGGGATGGACTCAGGAAAGCTAGCTATCAATTTGGTACATCCCAGGCAGGACTTCTCCATGCTCTTATTGACTCAACCACCGTGGGTTGTTTATCTGCGTAACGCACACGGCCAGCCTTAGCTTTAGCTCCCCATCCAAATTCAAATTAAAATTAAAATTAAAATGTCTTTATTGTCTTCAATGAAGAAAATATTTTGTCACTGTGCACTTAAATCTAAACCTGACGAGACATTATATGATAAACTAAGACATAAAATACATGCATAAAAAGCACATGTTATTCACATAGACCAATTAAGTTTGTCACACACACTCCCACACTACCCCCCCCCCCCCCCACACACACACACACAAGTAAGTAAACATTAATAATAAAGAACATCATAATGATAACATCACAGGCAAACAGTAAAATATAATAAAGTAATACTATATTCAGTACACACACCCACACACACACACACACAACACACAACATACACACATGCGCGCCACACACAAACGCACACACAAGATACAGAA
>CM065697.1:24883823-24910002 GCA_017654935.2 Phymorhynchus buccinoides | reverse complement strand
TTATATTGTGTTGTGATGTTGGTGGTGGTGATTGTATGTGCATGTGCCTGTGAGTTGTGTAGGCATTAGAAGTACAGATATCAATGCAGGCTAATCATAACTCTCCTCCACCTCCGACCTTCATTACATGTTACGTACACTTAAAGAAGATACAGAACGAAGCAATGTTAAAGATACGACTAAGTGAACTACTTATACTTTACAAACAAATCATGAATATATAGATTGTTTATGATTCAGACGAATTGATTGTTTGTGATGTTGATGTGGTTTTTGTAGGTCATGTGCCTGTGAGTGTGTTATGCGAAAGTAAGTACAGATATCTATGCCGTCGTAATCATAACTCTCTCCACCTCCGACCTCTTAAATGTTAACGTACACTTAATAGATCCCGAACAATGACCCAATGTGCCAGATCTAACTAAGTTAGACTACTTTATAAACCTTTACAAACATAATCGAGAAATGGTGGTGTGGTATATAATTGTTTAGAATACTGGGTAGAGACATGTGTGTCGATCCATCATTAAAACCGTCAATACCCTAAAAACATGCTAATTCTGGAAAAGTTCTCTTGCTTTAGGACAATGCAATCAGTAAATGACTGACACGGAATGACATGCGGGATTCACCACCATACATTTAACATTATTGCAATACTTGGTTTTGAATGAATTCAACCGAGCAGTCTATGGATTGACTTCAATCCTCCCTGGACGATACAGTACACGCATTTTTTGTAATGTTTTCCCGTTGGCCTCCTAATTTGCTCATTTATACAGTTTATTATATAATATTGATTTGAACGTCTGAGTTCTCAATAAAGTTTTTTGACATTTTCTTGGATGTTTTTGTTTATAATTGGAAAATTCTGTCAGATCTAAAAGAACCGTTATTGTGATAAGCGTTCATTAATTTTTGAGCTGCATTTTTTTGCAGCTTGGTCTACCCGTTCATTTGCTGATATTCACTGAGCGGCACCCAACAAAGTAGACATAATTCCTTTCAAGAAGAATGTATTATATGAGTAATTTGAATACCTGTCATTCCGTATACATGAATTGGGAGACTTAATAGGCATACATTGCGCTTTAATCAGCACATCTTAAGATTTGACTGTTATTTATGAAGGCTTAGAATTAAATCCAAGTAGCAGCAATTCATGTCGCTAAATATAGACAACTTTTTACTCAATATCGAATACTGTTTTCTACTTTTTTTTAATCTGGGAATAACGAAAGCTGCTCCGTGTTAGTATTGTCTAACCTGAACCATCTGTTACATTTTTAAATGATGATTGTATTGTTTTCTAAATGCGTGTACACAGACGTTCTTAAAATTTTGGGAGAATCCTTCTTAGATAAATGGGTGTGATCAATATCAAAGATAGCTTTAGATTGCTTCCATTTCGGAATAGGAGAAAATGTGGTTTTTTTAGCAATGTTATTTGTTTCTATTTTTGTATCACACGTAGAAGATCGAGGAAACGAATAAATTAAATTTTGCTGATTTAATATAAAAGTGTGTGTGTGTGCATTGTGTGTATTGGTGTGTGTGTGTTGGTGTGTGTGTAGTGTGTGTGTGTGTGTGTGTGTTGTGGTGTTGTGTGTGCTTGTGCGTGTGTGCGTGCGCGTGCGTGTGCGTGTGTGTGTGTGTGTTTCGTGTTTTTAGCAGATATAGAGACAAGAGCGATTAAGTACTACCATTGGACATAGGAGGTTCAAAGACAAAAAGAGGTGGTGCCGCAGTTCAGATTATTAGCAAGATTTCCGATCTGGGCCGCCAACACCAAATACAGGATGACTCAAAATAATGCAACATACAAAATTAGTAAAAGTTTAATAATCAAACTATCAGTTTGATTTTTCGGGTGCTTCAAGAAAATTCAATGCATAAAAGGTCACAATAGTTTGTTTTTCCTCCAGATTTGTTTGTATGTTTGCAAAAATTAAAAGCCCCTTTCGAGGTCCCAAAAACACTTTCGCAATTTCAAAGTCTTCATTTGCAATTTGAATTTCTGCAGCTTCCTAACAAAATTCTTATTCATACATGGGCTCAAAACGTCTGGATAATGTTGTATAGTCTTGTAGTCCAGTTATCAGGGCCAAAAAACACAGTTAAAAGAAAACGGACAATTGAAAAGATCTGCAAAGCGGAGCCATGGTCTTCAGCTTGTCTATCCAGAACTTTTCACGACGGAGTCTGGCCTCCTTGCTCTGGACAAAGACCTGTTCGAGGATGATGCTTCTGACATTCTCACATGAATGTCCGGCCAAGTTGAAGTGTTCTGCCACCAGAGTCCCAGTGTTGTGCCTGATATGGGACCGGTGTAGAGTGATCCTCACGCTGAACTGAGTTCTTTGTCTCTTCAACATATTGGGCGTTTCTACATAGTTTGCAGAACAGCAGGTAGATGACGTTAGTTGATCCATAGCTTAGGTTCTGCCTGATGGTGAACCTCTTCCCCGTCCTGTCACTGGAGAACCCCGTGGTTTCCATCAGATGAAGACGGCAGGCAGCTCACGTCTTGGAACATCTGTGGCAGCCAGGATTCACATCACAGGGCAGGGCAGGGCAGGAGGAGCTGAAGGCATGAGCAAATCTCTCAGGGATATGCTGTTCCGTTCTCCCAGGATGGGGGGTTCAAGAGCCACTTTCCTCATCCTGGTGCTCTGGTGGAGGGTAGGCAGACTGTCCCTGAGAGATTTGCTGAGTGGATGGTTGCGGGGATTGTGGGTCACCACCATTGGAACTCTCCCGGCTTTCTTTTGTGGCTGTTACTCGAGTGTACTCCCTCGTTGTGTTGCTTTGGCCTTCTCCCTTCCATTTTTGATAGCCCACTCTGGATAGCACTTCCTTTTGAAGTTGTTGGCCATTGTGTTGCACTGGCGTTCAAAGTCATCATCGTTGCTGCAGAGGCGTCGAAGTCGTAAAAAACTGGCTTGATGGTATACCGTTTACGCAGTGCCTTGGATGACTTGAGTTGTATGGAAGGTTTGCTTTTGTTTTTTTTTTTTTTTTTTTTTTTTTTTTTTATATAATACATCTAGAAGAAAAAAAATCAAAAATCCTGCGTAAGTTCGAATTTTACTCTCTCTATATATATATCAGAACAAAAAAAGAGAATGAAAACTAACAAGAAAGAATGTAGACTATTCCCAATAATTATTTCGGCTTTTGGCCTTGGACGCGAGACAGACAGTAGAACAAACTTGACGTAACAACACGTAACTTTTTTTTACGTCATTGTTGTGACCCACATTCTGTTGTGTTAATTTGATGTGTTGCAGTGTGTGGTGTGTGTTGTGGGTGTGTGTGTGTGTGTGTTTGTGTGTGGTTGTGTGTGTGTGTGTGTGTGGTGGCTGGTGTGTGTGATAATTCATTGGGACTATTGAGTTCCACGATGAATAAAAAAAATGAATCTCCCCCAGTTAAACATCTCTCTCATCTCTCTCTCCTCTCCTCTTCTCTCTCTCACTCTCTCTGTCTCATGTCTCTGTCTCTTTTTGTCTCTCTTTTTCCTCTCTCTCTCTCTCTCTCTCCCTCCGTCTCTCTCTCTCTCTCTGATTGCCCTCCCTCTCTCTCTCTCTCTCCATCTCTCTCTCTCTCGCCCTCTCACTCTCTCTCTCATATCCTTGTCCGCTCAGTCCATCTTTGTAGTTATCACTTCCAAACTATGTAGAACTAACGCCAGATGTCTTAAGACCCTTTATATATATAGAAGAAAAGTAAACGTCAACAAAACTTGAGGATTTCTCCACTTTATTTCAAAAGGTCCAACGTTTCGCCATGGCGGGCTTTTTCGGGGACTGAAAAAACACAAAAGGACTATACTTAAAATCGACCAAACAAGACATATATATATATATATATATATATATATATATATATATATATATATATATATATATATATATATATATATATATATATATTATATATATATATACAGAAAAAGATAACAGCCGCACAGCCAGACTTCCCACTCCGTAGGACTGAAAAGTTGGTGCATTTTAAATGCCGAATTGATCAAACTTTTCTGTGTCTAATGTCTGATTTGTGAACCTCAGAAAAACAAAACCAGTTACGTTAACTTTATGAAATGTTCTGTTCTTAAAAAAAAAAAATTCTTTAAAATAAAATTTACTTTTTTCTCCCAATGGGGGAGGGACAGTGCCTTATGCAAAGACAGCTGTTTCGATCTCTCTCTCTCTCTCTCTCTCTCTCTCTCTCTCTCTCTCTCTCTCTCTCTCTCTCTCTCTCTCTCTCTCTCTCTCATCTCTCTCTCTCTCTCTCTCTCACTCTCTCTCTCTCTCAATCTGTAGTCATCTCTCTCTCCTCTCTCTCTCTCTCTCTCTCCTCTCTCTTTCTCTCTCTTTCTCTCGCACTCTCTCTCTCTCACACACACCTCTTCTTCTTTCTTCCCCCCCCCCTTCCTGCTTCTCTTCTTTCTCTTCTCCTTCTGTCTCTATTAGTTGTTCATCTATTAGGGGGAAGGAGAAAAGAGATGATCCAATTTTAAGAAATAGTTTACCACTAATTAAAGTGAGTGTAGTGGGAAAACAGATCCCATATTAATAAGATAATTATGACGTGGATAACAAGATGATTTCTTTTAACCAGCCCTCTCTCTCTCTCACCCCTTCTGTTCCCATTTGACACGGGCATATGGCCCAGATCAAACAAACAATTTTCAAGTTTGAAGTTTCTCTCTCTCACCACCGCCCAATATTTGTTTTGCATTATGAAAGCGACACTGCCACTGTATTTTATTATCTTTTATTACGAGAGTGATAGTCGCTGCATTCTTGTGTTAGTTAAAATCACGTTGGCATTAAAATGATGGTATCTTTTAAATACAATTCCGATGATATCAGATGTGTTGATCACATTTTTTTTAACAAAGCCCCATTGTCATATTTCACGTGTTGTGGCCAAAGACTAATGTACATTAAAAATATTCAGTGTTCAGTTTTTTCTCTACATGTAAGCCTAATCTATATCATAACTTTTTTTCTGAACTCAGTTCATGGCGATCTGTGCAGTGAGCAGCAATGTGTCAGACTCTACACCATGGAGAGTGACTCGCCACCATGGAGAGTGACATCGCCATACAGATTCATTGTTTTCTGCTGCTGCTGCTCATTCTTCTTTTCTCTTTCTAATGTTTTTTTCAGGCAGTACATAACAATCTGCACCATCATCTGACAAAACAGAAACAATTTTCTTCTTCGTCTTCTTCTTCTTCTTCTTCTTCTTCTTCTTATCAAAACGTATGAATACCAAGTTTCACTCCTCTATTTATTTAAAAAACGGCTAAAATCACGCCTTTTTTCTTATGTTTTTAAACCCTCAAAAAGGCGTGATTTAATCGTTTTCTTGCGTTTTTTTATCCTCGAAAACAGTGCGATTTAGTCGTTTTTACTCTTGAAAACAGCGTGATTGAATTATTTTTTAATGAAAAAAAAAAAGAAGGAAATTCTTTGTTAAATATTGAGATGATTTTATTCTTTCTTCGCAAACACTTATTCTGTCTGTAGCCTTATTCTTAAAGGGGATCTATTCTACTACTATGAACCGGTCTAGGCTTTCCACCGTAATTAAGAGATCAGATAACCGTCGTCGCCTCTGACTATACTGGAGTACTGCCAACTTGTATTTAAGCTACAGTGGAATTCCGATAACGTCAAGTAAGAAGGAAATGCATAGAATTCTTCGGATTTGAAAAAAATGCATAGAATTCTTCGGATTTGAAAAAAAATGCATAGAATTCTTCGGATTTGAAAAAAATGCATAGAATTGTTCGGATTTGAAGAAAATGCACAGAATTCTTTACATTCCTAAAAAATTCTTTACTTTTTTTTTATTTTTTTTTTTAACTTTGTTATAAAATAAAATAAAATAAATTAATTTTTTTTTAAAGAAGTTACTCAAGTTCTTTTTAAGTTCTTTTTAAGTTCTTTTATAGGTTCTTAAGCAAGTTCTTGTTAAGTCAACTTCAAGTTATTAATAAGTTCTTGGTAAGTCACATCAAGTATTTATTAAGTTCTAACACAAAAACTTGTCAAGTTCTTATCAAGTTACTTACTTAAGTTATTGGTAAGTTTTTATTAAGTTCTAAAACAATAATTTATTGCATTAAAAATGGATCGCTCTCAGGTTTTAAGCTTTTTGATTTTAGGCTTTCTTGTTTGTTTGCTGCTTTTTCTGATTGTTTTGTTTGTACTTCTACTCGTTTTTCTAGCTTTGGTTGCATATGTGTTTTATATAATTTATAAGACAAATAACCAACACCGGCAACCACACCAACAGTAAGCAATACAACATCGTAATTCGTACTGTTTTGTTTGTCTTCTTCTTTCTTAACTGGTATTACACTTATGGTTGATTCATCTTCATTCTGAGACAACAGTTTTTGTTTTGTTTGTTTATTCATTTTTTGTTGTCGATTCCACTCTGATAACCTTTTACCTGCTTCAACTCGTCCTGGGCTCTTCGTTACCTTGGTTACTATCGGACTGGGATTTGTTTGCTGTTCCGTCTGATTCGTTTGATTCTCTGTCACGTTCATTTTTAATAGCAATAAAATCTATATGATTAAAAGTAATTAATCCCATGACAACTGGTGATAAAAGCCCACCAAACCTATAAAAAAGATCACAACTAAGAGACTCTAACGATTTAATTAAAACAGGATCTTGACTTAAATCGTACATTAAATCTTGTTGTGAATCGACGGGAAGAAATTGATTAACTAACTTTGTATACAAGCTTAACACTGTTTGACCTAAACTTTTAACCATTTTAGATCCTAATTGTGCTTCGTATCTGTTGTAGTACTTTTCAATGTCAGCAGAAGACTTGAATCTGTTCTATACTAAATTCTGTTCCTAAGTATTGCTTCGTTTTTCCACACGCAGCCAGAGAGTATAGTTTTTCCATTTTATTCACAACACTTGCCGACACTTCATCAGAAATTACTGCTTCCTGCGCATTTAATAGTAGTTCATCACAATTCATTTTTAGTTGATTTTTATTTTTATTTTATACAACAAAAAATGAGTGCTGAAAAAACTTGTTAATCTTGTATATCACTCTGCTATAATTGGAGGACTTACTATGGGGTACATGATGCTTGGTAAAAAAAATATTGAAAATGAAATCAGCTGACCTTGTCGGGTTTTTTTTTTCGTTTTTTGTTGAAAGCTATGGGCGATCCGACCCCTGTCGCTAACAACCCTACAGAGCTTCCTGCTGTTAAAGTACCTAGAGTTCCAAATCCAGTATTTAAGTATGTTGCAGCATTAAAAATAGAAGAGTACCTTCGTTTGGTTCTGTTATAATTAGTGAGGTCTTTTTCTAATTCTTTTTGTATTTCTGTAATGGTAGACAATCTGAACTTTCTGATTTCAGGATCATCACCACCCTCAGTCTTTTCTTTGTCAGTATTTTCTTTTGGTATTTTTGGATATACTTTAACGGACATCTTTTTATATTTTTTAAAAGAATTAACATTTAATTTGCACTTGTTATCATTTTAAGAAGATCATCAGACAAAATGCTTTCAGTGTAATAAAACCCAATGAGATCTAAATTAGTAACATTAATGAACGTTAATTCTTTGAGATTGTTTGGATCAACACTCAATATAACTTTATCGCTGGTCGACACTGCCTTAGTTTCTTCACCGCGGTTTTGAATAACGATAGTACATCTCACTGATTCAACATCCAAGTTTTGCCAAGAAATAAGAATCCCTTTTATTAGGTTGTCGCTAACACCAACAGGTAGGGAATCAGGGTTGTCTGCTCTAACAGAAAGTTCAAATATCATAGTAAATTCGTCTGCTAAAACCATTCTAGGAATGAACTCTAATTGCGTGGCTGCATCTTTTGTCACTGTCTTTTTTCTTTCTGTGCAGCATGTACTGTCTCTTTTTATAAGGTTTGATTGCTATTTCTCTTCTGCTGTTGTTTTGTGCAATCAGACTGACATTAAATGATTTGCGAAAATGTTTGTCATTATCAAAGAATGTACGGGCTTAAAAATTCAAACTTTATTTCCCAATCAACGAATGGAATTAAATGCCATTTGTTATCCCTTTTCTTAACAACTTTATATTCAAACTGGCCAACATTGTCAGCTACTACATTACGCAGTTGCTCTAGTTTTGGAACCTTTTTATCACTTACTTCTGCACGTTTATAATAGCCGTTGTTTGTGTACTCAAAACCATACAGCGCTCCTATCTCTCCGTTTAAATCAAAGTCTTCTGTGTCTGCTAGGTCCTTCAATTCTAAAGTTGCGCATCTAACAGGGTCAAGCATAACCGGTTGATCTGGTCCGCGTCAAATTATTTTATTTCTAACAAAAACAAAACATTTAGACTGTCACACTGAACTTCTTTTCCTTTTTTGTCAGTTATTCTTATTTTTAGTGAATGGTGAATCCCGCAAATTAATTCTTTAAACTGTAAGTTGGGAAACGTTATAATTTCGTAATCGCAATATGCTGCTTTCAGGACATCTAAATGAAAATATAATAAAGAATGAACAGCAAGATTCAGAGAGTTTTCTCCTTTAAAAGAGGTTTTATTTTCTGTGATCGAAAAGCTGAATATATCCCGGTTGTCAGTTCTAAACCCTAACATTTTTGCTAGTTCTCCTGCAAAGTTGTAACCTACTCTTCTTTGCTCTTTAAATATCAACGTTACTTTTAAATTTCCCTCATTAAGTTTTAAAGTAATGTCAAACTCGCTTAACATCTCCTTTAATGAACAAAAGCCGTAATAACCGTCTGGTATAGTTAGTTCAATCATCCCTTCACTGGTAGTTTTTTGTATCCAATTATTCCTTAAGGTTTTGCTTATGTTAATCCATTTAACTTTGTAATAAATTTCATGGAGCGCTACTTTTAGAGAACCATGATTTTCAATAGGACGTTGCTCATCTTGATCAGTTATATATATAAACATTTTTATTACGGATATATAAATGAATGCTTTTAAATATAACAAAGACGCTAAATATTCAGTTGGATCATATAACCCTAAAACTATAGCTGTTGACAGTTTTGTTGTTGCAGTGGGGGTTGATTCTTTTGAACTTAAGGTCAGTAATCCATTAAACCATTATTTAAATCCTAGCATCAAACATGATAACATCGCAAAGGCATGGTTTAGTCATCCAATGCAGTTTTATCAAAACCAGTTAAACTTTGCTGTGTTTTGCGCAACAACAGGGTGTGGTGTTTCTTTCACTGATCACTTAAATCATCCTGATCTCATGGTAAAAGCAGTTTATAGATTTCATTTCTATTATACTTTTAGACGTATTTTGTCTGAACTGCAGGCGCCATTACCGAATGATTCAATTTTTAATCCATTCAACAACAGAATTAACATGAAGGCCTTTGAACGGATTTGTAATGAGTTTTAACCCCATTAACCTCCATACAGACTTTAGACAAAAGTTAGATCTTATATAATCATGGTCTGGGTACACTGCATTATTGGGGCGTGCACAGAAAGTATAACTATGATTGGAATCCTCCTTACACGTCTTCAGGTACGACCGTTCATCTAGGATCTATTCAACAAAAACATGAAAACGCGTGGACTACTTTTATTTTAGACACTTCCGAAGGACTAACAAAGGCGGGAATAGAACGAGTAAATGATTCTATTCGTACTTACGTGTGGTGTTTGCTGGGATCTCAAGAGCAAGTAAGGTAATGGATCCTTCTACTGGGTTTGATGCACAAAAACAGTATTTAGCTAATTTAGAAGATGCAATCAATTCTACAGTTGACCTCCCAGCTAGCATTAAAAGGTATCAAGACG
Source organism: Phymorhynchus buccinoides (assembly GCA_017654935.2). Taxonomy (NCBI): domain Eukaryota; kingdom Metazoa; phylum Mollusca; class Gastropoda; order Neogastropoda; family Raphitomidae; genus Phymorhynchus; species Phymorhynchus buccinoides. The sequence continues at coordinate 24,900,161 of CM065697.1, read as the reverse complement.
TTTTAAGATTTGCAAGATCGAAGGTAGACTTTGCTGTCGGCAGTGGATTATACATGCTGCCCAATAGGAACAATTGTAAACTATAACAACGAAATCCTTATAGCGGGAGATAACCAAGCAGTTGGTAAAAACAAAGAAATACATTCAACATTGTCGATCATACAAAGAACACACCCACCCTAACAGTCAAAAAAAGAATATGAATTCAACAAATTCAACGAACTTAACTGGCAACGCAGCCAATAACCATGAAAACGAAAAAACAGCATTAGTTATTTTTCTAACTGCAGCTGGTCTAGTTTATTTTTATTTTACTAAAAAGTAATCCAACAACTAAAACTATTAATGCCCATAAGTGTTCAGCCATAAAACCGACTACTTTGCTTGCAGTAGAAAAAAGCCAACTGACAATTCCACATAATATACCGGGTAGTGCATTTAGAGCTTTTTTTCCTAATTTTTTTAATAGATTCGTTAAATGTTCCAGTTGTTTTTTAATCCAATTCGTATCTTTTGACGGTGAAGGTGGAGAAGGTAATTGACCACCACCACCACCTGTTCCTGTTAAAGCAAACACTAAAGTAGAGATTGCAAACCCTAAAGCTGTCATAACGCTCGCAATCGTGACTCTCTAAATAAAGTTTTTATTCGTTCAGCTAACGTTGTGTTTTCGTATAACATTATTTGGATGGTTTCTTTTATTCTGCTAAATTGCGAGCGTAATTGTTCACGGTTAGTTGACAGTACTTCTAGTCTTGCAGCTCCCTCGTGTTGAAGATCATTTAGTCTTTGTGTGATTCTGTCTTTCACGTCTTGCCCTAGGTTGTTGTCATCTGCTTCAGCCAATTTTTGTTTTTCTCTGTTTATGTGAGAATCAAGTTCGCTTAACTTTGCTACATTATTTGTTAACTCGCCTCTGGTAGATTGCAATGTTGAATTGAGCGCCATTAGTTCTCTCATAGGTAATGATGAATCATGTAATGTTTTTACTTGGGTTTCTTCATCTTCTGAAATCATAAAACTAGTTTCCATTTCTATTATTTGGTCCGCAGTTGCGCTTAAGTCTTTAAGGGGGATTGGCTGAAGTTGCGAATCAGTAGGTAGTCTTTGTAGTGTGCTTTGAAGTTTAGAAACAGCTTCTGTTCTTTGGTCTGGTTCTGGTTCAATATTAAATCGTCTTTGATCGCTAACACTGAGCCTTTGACGAAGTGTACTCTTTTTTAAAAACTTTGAGGTGTTTCGTTTAGTTGTAAGTTTGACTAGTTGACCATCTTTATCCTTCGCAAATAAATGGTTATCTTTTAATTCGAAGTCATTAGGATCAAAAACTTCAGGTGGTTCTTGTCCTATACTTTCATAAAACGATCTTACTTTACCTTCCGTTAATTGTCTATTCGTTGTTCGAGCTTCACTTACAATGTTAGAAAACATCCATACAATGATGACCTGCTCGAATATTAAAGTTGATTGATGTCGAGATTGAATAGCTTCACTCATGTCATCTCCAGAATCAAAGAATCGTGGTCTGCTTCTATTCCGGCCATGTTTTATTATAATTATGTTTTTATTTTATTTTAAAAAACAAAAGAGATGTCACAATCATACGGAACAATTCTTGATCCATACAGACGGTTAAAAGAACCACTCGGTGTTAAAGGAACCAGGCAGAGTATCGTTATAAGTAATAATCCTTCAACTAACGATCAAAGACAAATATTATCAGTAATATGGGATCTAATGAAGTAATTGTGCCAGGTAACCGCACGTCTTGCTTTTAGAATACAACTGGAGTCAGAGACGGATTTGAATAGAAGTATAGTTGCCCATTAAACAAACAATTAAATCACGCTGTTTTCAAGAGTAAAAACGACTAAATCGCACTGTTTTCGAGGATAAAAAACGCAAGAAAACGATTAAATCACGCCTTTTTGAGGGTTAAAAAACATAAGAAAAAAGGCGTGATTTTAGCCGTTTTTTAAATAAATAGAGGAGTGAAACCGAAACCGAAGCTGAGCCAGACTTGGTCTTCTTCTTCTTCTTCTTCTCTCTCTCTCTCTCTCTCTCTCTCTCTCTCTCTCTCTCTCTCTCTCTCTCTCTCTCTCTCTCTCTCTCTCTCTCTCTCTCTCTCTCTCTCTCTCTCTCTCTCTCTCTCTCTCTCTCTCTCTCTCTCTCTCTAATATTATGTGTCTTTTTCACGCAGTTCATGGCAATCTGTGGAGTGAGCAGCAATGCACTAAAGAGTATGACCCCCAGTGCCTGACCATTGAGAAGACTGTGGCCAACAAGTGTGTGGTTGAGGGTGTTATCTGCAGGTCAGTCCAGAAAAGTCAAAATAGACAGACAGACAAAACAGAGAGACAGACCAGACAGACAAAACAGACAGACAGGCAAGACAAACAAACAGACAAACAGACAGAGATACCTGTGTGAGAGGGCAAGAAAGTAAAAAAGAACGATAGGGAGAAGTAGTTATGAAAGAGGGTTAGAGGGAGGTGGGGAGGCTGAAAGGCTTTGGAGGGCTTGTGGAAAGTGCTTTACACTAATAAGTCAATTATCGTTGGGGCAAAGGTGGTCCCCAAAGAAGCCATGCAATGCTCCCTATGACCATGATTCAGAGTCGTCGCCAAAAAATGATTTTCCATTGCTACCACTCTCCCTTTATAATTGGCCCCGATTTCAGGCAAACCGTCAATCGGTGATAAAAACAACCCCAAAACATTTGAGTTAAAGGGACGTTTGTAGAATCATAGTTATGCACAAAGGACAAAGCTGTGCCCAGACTTTCCAGATATAATGTACTGTAAAGAACTTTCCGGTCATACACTGATTGTCTAATTTGTATTTATCAGAAGAGCCACACCAAAAACTGTCGAAAATACCAGTATCGGTCAAAGACTGTGCGGTCTTTATGGGTTATGGGTATGTGCTGAAGTAAATGAGGAAGACAAATATTGCCAACACCACAAAGTGGCTATGGAATGTTAACCAGCCGCGGATGAAACGAGTGAAGTGTTTTCAGCGCTTTCTAAAGCCGCAAATGCAATGCACGGATTAGATGGGTGGTTTGATGAATGAATGAATGGATAAACAGATGAATGATTTGATGCTGTCTATCTCTGTCTCTGTCTGTCGAGCTCTGACTTTCTCTGTCTGTTTGTCTGTCTGCTTACCTGTCTGCCTGCCTGCCTGTCTGTCTGTCTGTCCATCCGTCAGTGCGTCCGTCAGCCCGTCCATCCATTTTTCTATCCATTCCTCTGCTTTTTCTATCTTATCTATCTCCCACGTCTCTCTTATACTTTTAATATTCGAGCAGGTCATCATTGTATGGATGTTTTCTAACATTGTAAGTGAAGCTCGAACAACGAATAGACAATTAACTGAAGCACTTTGGCATAGCTACATCAACAAGAAAGTACATGTATGAATCAATTATCCCTTTTCTTTTGCTGTTTTGCCCTTATATTCGTGTTAAGAAATGACCTGAAACCAACCAAATTTTCATAAAATATGTTTTTGAAAAACAATATCGGGCAATGTCCGCAATATGTCGCAATTTGTGACAAATCACGCACCTCCCCCATACTTTACATAAGACTCGGCGCAATATGTCACAAATTGCGACATATCGCGATTTTGCGACATATCGCGGCCCAACAGGGGGTCGAAGTAGTTTCGAATCAGCTGTTTTGGTTATAAAATTTACAAAACTACAAACTCTTAAGGGGGTTTTGGACCGTCAAATTCACACAGATTGAAATGTAAATTGATGCAAAAACGCTTTGGTTTTGACCAATTCCAGTAGGTGAGACCGACTTCTGTTAATCAAAATAGTTACAGCCTCCTTGGTTTCCCATATTTTGCACGTGGTCAACATGACTGCAAACTGGCCAACTGTATTCTGGACATTGAAGATACGGGGGAAGACCGGCACCATTGGATTGATTAGAATAGGAGACAAGAAAAAAAGACTATGAGATCAAACAGGTAAAAGGTGTGTTTTTTAAAAGGAATAAAAGACTCCTATGCAAGAAAACCAGATAGAAATATCGAGCAAAGAATGATGGCGGATGCTCAAGAAAGAATGAAGAAGAAGAAGAGCTGATGGGAAAGGGTTTCTAGCGAACGAAGCAAGAGAGTAAGTTGAGAGATGAAATTCAGTTTAAACGACTCTGAGGTCCTACTCTTAGCCAACATCTTATGTGAGCCCTTTGCGAAACAAAGGCGAGCAGGGTTCAAGGTTCAAGGTTCAAGGTTTTTATTTTTTTGGAAAAACAAAAACAAAAAACAAAAACAAAAATATATAAACAATGAAAAAAGAAAAAGTAAAATAGAACAAACAATAAACGGACAAACAAACCTTTGACGACAACAACAACATACAAAAACAAACAAACGAAAAAACAGAAAATATAGATCAATAACCAGTCACACCCCATCCAACTAAACCACGACATACCAAATTGTCATATCACACATCACTACAATCAAACCTTTTACATATCAGTTACACTGATGTCAGTATGTCAGTATGTCGCCCACATGGTAGGCGATCGAACCATCCTCATGAAATGCATTGAAATAGTGGCATAATAATATATAACCAAACAATATATTAAATTTACAAAGGCAATGCGCACACCAGCACACGCACATTCATGCTCTCTCTCTCTGCTCTCTCTCTCTCTCTCTCTCTCTCTCTCTCTCTCTCTCTCTCTCTCTCTCTCTCTCTCTCTCTCTCTCTCTCTCTCTCTCTCTCTCTCTCTCTCTCTCTCTCTCTCTCTCTCTCTCTCTCTCTCTCTCTCTCTCTCTCTCTCTCTCTCTCTCCTAATACACATGTTTACTTACATGTGCGCACAAATACACACGCATGCTCATACACATACGCACACATACGTACACACACGCACAAGCACATCCATAATGATACAATAGACATGTGAACAATCAGTGGCTATGCATAATAACTTTAACAAATTTTGCTACATTTTGCAGAGTTTTCTTATTACGTGTTGTAAACAGTTTGTTGAACTTAATAATATTAGGGTGTTTGTAATAAAAAGGCTTCAACAACAGTTTTCTGCTATTGCTAAAGAAATTACAATTGAAAACAAAATGAAATTCATCTCCCAAATCATTTGATTCACACTTATTGCACATTCTCTCTCCATGAACAATTCCCTGAAAACGTCCTTGCTGAATAGGTAACCTGTGATTTAATACTCTAAATTTGAGAATACATTTGGCCTGGTATTCAGGGAGAATGGTCAAGTATTTTTCTAACACAAAATTTTCTTTAAATATTCTGTAGTTCGTGTAAAGTTTGTTTGTGTTTAACTCAGCCTGCCAGGTCTGGACAAACTAGTCACGCAGACGCCGATTTATTTGTTTTTTGAAAGAATGTTGACTGAAATTAATATTATACTGGCCAAGCCAAAGATCACTGAAACCCAAAGAATTTAACGTAGTATGTACTGTTTGAAGAAAATTAGCTTATACTCACCAGAACCATATAACTTCAACAGAAATCTATATATATGATACCTAAGTTTAAACCAAAAATTCAACATACGACTTTTTGCAGAGATCTCTATAGGATAGCGACCTAACTCGCCTAGAACCATATACGTAGTCGTAGATTTGTTTAAGCTCAGCACTAATTTATAATACTTTAATTGCATTTTAGCTGCCAAGTCGCATAATTGGGGACACCAAACTTCACAACCAAACAATAAAATAGGGGCTATCATTTTATCAAATAAATAAATCTGTACGTCAACAGGTAACATTAGCTTCCTGCACTTACGCAGTACTGAAAACATTGCTCGAGAAGCTTTATCGTACAACTTCCTCTGCGCTAACTTGAACTTATTGTTATAATTAAATGTTAATCCAAGATACTGGAAATCGAAAGTAACTTCTAATTTACAATTGTTATACCTAAATTCCCGAATTTTTCTTATTTTGCCCCTTGAAAAAACAACCACTTTCAGTTTGTTGTGAGTACAATAGCGTCAAGTGCATTTTGTAAAGAGGCAGGGGATTCAGCTAAAATAACTGTGTCGTCCGCATACAAAAGCAGAAACATATTAAAAAGCTTGTCTACTTCAGTTTCGTTTACATGCATCTGCCTTGCACTGACCTTCAAGGATTCTAGTTTACCTGTTTTATTTCCAATATACTCCTTCATATCATTTAGAAAACTAGAAAACAAAAGAGGTGATAAATTTTCGCCTTGCCTTACCCCAGTGTTGCACTCATAAAAAGAGGACAAATCACCATTCCATGAAATACAGGACTTTGCTCTGGCATGCAAATTTTTGATTACTCTTAATATGTCTCCACTAACGTTGATATTCATAATCTTTTGCCATAAAAGTGCACGGTTAACAAGATCAAAAGCTTTTTCGTAATCAACAAAGATTTCAACAATATACGTATCAACAATATAATTTCTGCTTTATAAAAAGAAAAAAATCTATAATTGCATGTAAAGTGAAAATATGATCATTAACAGACAAACCTTTCCTGAAGCCTGCTTGTTCTTTGCCCAAAATGTTATTGAAATTTAAGAAGTTAGCAAACTTGTGAATAGCTTACCAAAACAACTAAGAAGAGAGATGCCCCTGTAATTATCAGGGTTATCAGTGCTACCTTTTTTCTTATACCACTCATTGGGCACTTTTCCACTTTTCAATACTACATTGAAATTTTTTGTAAAAATTCCTAACATTTTTTGAGAAGCAGATTTAATAAATTCATTTATGACTTGATCAATTCCGCATGCTTTGTTATTTTTTAATTTACTAACTGCTTCTTTTACTTCAATTTCAGTAAATGGTGTGCTTAAAAAAACTAGTATTAACCTCGTCATTGAGCAAATCATCAGTATCGTCAGGTTCAGTCGCATTAGTCGTATCAGTGTTGTCATTGAACTGTTTGAAATATTAAAAAAACATATCACAAGTAATTTTGCTATAGGTTTCGTTTTTATCTTGAGTCGATCCATTTAATAATTTCCAAAAAGCTGAAGGGTCAGCACTTTTTAAGCTACGTATTTTTTTGACCAGATGTGACTGAAACTTTCTGAATGATGGATGGAAGTTCAGTTTAACGTCGCGTATCGGCTTTCGCCATGTACGACGGGCTGAACAAACCAACCAGGTTATAAACAAAAATTTATGTTCCCGAATCACTGTCTTAGCCAAAAGGCCGAGAAGCGATCAGAATAACTTTGATAATTTTGATAATAACTTCTGAATGACTTTGATAATTGACTTTTATAGTCTTTGCTAGCTTTAGTTTTAGCTTCTTTCGCAGGTTCATCTTTACTGCTTCTAGCAAAATTCTTAGCATTAAAAAACTCTTTTCGTTTTCTCTCACAATCCGCATCAAACCACTCACAATGCTCTGCCCGTCTTGTTACCCTACTTTGTTTACCTTTTCTTTGCAATTTATCTTTTAAAATGCCAGAATCAGTTGCTGCAGACTTCAGTATGCTGCATACGTTATGATAAAGGTCGTTTATATAATCATCTGATATAAGTATTTCATTCAACAGAATATTATCTAGCAAACTATCTAATGAATTAATAGAGTTGTCGTTAAGCAAATCAACATAGTCATTTACTTTCTCTTGGGACCATTTAGGTCGTACAGGTGCACTTGCATTTTGTGTGCCATTAATATCATTTTCAACGTGTGTGTCTTTGTCATTTACAAAACTAACAGATACAGGACAATGGACATCAGAAAAATGTTCATCAAATGGATGTACGACAAAATGAGAAAGCAAATGAAAATAATCAACTACACTGACATCCTTACAAGTAGTATTAGAACAATTCTCAGGATCACCTAACCGCCCATTGACTATGCGCATGTTTAGTGTTTTACACAAAGATAACAGTGCATGACACAGGCATCGTTAGAACGTCTTAGCAAAGATTCTGTATCATCTGAGGTTTTGGTAAATATATTATCATCCTGAAAAGCATCCTCAACAAAATCAGATAAAGAACCAGTTCTAGCATTGAAATCGCCAAGCATACATACCGTGTAGACATAAATGACTCAATGACATAATACCACTCTCAAGAGAACCAAAAGCATTTGGGTCAAAGTAAGGCGAATTTTCCGGGGGGAAATAAACACAACAGAAAAGAACATCTTGTCCCAAAACATTTGCATCTAGTTTGAAGAATAAAGCATCTTTACTAAGCTCGTAATCGACAAAGTTATAATATCGGAGAAGCGAAGAATCTACATAACGTTCTTTACCTTTAGATTCAAACACTTGCATGTGTTTCGTCAAGCATTGTTTAATAAGTAAGAGAATGCCTCCAGACTTTCTTTTGAACTGGTACCTGTTTTTGTAGAAACTTGTGAAACCTGGAATATCAACTGTGTCGAAGTTATCCAATTTACTTTCCGTAATGACAACTACATCATAAGAAGATAGAAAACTACAAAAATCAGGATTTAGTAATTTACTCTTAATGCCACAAACATTTAAAGTAATGCATGAAATGTTCTTACTATTACTGCTAGACACATTATTAGGAACCCCTTGATTTGAACATTTGGTATGAGCACTACACGCATTGCTGTCACTTGCAATACTTGTCTTGTCAATATGTATACCATCAACAGAACTATGACTCTCGTTTACAATCGCTTGAACAAATGACTGCGTATGGTTGGGTTTTGTTGAGAAGTACCTGCTACCAGCACTACCTGTTACTAAAGGAACGTGAGTTGGATGATTCATTGATGCAGCACAGTCTGCACAACATAATGATTTACTACTATGAGGGTGTGTACAAAGAAATAATAAACTGTCAGTATCATTGATATTCCCAATCCCAGTACTGTCACACATATTGCCAGCATTATCATCCATATTGCAAACTTTATCATCCATATTGCCGACATAATTAACCATATTGCATACTTTACCCCCAACATCATTCACAAAGCGATACTTATCACCCTCATCATCATTCACATTGCCAACATTATCATCCACATTATCCTCAACATAATTCACATTGCCAACATTTACTTCCACATTATCCTCATCATCATCATCATCATCATCATCATTACTAACATTATCATCAACATTATCCTCATCCTCATCATGGACAACATTATCACCCACATTATCCTCACCAACATTCACATTGCCAACATTTACTTCCACATTATCCTCATCATCATCATCATCATCATTACCAACATTATCATGGACATTATCCTCATCATCATTCACATTGCCAACATTATCACCCAAATTATCCTCACCAACATTCTCATTGCCAACATTATGATCCTCATCATTAATCACATTGCTAACATTATCATCCTCATCATCATTCACATTGCCAACATTATCACCCTCATCATCATTCACATTGCAGACATTATCATCCACATTATCCTCATCAACATTCTCATTGCCAACATTATCATCCTCATCATCATTCACATTGCCAACATTATCACCCTCATCATCATTCACATTGCCAACATTATCATCACATTATCCTCATCATCATTCCATTGCCAACATTATCACCTCATCATCACACATTCCAACATTATCACCAACATTATCCTCATCAACTTCATTGCCAACATTATCATCCTCATCATCATTCACATTGCCAACATTATCATCCACATTATCCTCATCAACATTCTCATTGCCAACTTTATCATCCTCATCATCATTCACCTTGCCAACTTCATCATCCACCTTATCCTCATCAACTTTCGCATTACCAACACTATCATCCTCATCATCCTCATTAACAACATTCACATTACCATCACTATCATCCTTATCATCTTTCACATTACCTACATCATCATCCACATCATCATTCAAATTGCCAACATTATCATTTACATTATCCTCATCAACATTCACATTGCCAACATTATCATCAACATTATCATCCACATTGCCAACATTATCATTCATATTATCCTCATCACCATTCACAATGCCAACATTGTCATCCACATTATCAACATTCACATTACCAACATTATCATCCACATTATCCTCATAAACATTTACATGACCAACATTATCATCCTCGACATCATTCACATTACCAACACTATCATCCTCATCAACATTCACAATGCCGTCACTATCAGCCTCATCATCATTCACATTACCAACATTATCATCCACATCATCATTCACATTGCCAACATTATCATTCATATTATCATCATCAACATTCACATTGCCAACATTGTCATCCACATTATCCTCATCATCATTCACAATACCAACATTATCATCCACATCATCCTCATCAACATTCACATTACCAACATTATCACCAACATTATCATCCACATTGTCCTCATCATCATCGACATAGCCAACATTATCATCCACATTATCCTCCTCATCACCAGCCTTATCCACGTTACCATCTACATTGCCGTCATTACCATCCACTTTGCCATTCCTGTCATGCACATTCACTCCAGCCTCCCATATATCCTCAATACTCTTGTTAGCATCCACAGCATTCTCAAAACTCTCATAGAGCTCCCTTTCATCCACATCACCCTCTCGATTATCACCACCCATCTCCCTTTCTTCCTCGACACAAACGCGAGCAAGGTCCCTGTACTGTATATTATCAGCAGTAAAAACCTTTGAAGATTTAAGCTGGGTCTGTCTAGAAAAAATGCTAGAAATCGCATCGTTTGCCATCTTTCCGCTGGTAGAGTGGCCTGTTTTCAGCACTCCCGTTAGTTCAGAATTGTCTTTGCGTGTACCTTTCCCTTTCCCTTTTCCTGCGGCACACACTACTACACACACTACTACCCCCCGGGCTGTCCTAGGCAGACAGTGAAAGGTGCGACAACCCCAGCAGTTAAAAGTCGACCTCATCCACCCCGAGTTTGAAGAGATCGTCGGGGTTCTCGATTACTATGGGAGAGGCTCTATCCTGGAAGGACCCAGGCTGCCTTTTTTTGGTACAGAAGATCCTTCCCTCCAGCGTCCAAGCCCTGTCGACAACATCCAGCTTCTTTACCATCCCCAGCAGCTTGGCACGAAGAGGGGTTAGGTCGTCGTTTATGAAGACTTTTTTGTACTTCTCTTTGTCCTTCAAAACCTTCTTTGTCATGACCTCCCTCCGTTTCTTGCGCGACACAAATCGAACCAGCACCGGGCGTGGGCCTGCGTTCTGACGGCTACCAGCTCGATGAAGCACCGAGATGTCCTCTGGCCTCACGTCAGTTCCCGTGTCCTTGAAGACCCCGATGACCTTCCTTTCCAGAGCTTCCGTGGTTTCACCTTCATCAGGGGGGATACCGAAAACGCGTACTGATTCGCGTCGACTGTATTGCTCCAGCCGATCGTTCTGATAGGTTAGGACAGTGACTGCTCGCACGAGGCGCTCTTCATTGCGAGTGGGGGACTTAGAATGTGCGCTGGCTTGGGAACGACGGTCCATGCCCTTGACAATGGTCCTCATTGTCTCACATATGGCCACGGACACTGCTGTGACCATCAGGGGGATCAATTTATCGATCATGTTGTCTGTCTGACCTGCTTCTGACCCTTCCTTGCTCTTACAAGCCCCCCAGGGTGGCCCTAACACTGGTAAGCACAGCCTCGTCAAAATCAGGGTCACTCCCACCCTGCTCTCCCCCTGTCTCCTCCTCCTCCGCAATCATCTCTGCTTCGTCATTTTTTTCATCATCCGGCTTACTTCTTTTACTTCTGGGCATTTTTTCAGCACTGAAGGGGGAACTGAACAAGCTTTTCTTTGATTTGTTACCTCTTGAAGACATGACAACCAAGAAAGTAGGAAAGTTTACTATTCAAATTATCTCTCTTCTCTCCTCTCTCAGAAACTTCTTTTCCTTTTTTGTCCCCAACACTTATAACAACGATCGTCCCAAACCGGTTGGTCTAGTGCAGGACACAGAACGAGCGACAGTAGACACAGAATTAGATAAAGCAGTCAAACTTCACGTGCAATGTTACAGCTTTTTTTTTCTCCACTTTTTTTAAATTTATATAATGATGTTGTGTGCCGTGCAAATCGTGGTGAAAGCAAGCAAGCCAGTGAAACAAAATGTCCAAATTCTCTACTGTTGAACCGTTGAACCGAGAACAAAATAGATGAAAAGCACACTACTGACCTCCACTTCGTAGATTGATAAGACACAGAATAACTCAAAATTACTAACGAGACTATCGTATACTTGTAGGCGCAGTCACAAAGATCAAAACAACACCAAAGCGTCCGTAAACCAATTAAACTGGCAGACACATAAACACAGTCAGCTGCTTGGCCGCCATCTTCGAACTGGTCTACACTGACACACTGACCACTGGTCAACCACATCAAAAATTTGTTCATTTGAACTCCTAATACACTGCAACCACTAGTTAAACAGGCCAATGGTTCAGGCTCTCATTCTGTGCTAGTCCCCTTTACCATTTCATTTAAACATCGCGACGATATCCACATTTTCACCCCGTAGGAGAAGATGACCTATTGACGGAAAAAGCAGCATGTCTCGCTCTATGCTGTCACCAAATTATCTCCCTTGTTTTATCGTAAATATGAATGTAACCACCATCACGGCGGTTATCACAACAGTCACAACCGGTACTTTTTCCTCCACTGCTTGGAAGCCATGGCCGCGGTGAGGGCAGTGCTGAACACTCGCTGGACATTGTGATCAAGCACCGCCGACGTTTCAAAGTAGCCCACCGCCGCTAACTGCCTGTGGCAGCGCAAAATGTTAGGGGAAGACGGGGTAAAAAGCGCATGGGCGGGTAAGAAGCCCACCCCAATTATCTCATGAAATAAAGAAAATTTTCAGTCAAATTTGCCCAGACATTAACGCTCGTCTCAGGGGCAAAATGAGACTGAAATTTGCCTCATTTCATGAGATAATTGGGGGAGGGCTTCTTACCCGCCCATGCGCTTTTTACCCCGTCTTCCCCTACAACGCGTCAAAATGCTACATTTGTAACATTTTGACGCCTTGTAACATTTTGCGCGGAAAGTCCTGCCGGCAAAATGTTACAATTGTAACATTTTGACGCGTTATAGCATTTTGAGAGGAAAGCCTGCGGCGAAATGTTTCAATTTTGGTACAAATGTCACATTTTGCGCGAGGCGCCCGGGGCGCCAAGCGCAGTTTGTTACAGTTGTAACATTTTGCGCGAGGCGCCCATGTTAACCGCCGTTTTGTCCTATAGACAAAACGGCGGTTTGGACAAAACGGCGCCCGATTTTGAACCGCCGTTTTGTCCAAATGAAAGTTGGAGTTATAAAAACTCATTCTTGACAAGTTCTCATTAAAATTTAAAAAAATTGTTAAATAAAATGAATAACAAGCTGACCACTGACACTGGTCACTTACCGGTTGAATGCTAATTAGTGTATTAGGAGATCATATGAACAATTGTTGATGTGGTTGACCAGTGGTCAGTGTCACTGACCAGTGGTCACTTTGGCCTATTTTCATTGTTTGACTGCAAATTAGTGTATTAGGAGTTCAAATGAACACATTTTGATGTCGTTGACCAGTGGTCAGTGTCACTGACCAGTGGTCACTTTGGCCTATTTTCACTGTTTGACTGCAAATTAGTGTATTAGGAGTTCAAATGAACAAATTTTGATGTCGTTGACCAGTGGTCAGTTTCACCGACCAGTGGTCACTTCGGCCTATTTTTTATGTGGTTGACATTGGTCAGTGTCACTGACCACTGGTCAACCACATCAAACCTTGTTCATTTGAACTCCTAATACACTGATTTGCAGTCAAACAGTGAAAATAGGCCAAAGTGGCCACTGGTCAGTGACACTGACCACTGGTCAACCACATACAAAATTTGTTCATTTGAACTCCTAATACACTAATTTGCAGTCAAACAGTGAAAATAGGCCAAAGTGACCACTGGTCAAAGACACTGACCACTGGTCAACGACATCAAAATTTGTTCATTTGAACTCCTAATACACTAATTTGCAGTCAAACAGTGAAAATAGGCCAAAATGACCACTGGTCAGTGTCAACCACATCAAAAATTGTTCATTTGAACTCCTAATACACTAATTTGCAGTCAAACAGTGAAAATAGGCCAAAGTGACCACTGGTCAGTGTCACTGACCACTGACCACTGGTCAACCACATCAACAATTGTTCATTTGAACTCCTAATACACTAATTTGCAGTCAAACAGTGAAAATAGGCCAAAGTGACCACTGGTCAGTGACACTAACCACTGGTCAACCACATCAACAACTGTTCATATGATCTCCTAATACACTAATTAGCATTCAAACGGTAAAATTAGGCCAAAGTGACCAGTGTCAGTGGTCAACTTGTTATTCATTTTATTTAACAAAGATTTTTTTTTAATGAGAACTTGTCAAGAATGAGTTTTTATAACTCCAACTTTCATTTGGACAAAACGGCGGTTCAAAATCGGGCGCCGTTTTGTGCAACCCGCCGTTTTGTCTATATCATAATAGATTGTTGAACCGCCGTTTTGTCCAAATCATAATAGAATATTTGGACAAAACGGTGGTTAACACCCACCTTTGATTGAAAGTTTTCAACGATTTTAGTACCTTCACCAACTTTGTTTCCGTGTTTGTTTGTTTGCTTGTTTGCTTTTTCTTTTTCTTCCCGTTTTTTCGTCTGATTTGGCTAAATTTTGAGAAAAGTTGCATGATCTTATAGGTATGTGCAATTTCAAATATTAAATGATTTCGCCGAATTGTCGGCAAAATATGGCCGAAAAAAAATCGCGAAATCGGCGAAATTTCAATCTTGAATATCTCAAAAACGGCTGCACGGATTTCGTTCATATTTTCAGAATGTACTACAAAATAGACTTGCAACACTTCCCACATAAAACCCAACCAGAAGTACGAACCGGAAGTGCCACAGCTATGGTCAAGTAGCTTTTATTTGGTTCACGGAATAGCCAAAACCGGAAGTGCCGTTACAAAACTAACTATTGGACATTGTAGCCCTTATGTTGGCCCAGGTCTGAAAGGAGTTTGTTGACGATATGTTAAATAGTTTGGAAGTTATTCAAATAGATGTAAATTTCGTTGACCTACTTACTTTTCAACCGATTTCGCTTAAAATTCACAGGAAAATTGACGGACACTACTCTCATGCTTAATATCCAATATTATACCGATTGGCCAAATTCGGCCAATGTTTAATCTTGAATAACTCAAAAACAGCTTCGCGGAATGCATTCCTATTTTCACTGATTATTAAGGAGTATCTTTGCAACACTTCTGATATGAAACTGAGCCATAAGTGCCAACTGGAAGTGAGGACAAATATTTTCAAGTACCCCTTCGACAAAATGCATAGAATGCTGTTTAGAGTATGCAGAGTGACGCAAAGTGACACTGACGTCATTGGTGTCTTGAAATAAGCTGTGACGTATATAGTAGCTTATGAAATTGCGGTAGGCCACAACAATATCGCCACAGAAAGAGAGAGAGAGAACAATGAACAACAACAATAACAACAAATATACTGAATTGGGCCATCTGCCCATGTCAAAGGGGACAGCGGGGTAGGGTCATCAGCAAAAATGAGAGAGAGAGAGAGAGAGAGAGAAGAGAGAGAGAGAGAGAGAGAGAGAGAGAGAGAGAGAGAGAGAGAGAGAGGAGAGAGAGAGAGAGAGAGAGAGGAGAGAGAGAGAGAGAGAGATTGAAGATGATATATAGATGGTTGATGAAAAGGGAGAATCCTGTCATGTTTGTCCTAAAGACAAACATAAGCCTTCTAGTTTCTTTTGTTTTTGTTCCTGTTTTTGATTTTGTTTCGTTTTTGTGTCAAAATGTCAGAATTGCGACATTTTGTGCACCTGTGACCCCTTTTCCCTCTTGCACAAATTGTCACAACCTCTCTTTCTCTCTCTCTCTCGTCTCTCTCTCTCTCCTCTCCTCTCTCTCTCTCAGGTCTCTCTCTCTCCTCTCGTCTCCTCCGCTCTCTCTCTCTCTTCTTCTCTCTCCAACTCTCCTCCTCTCTCTCTCTGGAGAGTCTCTCTCTCAAAGTTCTCCAATCTCTTTTATCTCTCTCTCTCCCTCTCCCCTCTCGACGCAGGGGTCTCTCTCTATCTCATCGTCTCTCCATCCTCTCCTCCCTCACTCCATCCCGCTCTCCAACTCCTCTCTCTCCTCCATAGAGAGAGTCAGATCCCGAGAGAGAGTCTCCCTCTCGTCTCCTTCTCTCTCAGCAGAGAGAGAGAGAGAGCGAGAGAGGGGAGGGACGAGAAGAGAGTGGTCTCCCTCCCTCCCTCTCTCC
>CM065697.1:24876323-24878823 GCA_017654935.2 Phymorhynchus buccinoides | reverse complement strand
TAAATGATTTGCAAATACACTAATAAGCTGTTCTACATTGTAAGCAATGCAATTAGATCAAAATGACCAATGGACAGTGACACTGAGCACTGGTCATTCACAACAAAAATAGTTCAAATAAACTCCTAATACATTAACGAACATTCAAACAGCAACACTAGGCCAAAGCGACCATTGGTCAGTGACACTGACCACTGGTCAACCACATCAAAAATTGTTCATTTGAACTCCTAATACACTAATTTGCAGTCAAACAGTGAAAATAGGCCAAAGTGACAACTGGTCAGTGACACTGACCACTGGTCAACCACATAAAAAATTGTTCATTTGAACTCCTAATACACGAATTTGCAGTCAAACAGTGAAAATAGGCCAAAGTGACCACTGGTCAGTGACACTGACCACTGGTCAACCACATCAAAATTTGTTCCTTTGAACTCCTAATACACTAATTTGCAGTCAAACAGTGAAAATAGGCCAAAGTGACCACTGGTCAGTGACACTGACCACTGGTCAACCACATCAACAATTGTTCATATGATCTTCTAATACACTAATTAGCATTCAAACGGTAAAATTATGCCAAAGTGACCAGTGTCAGTGGTCAGCTAGTTATTCTTTTTATTTAACAAAGATTATTTTAAAAAAATGAGAACTTGTCAAGAATTAGTTTTTATAACTCCAACTTTCATTTGGACAAAACAGCGTTTTGTCCAAATCATAATAGAAAATTTGGACAAAACGGCGGAATTTGGACAAAACGGCAGTTAAGAGAGCCAAGGTCACTAATGCCGCCTGGCCCACAATGACGTGGGTCTCGGTCAATGATGCGGAGACTAAGGCCGGGTAAGTTCCGTACGGAAAACCCTAATATTAAGTGGAAGAAAGAAGGATAAAAGTTTACGCATATAGGGGAAATTCGGACACGTGCGCAAATCTTTTCCCTTCTTTGTTTCACTTATTGCGCCTTACACGGCCTAATACTATTGTTGTTGCTGCTGCTGCTTTTGTTGTTGTTTTAGTGTTTTTGTTGTTGCTGCTGCTGTTGTTGATGTTGTTGTTGATCGACCTCTTTCCCTCAAGACAGCGACCTCCCGACCCTCTCTGCCTTGAAAATCAAATTTCAAAACCCACCTGTTCCGCCGTCAATGAAACTCACTCTCTCTCTCTCTCTCTCTGTCTGTCTTGCTTTTAGGTCTATTTCTGTCGTACACTATTAATGTCAAATGTGTGTTATTTTCCAGTTTATTGTAGCGGTTGTTGTTCTTTGTGTTGCTGTTCTTGTTCTTGTTTTGAATGTTAATGCGTGTGTGCACGCACTTTGATTTGATTTTTTTTTATCACGATTAAACGCCGTATGAATATTGTATGTTGTTATTGTTGATGTTTTGTTGTTGTTATTGTTGCTGCTGCTGCTGTTGCTATTGCTGTTAGTGCTGTTGTTCTTGTTCTTGTTGTTGATCTACCTTGCCCTTGAAAATACTAGCAAAACATGTTGATTGATTGATTTATAACACAAAAGAATTTAACGATACCATAAAGGTTGATAGAATCCTTTGACTTTTCACCCCAATTATGGCAAGCGTTCAACTTCCCCTATCGTCGAAGTGTGGATGATAAATATAATTAAGAACTGCCTGTAAGTAACATTACTGTTATTATAAACAAATTATGATTTGGTGGTCAGCCAAATCCTTACATTTTCTTAAAACATTCGAAGAAACGCATACCATGCATTAATAATAAATAAATCTCTGTCTGTCGTCAGGCCCGCGGGATGTGTCTAGAGTTGCAAACGATCTGGGAAAGTCTGTGAGGGTAGGGATGATGCAGAAACAGAGCAACGGATTGTTTTTCAGTCTGAAGGCAGATGTGTACACACATAATCGGAGATTCCGTGCGGAAATTCCATGCGCAATCCGTAAATAAGTGGAAGAAAGAAGGGTAAAAATGTACGGATATGGGGAAATACAGACACGTGCGCAAATCTTTTTCCTTCTTTCTTTTACTTATTTACGGATTGCGCACGGGTTTCCGCACGGAATCTCCGCATATGTGTGTACACGGCCTAATATTTCAATCCAGCAATCCTGCAACTTTAAAAAAATATCTAGTGCGAATGGCTGGCAGAACGGATGATAGTTCACAATTATGAACTGTTCCGGGTAGTAACATGTACATTTAGCATAAGCCAATGTGATTAGCAGTCTCTGAAATGACGGGCACAAAAAGTATAACTCCATCCATATATTTAATGATTTAGTCATTCTACTTTTTTTTTAATAATTTACTGACATTTCTTTTACCCGCAAGAAGTTCTGTTTTTATAAATGTGCACAATTCTGTGTAATGTAATTATTTTTATTGTTAGCATTTTGGTTTATGTAATTGTGTTTCAAACATATTCATGTTTTTCAGCACTGGAGAAACTCTTATGTTATTTCACTTGACATTAATTTCTCTCTTGGAGTTAGTACAGAAGTAACGCCCAGTCCCCAAT
>CM065697.1:24828823-24873823 GCA_017654935.2 Phymorhynchus buccinoides | reverse complement strand
AGTTATTTTCCTTATCCTTTGACACTAGGGGCGGTGTTCCAGCTAGGGGCAGTTTTCTAGCAACGGAAAACTCACTCTCCTTCTCTCTGTGTCGCTCTCGATGGCGCGCGTGCATCAAAAACTAGATTTTGCCTTTTGCTTGACAAAGGGAAGCAACTCGATGGGACAGTGATCCCCAGTTGGGCGGCCGGAAGCGCTCTTTGAAAAAAAACCACGACGCAGATGACGACTAAATCTGATTGATTTTGTTGGTTGGGCAAATTTGGGCAATTATTTGTACCCGTCTTCTTTTCTGATTGCCTGTACCAAAGTTTGTTTTACTTGACTTTTAGTTGACTCATATATGGAATCTCTCTCTCTCTCTCTCTCTCTCTCTCTCTCTCTCTCTCTCTCTCTCTCTCTCTCTCTCTCTCTCTCTCTCTCTCTCTCTCTCTCTCTTCTCTCTCTCTCTCTCTCTCTCTCTCTCTCTCTCTCTCTCTCTCTCTCTCTCTCTCTCTCTCTCTCTCTCTCTCTCTCTCTCTCTCTCTCTCTCTCTCTCTCTCTCTCTCTCTCTCTCTCTCTCTCTCTCTCTCTCTCTCTCTCTCTCTCTCTCTCTCTCTCTCTCTCTCTCTCTCTCTCTCTCTCTCTCTCTCTCTCTCTCTCTCTCTCTCTCTCTCTCTCTCTCTCTCTCTCTCTCTCTCTCTCTCACATTCAGAAAAATGACAACTGTTTGCTTTGAAACAGTTTTTGCGTGTTGACAGAAGAACTCCAAATGTAATATATGGGGATCTGGGGAAGTATCTACATTATATTTTGCGTGACGTTAACTGCCCTTCTATCTCTATCTCCTCCCAAACCGCTCGAGGCAGAGACTTGGGATTTGGGGTGTAGATGGTTGTTGGGGTCCTTAACAAATCCGCCCAGTGAGGTCCCCACACTCATTGCATTCCAGTGGGAGGTAAATAGAATGTCCGCTGTGTTCGATTCATGGAATAGCCGTGACGTCACTGTCTTCCGTCTAAACTCTGGAAAACACAAGACATGCCGAGCAGTTGGCGAAACACACATAAACGCAAGGACTACTCTCCCTTATGAAATTAGATTTTAAATTTTTAGAATCCTACTTTCACCTAACAAAGGTTGTTTTTTTCTGTAAATAAACTAGCACATATTTTTTTATATAATGTACTTGACCTTTTGTGATTTCCTTTGAATAAAAAACTTGACTGTTTATGCTTTGAATTTTAATTAAAAGATGTTTTAACAATAACAATTATTCAATCGTAATTTGTATTGTTTCCCGGTCGATGCACTGAATTTTTCTAAATTATTTAGTGTGGCGGTACCATAGCTGATGAGGCGTAGTTACCGCTACAGGTATCTAAGCTATCCACAAAAAGTTAAGGATCACTTGCAAACTAATTCATAACTTTCCAAATAAGAAAGCCAATGCGTTGAATTTTGGCCAACATTTAATTCAATGCTTTAGTGATAACGATGCACAATTGCCTTCAATTTCGAGCAATCGTTTGGTCTGTACATTTGATCAAAGTGGGTACGTATCGAAATTTGATTTCCCAAAGTCATTGAAATCACAAGACAGGGCATTCTGATGCTCCCAAAAGTTCAGTAATGCGTGTATCCGCCATGGCTGTTCTGGCACTCGACGCAGCGAGTCCTCATGGAGTTTACCAGGGTGGTGAAGATCCTCTGTGGAAGCGCCTGCCACTCAGCCTGCAGCATCTGGTAGAGGTGCTGGGCATCCCTGGGAGGGGGGTGGTTGCTCCTCACTTTGCGATCCAGCTCATCCCAGAGGTTCTCAATCGGGTTGAGATCGGGACTGCATGCTGGCCACTCCATTCTGTTGACTCCAGACTGCTGCAGGAAGTCGTTGACCACCCTTGCCCTGTGGGGGCGAGCGTTGTCATCCTGGTAGACAGCCGGCGGTCCCATCTGCTGCAGTGTAGGCACAGCCAGCGGTCGAAGGATCTCATCCCGGTATCGGAGGCCAGTCAGGTTACCCTGTACATGATACAAGGGTGTTCTGTGGTGAAGGCTGAAGGCCCCCCAGACCATTACAGAACCTCCACCAAAGGCCACCTTTTCTTGGACAGTGGCGTCAATAAAGCGTTCCCCTGGGCGCCTCCAGACCCTCAGTCGGCCGTCGTTGTGGTTCAGGGTGAAGCGTGATTCATCACTGAACAGGACCTGGGACCATTGCTGACGTGTCCACCTCACGTGACGTCTGCAGAAGGCGCGGCGTGCTGCCCTATGGGCTGGAGTTAAGCGTGGCCGTACAGCTGGGCGACGAGAACGGAGGTTAAACCCATGAAGGCGGTTCCGTATGGTCTGCTGGCTGATGTTGATGTTAGTAGCCACCCTCAGCTGCCTTCGAATGATGCTGGAAGAGGCTGTTCTTGTCTGCAGGGCTTGTCGTTCAATGAGACGATCTTCACGTGGAGTTGTCTTCTTCGGTCGACCAGATCTGCGTCTTTCATGGACCCTCCCAGTGGCTGTGAAGCGTTGAATCAGTCTGACAATGACCGAGATGGACACCTGAAGTCGCCTGGCCACTTCTCGCTTGGGAACACCATCTTGGAACCATGCAACAGCTCGTCCCCTATCCAACTCGCTCAATTTTCGTCGTGGAGGCATTGTCAAATCAGGCCTAATACTGGTGGTATGTCTTCTTATAAAGCCAAGCAAGAGACAGCATCTCACACATAAACAGTAGTGCTTGCACGTGCATAATGGTTTTTCCATCTGGCTTGTGCAATGTGTTCATGCAGAACGATCCAAAACAAGGTCCTTTTTCGCAAGTTTCCGCTTTTTCTTTTGCTGCCAAGCTCAGTAATAGAGAATCACGTACAATGTTTCCACTAACACAACATCGCCCACTTAAAGCTGAACAAGAATTCATAACAATTTGGCTTGACTGAGAAATAAATAACAGGAGCGAACGGAGTTTATTGCGCACCTGTTTTCTCATAGTGATCCTTAACTTTTTGTGAGTAGTGTATATTGTTAAAAACTCGGGACTTTACTGGTGTTGCACTGCCTCTGGGCATTGCAGCCAGTATTGTTCCCACCATCGTTGTATTTACAAATGTCCCATATGTGTCTATGACTGAGAGGACGCAAAAACATAATTTTCATCATAATTTGTTCTGAATCAAAGCGGATTACTATCACCATTCTGTTGCAGTAACACCAGAATCTGCTTGGAGCTTTGAATGATGGTTTGTTGATGATTCGTCACATTATGTGCTGTTTGCATGTTCAGAGTTTCAGATTGTCAGTGGGCTCGGGTCATTGACCACTGGCAGTTATTTGATCCTTCATTGTGTGCAGCCAGGGGTTATCTGACACATGAAGTCTGCAATAAAATTTAATTTTGATACTACAGTGACACATTACTGGCCCATTAGGCCTAGTATGGAAAATATGACATACTGTTACCCAGTTATTAAACCATTTAAGTTTATCAAAGTAACAAAAGCAAGTCCGTGCGGAGTTTTGCCGGCCTTCTATGTCTTCTCTCAAGGCAGAGACTTGGCATTGACTTGCCTCTGCTACAAAATCGTTACAAAAAACGCACTATCTTTGCAACCTTTTCCAGATTTACGTTCCTGCCCGTTGCCTACGTTCTTCCTCTGATGACCGTATTTTTCAAATTCCCTCTTACCATCGGAAACAACACGGCTCCAGAGCATTTTCCGTTTCAGCTGCTACACTCTGGAACTCACTCCCTTCCAGCCTCCGTCATGCCAAATGCTTTGTAACGTTTAAGTCTGCTCTGAAAACCCACTACTTCAAACTGCAGCTGCAGAGTACATCTAAAACTTAGAGATATTGCCAGCCACTCTATTTGTCCATCTTGTTATGTGTATGTGTGTCATCACGTGTTCTATGTGTGTGTGTGTGTGTGTGTGTGTGTATGTGTGCGCGCGCGTGTGTGTATGTGTGCGTGCGCGCATGTGTGTGTGTGTGGTGTATGTGAGCGTGCGCATGTTTTTGTTGTGTGTATGCGTGTGATGCGTTCATGTAGGCCCCTATATGAGTGTACGTATGCATGGTGTGTGTGTGTGTGTGTGTGTGTGTGTGTGTGTGTGTGTGTGTGTGTGTGTGTGTGTGTGTGTGTGTGTCTGTGTGTGTGTGTGTGTGTGTGTGTGTGTGTCTGTGTGTGTGTGTGTGTCTGTGTGTGTGTGTGTGCGTGTGTGCGCGGGTGGTTGTGTGTGTGTTGTTTATGTGTGTATGTTGTTGTGAATATATATGTGCTGTTATCTTATGCTTGCGAATTGTGTGACAATGCATACTTGTATTAGGCCTATTATGAGTAGTAGTAGTAGTAGTAGTAGTAGTGGTGGTAGTAGAAGTAGTGGTGGTGGTAGTAGTAGTAGTAGTAGTAGTAGTAGTAGTAGTAGTAGTAGTAGTAGTAGTAGTAGTAGTAGTAGTAGTAGTAGTAGTAGTAGTAGTAGTAGTAGTAGTAGTAGTAGTAGTAGTAGTCGTCACAGCAGTTGTTGTTGCTGTTTGCTATGTGTATTTTTACCGGCCAAACGAAGTCTGACCGGCGGGCCTATTGTTTTGTTTGCTCATGTTATTGGATTTTTGTTTCATGTTTTTATTTCATTTCAATTGTGTGTAAAGCGCTCTGCAGCCTACATAGTAGGATGGGCGCTATATAAATTGTTCTCATTATTATGATTATTTGGGGTGTCCCCGTGTGGATGGTTGTTGGAGACCTTACCAGATTCTGCTCGGTGAGGTCCCCCCAGTTATCGTTAAGGGTGGCATTTACATGAAATTTACATTTCCAATGGGAGGCAAATGGAACAGTCACGGCACTGCCGTGACAACAAGTGCGGAGCTAGTCCATTATATTTAAATTCATATATTAGGTATTGGTTAAGATTGGTACAAATGGATGAACACAGGCTGCCTGCACAAGCATACATAATGTTATAAAAACTTGATTTAAAGAGTAAGAAAAACTGGGCATTCGTCATTGTATTTATGGGTTTTGGTTTTAATTTGTGTGGGACAACCAGGGCTATGACCGAGAGGCTGTGATAAACATTTCTTAGCAAGTTTTAAACAAAGAATAATTGATTGTATTTGACAGAACTGGCAGAACTGCCAGTCATATTGAAGAGAGTAATTGATTTTCGTTGTACATCAAATCAAATCATTTCAAAGAATCTTATTTATCTATAGATATGTCGAGTTCTGTCAGACACGCTTTAGGAAAGTTCAGATTTGGAGTGTCTGACATTGCTGCCCACTCACAGAAATATATAATATCGATAGATCTAGAACTCAAATATGTTTTGTTGTGTGGTCAGTTGATTGAAATCTATCAGATATATTACCACAGACCATCAGAATTTAGATTAATTCTACTTATTACTTGTAAGAACAAAAATGTTATCGAGAACCTAGCAATATTACTTTCTAATTACTTGAAACGACGTAGTGAATTGCTACAGGCGCTTTGTTATGTTATTCATTTGCTTAAGTCATTTATACTTATTTTTTATGCATATATTTCATGTGTTTCGAGTGGCCTTTCCGAAGTAAAACATATCGTATCGTATCTGTTCCCTCTCTCTCTCTCTCTCTCTCTCTCTCTCTCTCTCTCTCTCTCTCTCTCTCTCTCTCTCTCTCTCTCTCTCTCTCTCTCTCTCTCTCTCTCTCTCTCTCTCTCTCTCTCTCTCTCTCTCTCTCTCTCTCTCTCTCTCTCTCTCTCTCTCTCTCTCTCTCTCTCTCTCTCTCTCTCTCTCTCTCTCTCTCTCTCTCTCTCTCTCTCTCTCTCTCTCTCTCTCTCTCTCTCTCTCTCTCTCTCTCTCTCTCTCTCTCTCTCTCTCTCTCTCTCTCTCTCTCTCTCTCTCTCTCTCTGTTGGCATGGGGATGAATCCTCAGTTCTTTCTGGATGTTCCAGACAAAATGGAGGTCAGTGTACTATGCATAGATTGAGAGGCAGAGAGAGACCGACTGACTGACTGACTGACTGGTAGACTGAGAGAGAGAGAGAGAGAGAGAGAGAGAGAGAGAGAGAGAGAGAGAGAGAGAGAGAGAGAGAGAGAGAGAGAGAGAGAGAGAGAGAGAGAGAGAGAGAGAGAGAGAGAGAGAGAGAGAGAGAGAGAGAGAGAGAGAGAGAGAGAGAGAGAGAGAGAGAGAGAGAGAGAGAGAGAGAGAGAGAGAGAGAGAGAGAGAGAGAGAGAGAGAAGAGAGAGAGAGAGAGAGAAAGAGATTTTTTTACTGAGGAGTAAATTTTTACTCATATCATAAGATAAGTGCCGAACTCATTTTACAGTGTTTTGAGAAAAACGCAAAACATGTCTTGGCGCCAAGTCAGAAAAGAGAACGGCATATTTGCAACGTATCTATGGTGATCACTTCCGCTTTTCCAGGTGCTTCTGTACTTTCTGTCATGATAGATACCAGTCAGCCGATGCACGCTTACTGCAAAATTGCCTAACTCTTGAGTTAGGTATTTTTCTTATGAGCGTGACGAAAATTGAGTCTTGATAGAGATATACCTACCATCTTTTTCTCTCAGACTAAGACCCCTGCGCCTCATAATATGACTAATAATATAGTAAGAAATTATAATAACAATATCAGAAAATTTTTGTGTACATTTTGGAGGGTGCGCCTCCAAAATAATAAAGATCGAAAAAATACAGTCAATGTTTTATATTTGGATTAGAAGGTTTTTTTTATCCTGCTTAATTTAAAACATTGTGTGTGTGTGTTTTCAGATGATGTCGGCAACTGTAATTGTCCGTCACCGAAGGTAACGGACTTTGCGATGGGCTTGTTTGTATTTCTGTTTGTTTGTTTTGTTTTGTTGTTTTTAGTCCGTCACCAAGACGGACTATTGCGATGGGCTGGTTTGTATTTTTATTATTATTATTATTAAATTTTTTTTCCTGTCTGTCCCAAGCATATCTCCCGAACCGCTTGACGAATCGCGTCAAATTTTGTGTGAAGGTGTGCCTCCTTAATAGGAAGAGATCGGCACAAACCATTTTGCCGTCGTGACCTTGACCTTGACGTACGACCTTGAAAATCGAAAATCTATTTTTAGCCATATCTCGGGCACCGATCAACATAGGATGTTGAAACTTGGTATGAAGGTGGTTTGGCTTATGCCCGTTCTGATGATGGCATACCGATCAAGGTCAAGGTCAAGGTCAAAAAGATCGCTGGAGCCTGAAAATCGGAGGGTCATTTTTTTCTCCTTCTGTCCAAGGATATCTTTCGAACGGGTTGACAGAATCACGTCAAATGTTGTGTGCTGGTGTGTCACCATGAGAGGAAGGCATCCGCGCAAACCATTTTGCCGTCGTGACCTTGACCTTGGCGTACGACCTTGAAAACCGAAAATCTTTAATGGGCCATTAACTCCCACACCGTTGGTGTTAAAGTCTTCAAATTTGGCATGCAGGTACTTTGGCGTATGCCCGTTCTGATGGTGGCATACTGATCAAGGTCAAGGTCACGGTCCGGGAGATCATAGGCCTTGAAGTGGTAGGGGTCTATAAATTGGGTTTTCAGCCATATTTTCCACATTTGTACTTAACAGAAGCGCTTCATATTTTGTCTGGCACTGTATACCCTAGAGTAGAAAACACCCGAGCATACATTATCGCCATGCTGACCTTGACCTTGACGTGTGACCTTGAAAACCGAAATTTCCTTCTTTGCGCTATATATTATTGTTCAAGCTGTATCTCGTGAACTACAAGACATAAGTTCTTCAAATGTTGTGTCAGGATGTGGATGAATGAAAATTTGTTTAACGTCCTCCAGAGAGAGAGAGAGAGAGAGGGGGGGGGAGATAGAGAGACAGACAGACAGACAAACAGACAGACAGACAGACAAAGACACACACAAAGAAAGAAAGACAGACAGAGAGACATAGACAGAGAGCAAAGAGGACAACTGCTGTTCCAGTTGGATGAATGAAAATTTGTTTAACGTCCTCCGCCCCGGAGCAGGCACAGAGGCAGACAGAGAGAGAGAGAGAGAGAGAGAGAGAGAGAGAGAGAGAGAGAGAGAGAGAGAGACAGACAGAGACAGAGACACAGAGAGAGACACAGAGAGAGAGAGACAAACAGAGAGAGAGACACATAGGCATACAGATACATGAGACACATAGAGAGAGATAATAATAATAATAATAATAGTGAATCATTTATATAGCGCATCCCTCCACCAATGTGGAGCTCTATGCGCTTAACAACAACAAAAATTAAGAAGCAACAAATTCAACAACAACACGAAATAATCGCTCACGCACATGCAAATAGGCATACACATACACACCCCACCCACACATACACGCACGTACCGGCACATACACACACACACACACACACACACACACACACACACACACACACACACACACACACACACACACACACACACACACACACACACACACACACACACACACCGTTACCATCACCACCACTCACCCCACCCAAAAAACACAATACAAAATACAATCAGTTGAACAAAGCATCAACACACACACATACTCTCTCTCTCTCTCTCTCTCTCTCTCTCTCTCTCTCTCTCGCAACAAAGCTGACGTACACATTGCAGTCAACACACAGTGAAACTAATATGGGGGGAGGGGAGTGTGTGTGTGAGAATAGAGTCCAGAAGTAATGTGGCCTAAAGGTTGTGATGTAGCTTGAACAGGTGGGTCTTGAGAGCTGATTTGAAACATTGCAAGGACTGGATATGGCGGATTTCGCGTGGTAAGGAGTTCCAAACTGATGGGGCCGAAAAGGAAAAGGAGCGCTCACCAAACATTTTTGTTCGTGTACTAGGAACACAGAGAATTTTGGAATCTGAAGATGACCGCAATTGCCTTGATGGAGTATAGACAGAAAGCATGTCAGAAATGTAGCTAGGGGCATTTCCAGAGAAATAAGAATGACATAGAGTGGAAATTTTGTAGTCAATACGTGCTTTGATGGAAAGCCAATGAAGGGATATCAGGAGTGGTTGAACATGATGATACTTAGAGACCTTGAGGACAAGTCTGGCAGCAGAGTTCTGGACTTTTTGAAGCTTGTCAATGAGGTGTTGGGGGCAGCCATACAAGAGTGAATTACAATAATCTAGTTTAGAGAGAACAAAAGCGCAGACTAGTATTTTAGTAGTATCTATAGACAGGAGATGGCGAATCGTACCAATGCGACGCAGCTCACAGTATGCTGACCGACAGATAGTTTGAACTTGTGAGTCAACACTCATATCTTGAGAGATGTGGAAGCCAAGATTTCTAGCAGAAGGAGAAAAAGGTATTTGAGTGTCACAGACAGAGATGGAATCAGGCTTTGGGTACGGAAGTTTTCTAGATGGAGAGTGGATGAACAAGGCCTCCGTTTTGTCGTCATTCAGCTTCAGTTTGTTTTGTAGCATCCATGATTTGATGTTGCGAATGCAGAATTCAAGTGAAGATATAGAAGGAAGAATGGTAGATGGGGATACAGGCTTGTGGAGTTGTGTATCATCAGCAAAAGACTGAGAATCAACTGAATGAGAAGTGATCAACTCGGACAGGGGTTTAGTGTACATGATGAAGAGGACTGGTCCAAGTACTGAGCCTTGAGGAACCCCACATGTGAGGCCAACCATTGCAGAAGATGAGTCATTGATGGAGACAGACTGAGTTCGACCAGAAAGGTAAGACGAGAACCATGACAGAGCAGTGCTTGATATTCCATAGGTGATTTGAAGCCTCTTAAGGAGTATATGGTGGTCAATAGTATCAAAAGCAGCTGAAAGATCCAAAAGAGTTAATATAGATGCGTCACCAGAGTCAAGAGCTAAGAGAATGTCATTAGTTACTTTCAACAGTGCCGTTTCAGACAAAGACACAGAGAGAGATAGACAGACAGAGAGAGAGAGAGAGAGAGAGAGAGAGAGAGAGAGAGACAGACAGACAGACAGAAACAGAGACAGACAGACAGCGAGACATAGGCCCTACAGACAAGGGCAGAGAGAGAGAGAGACAGAAAGCGAGAGAGAGAGAGACACAGACAGACAAACATACACAGAGAGCCCACCCAGAGGAACGCGGCGACCGCTCGGCCATTACGGCACCACCAGGAACGGGCAACGTTCGGTTTTACCCCCCCCCCCCCTCCCCAACTATGCCGCTCTCCCGAACAAGGGCGTCGCCGTGCGACAGACATGTCCGTCACCAGCAATGCCACACACTTGCGACACGCCGTAGCATAATTGTCCGTCACCGTAGGTGATCGGACTTTGCAGTCGTCTGGTTTGTATTTTTGTTTTTGTCCGTCACCATATGTGATCGGACTTTGTGGTCGTCTGGTTTGTATTTGTCCGTCAAAATAGGTGATCGGACTTTGCATTGGTTGGTTTGTATTTTTTTGTTTTTTTGTTTTTTTTTTTTTTTTTTTGTTTTTTTGTTTTTTTGTTTTTCTGTCTGTCCCAAGGATATCTCCCGAACCACTTGACCGAATCGCGTCAAATTTTGTCGGCTGGTGTGTCACCATGAGAGGAAGGCATCCGCGCAAAATGTTTCGCCGTCGTGACCTTGACCTTGGCTTACGACCTTGAAAACCGAAAATATTTAAGGGGCCATAACTCCCACACCGTTCGTGTTAGAGTCTTCAAATTTGGCATGTAGGTACTTTGGCTTATGCCTGTTCTGATGGTGGCATACCGATCAAGGTCCGGGAGATTGGTAGGCCTTGAATGTGGTAGGGGTCTACAAACTGGGTTTTAAGCTTTATTTTCCACATTTGTGCTTGACAGAAGCGCTTCAGATTGTATGTGGTACTGTATACCCTAGAGTAGAAAACATCCCAGCATAAATTATCGCCATGCTGACCTTGGCCTTGAAGTTTGACCTTGAAAACCGAAATTTCCTTCTTTGCGCTATGTATTTCTTCTTCAAGCTGTATCTCGTGAACTAGAAGACAGAATCCCTTGCAATTTTGTGTCAGGATGTGACACTCAACGGGATGTCGCAAGTGCGTGGCATTGCTGGTGACGGACATGTCTGCCGCTCGGGACGCCCTTGTTTTGTTTTTTTCTGTCTGTCCAAGGATATCTCCCGAACCGCTTGACCGAATCGCGTCAAATTTTGTGTGAAGGTGTGCCTCCGTAATAGGAAGAGATCTGCGCAAACCATTTTACCGTCGTGACCTTGACCTTGACGTACGACCTTGAAAACCGAAAATCTATTTTTAGCCATATCTCGGGCACAGATCGACATAGGATGTTGAAACTTGGTATGAAGTTGGTTTGGCTTATGCCCGTTCTGATAATGGCATGCCGATTAAGGTCAAGGTCAAGGTCAAAAAGATCGCTGGAGCCTGAAAATCGGAGGGTCATTTTTTTCTCCTTCTGTCTGTCCCAAGGATATCTTTCGAACGGGTTGACCGAATCACGTCAAATGTTGTGTGCTGGTGTATCACCATGAGAGAAAGGCATACGCGCAAACCATTTTGCCGTCGTGACCTTGACCTTGGCGTACGACCTTGAAAACCGAAAATATTTAAGGGGCCATTACTCCCACACCGTTGGTATTAGAGTCTTCAAATTTGGCATGCAGGTACTTTGGCGTATGCCCGTTCTGATGGTGGCATACTGATCAAGGTCAAGGTCACGGTCCGGGAGATCATAGGCCTTGAAATGGTAGGGGTCTATAAATTGGGTTTTCAGCCATATTTTCCACATGTGTACTTAACAGAAGCGCTTCATATTTTGTCTGGCACTGTATACCCTAGAGTAGAAAACACCCGAGCATACATTATCGCCATGCTGACCTTCACCTTGACGTGTGACCTTGAAAACCGAAATTTCCTTCTTTGCGCTATATATTATTGTCCAAGCTGTATCTCGTGAACTACAAGACATAAGCTCTTCAAATGTTGTGTCAGGATGTGGATGAATGAAAATTTGTTTAACGTCCTCCAGAGAGAGAAAGAGGGGGGGGGGGGAGAGAGAGAGACAGACAGACAGACAGACAGACAGACAAAGAGACAAAGACACACACAAAGAGAGACAGACAGACAGATATAGACAGAGAGCAAAGAGGACAACTGCTGTTCCAGTTGAATGAATTAAAATTTGTTTAACGTCCTCACAAAGGCACAAAGGCAGACAGACAGACAGACAGAGAGTGAATGAGAGAGAGAGAGAGAGAGAGAGAGAGAGAGAGAGAGAGAGAGAGAGAGAGAGAGAGAGAGAGAGAGAGAGAGAGAGAGAGAGAGAGAGAGAGAGAGAGAGACATACATACAGAGAGATGAGACACATACAGATAGATAGACAAAGACAGAGGGAGAGACAGACAGACAGAGACAGAGAGAGACAGACAGAGAGAGACAGAGACAGACAGACAGAGAGACATAGGCTCTACAGACAAAGACAGAGATAGAGAGGGGGGGGGGACAGAGACAGAAAGCACGAGAGAGACACAGACATACAAACATACACAGAGAGCGCGCGCAGAAGATCGCGCAGAAGATCAAAGCAACCACATGCAGAATGAACCCGTTCCCTCTCTCTCTTTTTATTAACATCCTTGGGACAGACAGAAAAGAACAACAAACAAACAAACAAACAAACAAGGGCGTCGCCGAGCGGCAGACATTTCCGTCACCAGCAATGCCAGGCACTTGCGACACCTCGTAGCATAATTGTCATTCACCGTAGGTGATCGGACTTTGCCATCGTCTGGTTTGTATTTTTGTCCGTCACCGAAGGTGAACGGACATTGCGATGGGCTGGTTTGTATTTTTTTTTCTTTTTCTTTTTCTGTCTGTCCCAAGGATATCTCCCGAACCGCTTGACCGAATCGCGTCAAATTTTGTGTGAAGGTGTGCCACCTTAATAGGAAGAGATCGGCGCAAACCATTTTGCCGTCGTGACCTTGATCTTGACGTACGACCTTGAAAACCGAAAATATATTTTTAGCCATATCTCGGGCACCGATCAACATAGGATGTTGAAACTTGGTATGAAGATGGTTTGGCTTATGCCCGTTCTGATGATGGCATATCGATCAAGGTCAATTTCAAGGTCAAAAAGATCGCTGGAGCCTGAAAATCGGAGGGTCATTTTTTCTCATTCTGTCTGTCCCAAGGATATCTTTCGAACGGGTTGACAGAATCACGTCAAATGTTGTGTGCTGGTGTGTCACTATGAGAGGAAGGCATCCGCGCAAACCATTTTGCCGTCGTGACCTTAACCTTGGCGTACGACCTTGAAAGCCAAAAATCTTTCAGGGGCCATAACTCCCACACCGTTAGTGTTAGTGTCTTCAAATTTGGCATGAAGGTACTTTGGCTTATGTCCGTTCTGATGGTGGCATACCGATCAAGGTCAAGGTCACGGTCCAGGCGATCAGTAGGCCTTGAATGTAGGCGATCAGTAGGCATTGGGTTTTAAACCATATTTTCCACATTGGTACTTGACAGAAGCGCTTCAGATTGTGTGTGGTACTGTATACCCTAGAGAAAAAAACATCCGAGCATAAATTATCACCATGCTGAACTTGACCTTGAAGTGTGACCTTGAAAACCGAAATTTCCTTCTTTGCGCTATATATTTCTTCTTCAAGCTGTATCTCGTGAACTAGAAGACAGAATCCCTTCCAATTTTGTGTCAGGATGTGACACTCGACGGGGTGTCGCAAGTGCGTGGCATTGCTGGTGACGGACATGTCTGCCGCTCGGTGACGCCCTTGTATTTACTCTGTGACAATGGTAAGTGTGTACATTCATTAATTTCAGCCATTCTGGTTTTCCAGTGAATCTTGTTTTCCAGTTTCCCCCTAGTAAATTTCTGATCTGGAACATTGTCAATTATGGTTCGATTGTAGAGACATAAACTAGTCAGTGAGTATTGTAAAACTTTTAGACAAGAATATAAAGCGCATAATTTATTTAATTACATGGGGAAAATGTGTACTGTATTTTTCGAACTATAAGACACACACCCAAATTTCACACAGAATTCAGATTTTGTTATTATATTTTAATATATTTTGTTAAAAATCGCATGCCACAAAAAATCACATGCAAAAAAAAGTGGGTAGAGTAGAGTGGTAACGCGTTCGCCTTGTGTCAAGTAAACCCGAGTTCGAACCTGGGTACAGGGGATTTTTCCTCTCACTTTACTACACTAGGCCTTACGGTCTGAACGTGGAGTCTTTCGGATGAGACGATAACCCGAGGTCCCGTGTGCCCATGCACTTAGCACACGTTAATGCCAGTGGCAACGAAAAAGTTGTCATTTGGTCAAAATGTACCACCACCCCTTCCTTCCCCATTCATCACACCAAAACATCACATGCAAAACAAAACAAACAAAAAAGTGTGTGTGTGTATTTTGTGGCTGCGGCCCGCTCTCCAGGTGGCAGCAACCCGAATTTCACAGAGATGCCTAGCGCCTCTGTGACTATTAAGTACCTAATAATGATAATAATAATAATAATATTTTCTTACTATACCTACTCTTACTCTTACTCTTACTCAGGGGTCTCACTCTGGGAAAAAAAAGTATTGCCTTATAGTCTGTGTGTGTGCTTTGTTGGTGTGTCTGTGTGTGTGTGTTGGTGTGTCTCTGTGTGTGTGTGTGTGTGTGTGTGTGTGTGTGTGTGTGTGTGTGTGTGTGTTTTGTTTGGTGTGTGTGTGTGTGTGTGTGTGTGTGTGTGTGTGTGTGTGTGTGTGTGTGTGTGTGTGTGTGTGTGTGTGTGTGTGTGTGTGTGTGTGTGTGTGTGTGTGTGTGTGTGTGTGTGTGTGTGTGTGTGTGTGTGTGTGTGTGTGTGTGTGTGTTTGACCTCAAGTTCGTGTGAGTGTTTTGTGTGTTGTCTAGCTTTTCATTTTGTTAGTATTGTTTTTATCATGATTGTAAGCGCTTAGGGCTTTTGTTAAGATTAAGCGTCCTAAATATTCATTATTATTATTATTATTATTATTATTATTATTATTATTATTATTATTATTATTATTATTATTATTATTATTATTATTATTATTATTATTATTATTACCCTAATCCTTCCTAATCCAGAAGCTACAACGCCTTAAAGATAATGTGCAAAAAACATGCACCAAACAAATGTAATGTTCTTTTCATACACAGAAAAATAAAAACTGACACAAAATGAAAATTCTGTTACAACAAAAATATGATATGCATCCAATCAGAATCTACAAGGAACAGCATGAAGTATTGTGGCGGGCACAGGTTACATACACATATACATGCTCACAGCATAATATCAGACACAAACTCGGAGTTCAAATACACAACAGTTTAACCCTTTCACCGCCACCTATATTTCAGCCAAACATTTCCATTAAACTTACTTGGGTAGAGAACAAAATCTGTCTGCAGTATTGGGGATTCTTCTGTGACATATATAAAATAAGGTCTATCCTTACTTCCCAAAGCTAAGACAATAGGGTCTTTGGACAATATTCCCCCAATTTGATGCCTTTTTAGTAACATAGGTGTTTAAATCACTGTGGTGCTGAAATGCGACTTTGGCGGTTAAAGGGTTAATATCTGCCTCCTTGCTTCTTGCTCCAGGCAAACTACATCAACTACTGCTACTACTACGTCACAACCCACGCTACTTAATATACTCTCTGTACTTAATGTGTATGCACAACACGACACAGCATTATTTTTGGTGCTTTTTTTGTCATTACAGTATTTTTATGCCGTATTAATTGAAAGAAATGTCGGTGTTTTTGTGGGTTTTTTTCCTTTTTTTCCAGTCTCCTGCAACTTTCTGTGACAAATGAATTTAATAGGCTGCTATATGAAATGAAAACTCTTCTAGCTGTGTATGTGGCATAAGCGAAGAAAAAAGATTGCAGCTTAAAAGTTTGAATTTTACTGTACGTACATAATAAACAGTGATGTCACAAGGCCCCGGTCATAGGACATTGACCTATTAAAATTGACAATGCCCCATTGTGTTTTCCCCTGTCAGGACAAATGTCTGATTACATTTTTAACACTGGAATGCTTTGTCCGATTGATTTCTTCAAGAGCTGGGACATATTGTCCTATTGATTTCTCTTGTCTCAGGACAGTTTGTCCTATCCCTTTTCGATCCTTGGTGCATCACTAATAAATCCTTACTCTCTCAAGATATCTAAGCTACACGTTTCTAATAACACTCAGCTTCTGTCTGTGTGTGTGGTCTGAGGGTGAAATGGTTACCGCGGGCAGAGTGTGAAGTAAGCAAAGTAGCTCTGTTCTACGCTTTGTCTTCTTCTTCATCGCTGCTCTGACAGTTTCCTGTTGTTGTTGTTGTTGTTGTTGTTGTTGTTGTTGTTGTTGTCGAACCCTGGCTTAATGACTCCAGGGATCATCCCAACAGCCGAAGCACTTGAACACTATGGCACAAATGCACCAGCTAGGGATGAGAACATTACGTGTGTGACCATTTTTGATTACCCCGCCACGTGGCAGCCACACTCCGACTTCGGAGGAACAGTTTCCTGTCATTATGAGCGCAGATGCGTCATGCTGCCGTTATGTGCCTCAAAAAATAGGCCCAGTATGTCCGTCTTTGGCTGCAAAAAATATTTGTGAGAATTTTTAGAAAAAAAAGGCAAGAGAATGGATCAGCAACTTCAAGAAGGTGGCAGAACACTAGTACGAAAGAAATACTGAAATTTTATCATTACGGTGATTGTTCAGATGACGGCATTGGTGCTGCTCTCTATGCTGGCGAAGAAGAAAGGGGCCGTCATCAACATTGCTTCAGCTTCTGGCTTACGTCCCCTCCCTCTTATGGCACTGTATTCTGCCTCCAAGGTGGGGGGGGGGGGGGGGGGGATGTGTGTGTGTGTGTGTGGGTGGGGGGTGAGTGTGTGTGGGGGGGGGGGGGAGGGGGGGGGGGGGGGGGGGGCATTTGTTTGTTTTGGTGGTAGGGGGGGGGGGGGAGTGTGTGTGTGTGTGTATTATCATCATCATCATCCTACAAATTATCATCATCACCAACACCCCCATCATCATCATTGTCATCATCATAACTATACTTTATGTTTCATCTGATTATAAGATGCACCCTCCTAAGTTTACAAAAAAATCTGATTTTGTTATTATAGTTTCTTTAATTGGTCTTTTAATTGGTCACATTATAAGGTGGTAAAAAAAAAAATCGCCTTATAGTCCGAAAAATACGGTACAGACAAACCTCTATTTTAAGACTTCCAAAATGTCCGGAAAAATCGGTCGTAAATTGGAGGGGTCGTGTGACGGAGGTTTTCACTGGCAGCCGTAGAAAGAAAAAGTTCAGCACAGTTCATACTCTCTTCTTCATGCACACATACAATGACATATTAAAACTGGATTTGGGTCTTTCCAACTCCATAGGATTGTGCAATCGATGTATTACAGTTTCACTTCGCCGACTTCTGTTAATCACCTCCACTCTCGTCCAAAGTCAGTGGTTTTCTTTTTCAAAGTCAGTGGTTTTCGTGCTTTTCCTACGCTTTCCGCCATCTTTTCTACAACAAGGGAAGCGACTCCGCTTTCAGGCCCTTGACCGTGGTTGTTTCCCTTTGCTCGAAGTCTATGCAGACGACAACAACGGTCGTAAAAAATAACAAAATGGTGGTCGTAAATCGCGTTTTAGAGGAAGTTGTTTACATAGTAAAATGCATCCGTGCCAACAAATCCGGTCTCAAATGAGAGGTGGTCGCTTAACAGAGGGTCGTAAAATAGGGGTTTGTCTGTACATCATAATGATCATCATTATCACCACTACCACCATCACCACCCACCGTCATTATTGTAAATAATAAACAATAACAATATGGTAAACAATAATAAAGGTGAAATGTTTTGTTGTGGGGGGTTCTTGGCAGGCAATGGTGATTCACCTGACCGAGGCTCTACATTACGAGTACAGCGAAGAGGGAATCATATTTCAGGTCAGTCTTCTTCTTCGATCGCTCAGACAGTTTTCTGTCAATTATGAGCGCAGATGTGTCATGCTGCCCTTATGCGCCTAACTAAGAAATAGTTAGGCCCAGCAAGTCCGACTTCGGCTGGAGGAAATGTTTTTGAAAGCGTTTCTTGAAAAAAGGCAGGAGAATGGACCCGGTAAGGCAGAAAGACAGTAGATGACAGTAACCAAAGGGAAAAGGCAGAGTCAAAGAGAGTGACAGATTGAAGGAAGCTACAAGCACAGAACTTTCAGGTGGGGGAACTATTTATACAAAAGATCCCCCGGTATCCCCACAGTTGTTGTTTTTTCCGGTCACAATCCTTTTATTCCATTTCAATTCACGCTCTTAAAACTATCTGTGCACTTTCTTATCCAAGTTTCACTTACGCTATTTGCCAGTTTCCCTTATTCTTTTGTCATTATAAATGCATGCGCCCTTTCAACGCCAGCCATTTTTCAGCCAAAACTTTCCATTAAATTTACCTGGGTAGAGAACAGATTTCATCTGCAATATTGGGGATTCCTCTGTGACATGCATAAAATAGGGCCTATATTCTTACCTCCCAAAATGAAGAACATAAGGTCGCTGGATACATAGACCCTCAATTGATGCCTTTCGGTAACATGGGTGTTCATTCATTGTGGTGCCAAGAGGCGACAGTGGCGATGAAAGGGTTAAACTGCAGTGAATGTTACAGTTGTTCATTCTCTACATTTTTGTAAATGGAGTGAGTCTTTTGTTCTGTTTAGTTGTATACATAGGTATTGCTTGATTACGTTGATGATTCATTGAACGGTTGGTTGAGTTTTCAGGCAGTGTATATTGACTGACTGGGTGGCTGATGTTTTTTTAAGGTTATGACTCCACTTCTGCTCTCGACCAAGATGAGGAAGCAAGGGTGAGTGCATATAGGCCTCATTGTCCATACCATGTAGATATTCATACAGATTTGTATTTTATTTTGTTCGTTTGGCCCATTATTCATTTGGCTTTTATCATTGGTTGACATTAGCCTGTAGTAGGGGCCAATAGCAAATGAGAGCTGTACAATATATGATTTTCAACACTATTGGAATATCATGGTTACAGCTTCGTCTTTTGACTCAATTAGGAATCATTTGCACTGGTTTTAGTGCTGCAGCCAAAGAGTTTAGTTGGCATTTGGGGACCTTACTCAAAGCCATCTGTCCTCAAATCTCTGGCAGAGAGTGGGGATGGTACCCAGGGCAAGGCTTCTCCACTATAAACAAATTTTAGCCCAGCCTGCCAGAATAGCAGCTGCCCTCTCTGCTACCTGGCAGTCACTAGTTGAAAACAACAGACAGACGTAAATACATACATACATATTTTGTACATGCATTCACTTTTCATTCATTCATAGACAGTGACTCCAGCTGTTCCTTAATCCGATTATCAGTTGTGTGTGTGTGTGTGTGTGTGTGTGTGTGTGTGTGTGTGTGTGTGTGTGTGTGTGTGTGCGTGTGCGTGTGCGTGTGCGTGCGTGTGCGTGCGTGTGCGTGCGTGCGTGCGTGCGTGTGCGCGTGTGTGCGTGTGTGCGTGTGTGCGTGTGTGTGTGTGTGTGTGTGTGTTTTGAAGGAGACACGCCTGACAGTCTGCTTATCGAAGGGTGGTCAACGGAACAGCCTGAAATGAATGGAAGGATTAATCTAGAAGGGAGGGAGCTGTTCTTAACATATGCCGTAACATGGGTGAGCGCACAGGTCTTAATATCCCTACCCTTGAGGTTAAGATAAATAATTGTATTTTTTCTATTTTGTCCGTTCATTAATTAATTTGTTTATGCATTCATTCGTTCGTTTGGTCTTAGGCGGTGACTCCGTTTCTGGTGTCCCAAGATGAGCAACATGAGTGAGCGCACGGGTCTCATCATCCCCACCTCAGAAGTGTACGTGCGTCACGCTCTGCGAGTCTTGGGCGTGGCTACTGTCACTCCTGCCTACTTCTGGCACCATCTGCAGGTGATTGTTGTGGGAAATGGAGTCCTTGTAATGATGATGATGTTGATTATTAAAATAGTGATGATAATGATGATGACGATGCGAGTCTTGAGCGTGGCTACTGTCACTCCTGCCTACTTCTGGCACCATCTGCAGGTGATTGTTGTGGGAAAAGGAGTCCTTGTAATGATGATGTTGATTATTAAAATAGTGATGATAATGATGATGCGAGTCTACCGTCACTCCTGCCTACTTCTGGCACCATCTGCAGGTGATTGTTGTGGGAAATGGAGTCCTTGTAATGATGATGATTATGATGATGATGATAATAATTATGATTATTAAAATAATGATGATGATGATAGTGATGATTCTAATAATGATGATGATAGTAATGATGATGATGATGATGATGATAGTGATGATGATGATGCAAATCTTGGGCGTAAGACAGACATAGTGTTGTAATGCTTTGCCAACCACACATACATAGTATTGGACCAGGTCTTGGCAGATTAACATAAACATTCACAAGCCTAAGACAAACTCACACTCATCCTAGATGCACCCAATAAATACATATACAGAACCATTCCAAGAGAAGAAGAGAGAGAGGGTAGACAATTAGCTATCCATATAACTGTAAGCAATTGGCAAATCCTGACCAATATCTATGGAGAATCTGCTAATTTTTAATGAATAGCAACAAAAATTGTCTCTTCTCTCTCTCTTTGTTTTTCATTCTATTTAAATTGCTTCATATTTTAGACATAACTTTATTTCTTCTTCTTCTGCGTTCCCAGGCCAAAAGGCCATAATGGGTAAAGTACGTATGTGTCCGTTTTCAGTTTTCACTGGTCTCCCCGCTGCACATAGCCGACACATTCTGATTTCGGAGGAGCTCAAAGGAAAAAGGTTATTTGGAAGAATTTGTTGAAAAAATGCAGAATGGGTCAAAAAAGTCAGAAAGATAGTAGATGACAGTAAGCAAAGGAAAAAGGAAGAGTCAAAGGGAATAGCAGATTAGAGGAAATTACAAGAACAGAAGTTCCAGAAGGTGGGGAACTATTGTTACGAAAGATCCCTCGGGGAGTATGTTATTCCAATTATACACCTTTGCCATTAGGGCTTTTGCTTACAGCAATAAAATGTTTGAATTGAATTGAACTCATCTCTCTTTCATTCCTTCACTATTATGTCTCAAATGACTTGCTGCCTCTGTAAGAGCTGTGGTGGTGTTGGGCCTGTTTCAGTACTGGGTCATGTGCTGGATGCCTGGCATTGCCTTCAAACAAACGCTCCTGACGTTCAAGCAAATTGCGGAGAAGAAAGGGAGGACCGCCCTTCAGCAGTACCCACACCAGCGGCAGTCTCACATGAATGTATGATCAGTTTTACTGTCTTGATACAACGTGGATATCAGTGGGCAAGGCCTTCAAACAAACGCTCCTGACGTTCAAGCAAATTGCGGAAAAGAAGGAGAACCACCGTTCAGCAGTACCCACGCCAGCAGCAGACTCATACGAACGTGTGTTAGGCTTTTTAGCTGGAGCTATCATCCTTTGCCCTTGACACCGGGTGGCGTTTCATTTGGAGGCCATTCCTTAGCGATGCGAAACTCACTCTCTTTTGGGCGCGGCAAAAACAGATTTTGCGTCTTATTTGACTAAGGGAAGTAATGTAGGTCAGTAGAGTGATCTTCAACTGGGCAAACCTGAATAGCTCATTAGAATGTTACTGTCGTACAACAAGGATAGCAGTTGCGTCAGATTCTGATACCTAGAGGTCATAGTCAGACATGAATATACTTTAATAAATTCAGGGGAATTTTGTTTTCCAAACCTCAACATTTTTGCTGGCCAAAACTACTAGCCTGGTAGCCATTAGGTACAGTGGAACCTCCCTTATCTCTCACATATAAGACCTTCTCTGAGTCATTGCCCTTCTTTGTAAGTATTAAAATTACCTCCCTTATAAGACCTCATTTTGGATGATTTTTGAATGTCTTATAAGGAAGGTTCCACTGTAGTAGAAAAATCTGTGGGCGAGTAGATTTCAAAAGTCACTAGCCCAATGGGCGACTGAAAATGTCAGTACTGCACGGCCCTGTTGTTTTTTTACCACTGAGTCTTCAGCCGGCGATAGACTATGTGACTGCCTCATGTGACTCGATCAGGTCGTGACGTTTCACCTCATTTGCATACCATTCTGCTCGATCAGTCTGACTCAGTCGGGCCCAATCAAGTGACAGGACCGAATAGGGCGGGTTCTAAATTTCACTGATCGAGTCTGATGGCTTGTGACCTCTTCTGTGCGGGAAACAAAATTTGGTCAACGTCACGACCTGATCGAGTCATATGAGGCAGTCGCATAGTCTGTCTCCAGCTTTCCCAGACCATCTCTCCCTTCCATGTAGCCAACTATCAAAGCAAGCTCAGCTGTCTGCTAAGATAACAACATGCCAGCACTGGTACTGAAAGGAAAGGACAGGCAGCCTCCTCAGTCTCTCTCCCCCACCTCTTTCCTCAAATCATTTATTTATCTTTACTTCTCTCCTTTCTTTCTTTCCCACTCTGTTTTTTCTCTTTCTCTTCCTCTCTCTCCTTTCCTTCTCCCCTGTGTGTATGTCACTCTCTGTGTGTGCATGCGCGCGCAGTGCATGTGTGTTCAGTGATTATTGTTTTCTTTGGGCTAGTGAAAAAAAAATCAGGATGTAGGAAATGATAAAGTTTTTATTTCAGAACTTAAACATAGATTAATTTGTATATGTCAACAGAATTGGCATTCTCATATGGAAGGAAGTGATAAGTATGACTGGTTTCTTGAATTTAATAGTAATATGCAGCCTGAAAAATATTTATTAGTTGTATCACATAAGTGGCATAGAGACATGTTGTGTAGATTCAGAACTAGAACCCTTGGTCTATTTGCAAATAAAATTTGGTACTCTCAAGAATCTGAAATTGATAGTATATGCAAGGTATGTTCTATTAATGCTGTTGAAAATGAGTTTCATTTCCTATTTAAATGTACAGCATATGATGAAGTTCGCAAAAACTGTAAACTTTTTTAGTCAAATGCTGCAAATAGACAAACTGTAACTGAGATTCTAATGCTGAATAATAATGAACTTATTAAATGCTTAGCCAAATTTATTGCCGAGGCATCAAAAAATAGGAAATGTTTGTTATCGGATTAGAAACAAACTTTTGTGTGTGTGTTATATTGTATATTGGTCATGGTACATATTGTATTGGTGACGGACATTGTTTACTTTACAATAACGATTGGGAGTTGGTTAGCTTGGTCAGCAATATTTGCTCTATCATTAGATTGTTTGCTGTATTTAGTATATTCTAATGTTTGTTTGTTTGTTTATCTGCTAGTTTCCTTTGTTTGTTTTCTTATTTATTACACTTTTTGTTTTCTTTATATGCTTTGATCTATCAACTTAATGATGTAAATCAATGTTGCAACCTCATGTCATTAGGGCTACACAGCTGTTGACATTAAAAATCGTTGCCATTGCCATTGCCATTCTCTCTCTCTCTCTCTCTCTCTCTCTCTCTCTCTCTCTCTCTCTCTCTCTCTCTCTCTCTCTCTCTCTCTCTCTCTCTCTCTCTCTCTCTCTCTCTCTCTCTCTCTCTCTCGACCTCTCTCTCTCTCTCTCTCTCTCTTTCTCCCACTTCTCTGTCTCCCCCCCCCCCACCCTCTCTCTCTCTGTCTCCTTATCTGTGTCTCCATCTCTCTTTCTTACTCTGATAAGCATACAATGTTTATATTGTGTATGTTTCGTTCTTTCTTTAAAGGTGCTGCGAGATAAGCAGAAAGGGGGAAGGAACACAAAACTGAAAAGGTCAGTGTATAAAAAAAATCTCTCTCTCTCTCTCTCTCTCTCTCTCTCTCTCTCTCTCTCTCTCTATCTCTCTCTCTCTCTCTCTCTCTCTCTCTCTCTCTCTCTCTCTCTCTCTCTCCCTCTCTCTCTCTCTCTCTCTCTCTCTCTCTCTCTCTCTCTCTCGCTCTCTCTCTCTCTCTCTCTCTCTCTCTCTCTCTCTCTCTCTCTCTCTCTCTCTCTCTCTCTCTCTCTCTCTCTCTCTCTCTCTCTCTCTCTCTCTCTCTCTCTCTCTCTCTCTCTCTCTCTCTCTCTCTCTCTCTCTCTCTCTCTCTCTCTCTCTCTCTCTCTCTCTCTCTCTCTCTCTCTCTCAGCAGCTGGACCGGATGGATTCGTCGGGGAATTTTATAAGTATTCATCACCCTTAGTTGTCTCCTTCTTAAGAAAACTTTTCAATAACCTCTTTACTTTAGGTACATTCCCACTAAGTTGGTCAGAATCAATCATACACCCACTGCACAAGAAAGGTGATGTTAATTGCCCCGATAATTACCGGGGCATCTCATTATTAAATGTTAACAGCAAATTATACACATGCATATTGAACAAGCGACTAACCAATTGGGTTGAAAACAACAATTTGCTCAATGAATCTCAAGCCGGATTTAGAAAGAATTATAGTACAATAGACCACATATACACTTTGTTAGCTCTTATTCAAAAACAGTTTTCATCAAACCAAAAACTTTATACTGCATTTATAGACTTCAA
Source organism: Phymorhynchus buccinoides (assembly GCA_017654935.2). Taxonomy (NCBI): domain Eukaryota; kingdom Metazoa; phylum Mollusca; class Gastropoda; order Neogastropoda; family Raphitomidae; genus Phymorhynchus; species Phymorhynchus buccinoides. Next base: position 24,849,305 of record CM065697.1, on the reverse strand, counting down.
AAAAGCATTCGATTTAATTGATAGAAAAATCTTTGGCTACGCAAAAATGGAATTCAAGGAAAAATGTACAAAGCTATTAAAAGTATATATGAAGTAGTTAAAGCTAGGGTTCGATCTAACAATGATGTTACAGAAGCTTTTATGTGCTCTCGAGGATTGAAACAAGGGGACAATTGTAGCCCCATACTATTTGCATTATTTATTAATGAGCTCGCCAATGATATCCTTCAGTCCAGCAAACATGGAGTAACCCTATCCCCTGAGACTATTCAAATCCTTATAATGTTATTCGCTGACGATGTTGTTCTGCTTTCAACAACTATCATAGGTCTTCAGCGTCAGCTGGATATATTATATAACTATGCTAATAGACTTAACCTTACTGTCAATCATGAGAAATCAAAGATCGTTATATTGCTTCAAGGGAAAAATGGTTTTATGGTTTTAAGCTAGAAATAATGAACCAGTACAAATATCTTGGATTAATTTTTTCCACTGGATTAACTTTTTCTTATTCTTTAGAACAAATCGCCCTGAAAGCTAAGAAATGTGTATTTAGTATTCTTAAATTTCTGTGGTCTCTTGGTGATAATTCACCCAAACTTTTCTTTAAAATCTTCGATGTACAAGTCCAACCAATGCTAACTTATGGCTCGGAGGTGTGGGGTCTGACTGCAGACCACACTGTCATTGAGAGAGTACATCTGTATGCCATCAAAAGATTGCTAAATGTAAGTATTAAAACTCCTACTGCACTTGTATATAACGAATCAGGTAGATACCCGCTGTATGTTCAAACATTTACTAACTCTGTGAGATACTGGTTAAAACTGACAAGAATGGAAGAGAGCCGCCTTCCTAAAAAAAGCTTACGTCATGCTCCACAGTCGTCACTGTCTTGGTAAAAATAACTGGGTAAGTAATATTTGTTACACATTATATAGGCAGGGCTTTGGTTACGTATGGGAAAATCAAGGGGTGGAACACGTTAAATCTTTTTTGTCACTCTTTAAGCAAAGATTGATTGATAGCTACCTACAAAATCATGACGCAGTTATTACTACAAAAGATAGATATCAGCTATATTCTTCTTTCAGATTGTTACAAGGTATTCCCAGTTACATGTGTATTATTAAGAATCCAATGGTACGTAAACACTTGACGAGAATGAGACTTGGCGTTTCTCAATTAAAATGTCATAGATTTCGTTACTCAAAGACACAACCCAACATTGACTGTCCATTTTGCCCTATCAGAACTGCGCTTTATATTAGTATGCCCTCGATATAGTAACCTACGTGAAGCGTTTATTCCACAAAAATATTATACTCATCAGACTAACCTTACTGCTTTCTGATTCTAGAATGTGTACAAAATTGGCTTTATTCATTTCTAAAGCGTTTGTTGTAAGAAATGCGTGTTAACATGGTGAAAACCTCATACATTTTCAAACATATTAGAGACTATTTATGATTCTGCCGGTCTATTTTCCATCACTTGAAAATGAAATCTATTAGTATCCGTTATTTGCTGTGCTTAAGCTAGATTGTGTACATGCTCCCTGATTATCCTGTCATATATTGTTTACATGGTGGTGCCAGGTTTTGCGTATAATCGGCTGTTTCGTTTTGTATAGTGCCTTGTATAATGCTAGTATGTGGGCTTTGGATTTTGTGAGTGTGATGCGTATTTTTCCATTTCCCCGTCCTCCCTTGCATAAAACATTTTATGCAACATTATTACGGTCTGCATGATATGATATATCTAATCTACTTGTGCAGATCGACGAGTTTTTGTATAACCTTTGCATTTCTAAATGCAAAGGTTATACAAAAATAAATCTGTCATGTCTATGCTCATTATCACTGTGAACTACGTGTCCATAACCCCTTGTACATCAATGTATTTGCAGCAAAAGTGGAGTTGCTAGACGTACGCATATTGAGTATGCATACATTCGCTGTCCCCCCCCCCCCCCCCCCCCCCCCCCCCCCCCCCCTCCCCCTCTTAAATTCATGTCTCTGAACAGCAAATCATTGATTATCCACAGTCATTAAGAGTTATTGTAGTCATAATATTCCATGAAGTGGACGCACATGTTATATCTTGTGTGTGTTGAACCTGTTTCGCATATTTTGTCTTTTGTGTTACTTCCCTTTTATAACGTGCATTCACACAGCATGAGAATGTGTTCGTCATCTGATTGTCGGTCTGTAGATCGTTTTTTGATTTGATCAATTGGTTTAATAGAGTTGGCATTTGATGGCTCTAATGTTTGATTCGTCTACAGGAAAGTTAAAGGGTAGTTGATTGATTGTTTATTAGTCTGATTTATATGTTAATTGATAATATTAACCGATTTATTTATTGATAGTTTGATTATCTATCACATGACTAGTAGATTGGTTCATGTTTAAATCGTCAACTGTGGCTGGTTAGGTTGATCCATGTATTTATTTTTTAAGATAGATTATTCCTCAGATTATAGTTTGATTTGTTTATGCTGATAAATAGTAGCTGATTGATTGCTGAGTATTATTTTCTATTATTATTTCACAAATCGAGGGATGAATGCCAGAACTGCCCATCTGTGCTCTTTATTTCTTTTGAGATAGACCGTTCTGGCATGCACCCCTCGAAATAATGATTGATTGTTGAATAAGATGGTGGGTATTCTATTTATTTAATTGTTTAACTAATTATTTACTTATTTCTGTGTTTAGTCATCCATGTATTTGGTATGTTGGTTTGTTTGTCTATTCATTATTTCCTTGGTTGTTTGTGTTTGCATTTCCAATTATGGAATGTTTTGATAATAATGTTATTATGCCTTATGTAATCCCCCTCCCCACCCTCCCACATGATACGGGCAGTGAGGCCTATTCATTAAAATTTTCGAGTTCGAGTTCGAGTTCTCTCTCTCTCTGATTAGATTTCGTCTAGGGATAAGCAATCTGAAAATCCACAAAAATAGATACGCTAAATATGATGTGCATGTTAACAATCACTGCCCTTTTTGTCCTGGTAAGACTGAAACAGAGTTGCACTTTTTGTTTCTTTGTAAACAATATGACCATTTGAGAGTATTTGAAGAACATTCAGAGGAAGTTTTGTCGTTTGATAGCGACTGAAAATGAAAACTGGATTCGGCAGCTGGGTTCGCGCATGCGCATTTCAATTTTTCTGTCTCTGTCTCTGTCTCTGTCTCGGTCTCGGTCAGCTTGTATTTTTTCTTTTTTTCTTTTTGTCGTCTTTTTCTCGTTCTTTCCGTCTTCCACTTTTATCTCTTTCGTTCTTTCTTTCTTTCTTTCTTGTTTTCTTTCTTTCTTAATTTATCTGTCTCTCTTATTCTTATTTCTTATTCATGCATGCAGATACCTTGATGTTGAAATGCCCATGTGTCCGTCAGTCTGATTGTTTCTCTCAGTCTATATTCCTCTGTCTGCCTCTGCCTCGTCTCGGTCTGTCCATCTCTCTCTCTCTCACTCTCTCTCTCTCTCTCTCTCTCTCTCTCTCTCTCTCTCTCTCTCTCTCTCTCTCTCTCTCTCTCTCTCTCTCTCTCTCTCTCTCTCTCTCTCTCTCTCTCTCTCTCTCTCTCTCTCTCTCTCTCTCTCTCTCTCTCTCTCTCTCTCTCTCTCTCTCTCTCTCTCTCTCTCTCTCCACCTCAGTCCCTTTCTGACTGTTCGTAAACTGTGCGTGCATTCTGTCCAATATTATGTGTATGTCTGTATGCATGTACGCACACCTGCATATATGCGTGTGTTTGCAAATTCGCCTGTCCTTTTTGGGGGCTGTTGGATGCGTTCTGGTTTCTGATTGGGATCTGCTCCGAGCAGATTTTCCATGAAAAATGGACTGGTACACCCATGGGGACATTTCGCAAGGACTCCTTTGTATCGTATCCGATGGTCACCAAGCCGGGAGTAGCTATGCGCCTTGTATACTTAATGGAATATCCCGCTCCCCAGTAACACAATACGGACTTCCAAGGCTGGAGCAGGGCTGCTCTCGCGTTGATGGGGCGGACGTGGCTGGTGCATCTCTGGGTCCCATTAGCACCTCCGGGTGTTTCTATTTCATTTGGGTCTACATTTTTTAAGGTTTAGTGATTTTCATTTGTTTTATTGCTGTCTTCCTATTTCTTTGGGTAGGTTAGAGAGAGAGAGAGAGAGAGAGAGAGAGAGAGAGAGAGAGAGAGAGAGAGAGAGAGAGAGAGAGAGAGAGAGAGAGAGAGAGAGAGAGAGAGAGAGAAGAGAGAGAGAGAGAGAGAGAGAGAGAGAGAGAGAGAGAGAGAGAGAGAGAGAGAGAGAGAGAGAGAGAGAGAGAGAGAGAGAGACTCCGAAACTCCGAAATGTTTTAATGATTTAGACCCACAGCCCCTATTTAGACACACAGCTCACAGCATGGCAAGAATAACGTGACAAATAATCATGTGAATAAACAATTATATGGATAAATTAAAAATAAATAAATAAATGTTTCTTTTAGACATACACATTGACATAAATACATACATACATACACACATAAGCTCTCACACTTGCAAACACGGAAGAAAGGAAAGAAAGGTGGACAAAAAAATAGCGCTGGAACATGCATCCTGACCTTTGCCTGATTGGAGATCAAAGACCCTTCAGAGGTCTATCATGCTAAACGCACCAGTTGAACAGGGTGGAAATGGTTTTGAGAGTCTTAAGAGATAACTGGATTTTACACAGAGGGTGAGTGAGAAAAAGAGAGAGAGAGAGAGAGAGAGAGAGAGAGAGAGAGAGAGAGAGAGAGAGAGAGAGAGAGAGAGAGAGAGAGAGAGAGTGTGTGTGTGTGTGTGTGTGCGTGTGCGTGTGCGTGTGCGTGTGCGCGCGTGCGTGTGCGTGCGTGTGTGAGTGTATTTGTTTGTGAGTGTCTATGTGACACACACATACACTCACGCACGCTCGCACACATACACACACATACAGACACACACACGCGCGCGTGCACAACACAGCACACCCACACCCACAACACACCCACTCACGCATAAGCACGCGAGCGCGCACACACACATACACACACACATACACATTGACGCACACACGCAAGCGCGCGCACAGAGACAGAGAGAGAGAGAGACATACAGTCAGACAGTCAGACAGAGACAGAGACTGACAGAGACAAAGACAGAGGCAGAAACAGAGACAAAGGCAATGACAGAGAGAAATAGAGACACAGAAATGAAAATACATGTTTATTCAGTAAGGTCATTGCCCCATCTGCACGAGCATAACACATAGCAGATTCAATATACCACACGAACAAAATACAATAATGATAGTTTATAAGCAGACGAACATTTAGTTCATATACAAATACTACATCAATGATTAATTAACAATTTGTAGAGCCATACCACATTAATTTGTTCATTCACTGACTGTCGTCTTTTGTTTATAAGCAGACGAACATTTAGTTCATATACAAATACTACATCAATGATTAATTAACAATTTGTAGAGCCATACCACATTAATTTGTTCATTCACTGACTGTCGTCTTTTGAAAACTTTTTCACAATCCTTTCACTGTTTGAAGATACCAACGATACTAACCAAAACAATCATACTTTGTTTGCTGTAGTATGTGCTCAGTATGAACTTAGATCTTAAATCAACTAAACTAGAACAACAAAAGACGAAATGTATTTCAGTGTCAACATCTGTTTTGCACAGCGGACAAATCACGTTTACCTCATTTAATGAATATCTTGTGCTATGTGCACACACAATTAGGACACACCTAATCTAAACTTAGTGAGGGGGGGGGGGGGGTATTCTCTACAACCAGTGACAGTGTTGGACAATTCATATTTCATTTCAATGTTCGGCTGAAATTGATGATTGGGTTTACGCCGTAAGTACTTCTACGTGATCATGATCTGCTCTGTGCGAATCCTTCTCTCCCTCTTCTTTCTTCTTCTGTTCTTCCTTCTTCTCTTCCTACTCCTCTTCTTTCTCCTTCTTTTCTCATTCTCATCACATTCCTCTCTCTCTCTCTCTCTCTCTCTCTCTCTCTCTCTCTCTCTCTCTCTCTCTCTCTCTCTCTCTCTCTCTCTCTCTCTCTCTCTCTCTCTCTCTCTCTCTCTCTCTCTCTCTCTCTCTCTCTCTCTCTCTCTCTCTCTCTCTCTCTCTCTCTCTCTCTCTCTCTCTTTTGCATTTCCTTCCATCCGTCTTTCTGCAACTTATATTAAACGACGTATACGGTTCAATTAATTTAGACAGTTTATATAAACGAAATCTTTCACTGTAATCCTCCCAGTAAGAGTAAGAGGGACACACAGAGAGATAGAGAGAGGGGGGGGGGGGGGGGGGGGGGGGGGGCTTCAGACTTCAGACTTCAGACACTTTGTTTTACTAGGATAAGAATTTAGGCTGGGCCTAGTCTTCCATTCTGTCCTTGGTTCTAAGCATGCAATGCATCCTAACTTGTACTATGCATGAACATTGAGACACAGGAACATCGCCAACAGAAACAACAACGATTAACAGTAAACGACATGATAGGCAGAGCATCAACATCAGCAATAAAAACGAACAGAACAGAAAACTAGCCAACCGAATAAACAAACAAACAAATAAATCAATGGAAAACACCTCTTTCACTACAAGAGAGAGAGAGAGAGAGAGAGAGAGAGAGAGAGAGAGAGAGAGAGAGAGAGAGAGAGAGAGAGAGAGAGAGAGAGAGAGAGAGAGAGAGAGAGAGAGAGAGAGAGAGAGAGAGAGAGAGAGAGAGAGAGAGAGAGAGAGAGAGAGAGAGAGAGAGAGAGAGAGAGAGAGAGAGAGAGAGAGAGAGAGAGAGAGAGAGAGAGAGAGAGTGAAGAAGAAAGGCAAGAGAGAGAGAGAGTGAGCTCTGAAAGCTGAACTGTGAATTGCTTAAATGGATATGGCCATAGGCTCATTCCATTGTGAAGTGGTCACATTATTTACAGGGTTCTTTCGCATCTCAATAACACCTTCTTAATAATATTGGATTTTATATTGGCTTCCTACATCAAAGTGCCTCCAAGTATCCTTATAATATATTTTTGCTGCGAAACTTGAAAGAGGGGGGAGGAAGAGAGAGAGACCAGTGACAGTGTTGGACAATTCATATTTCATTTCAATGTTCGGCTGAAATTGATGATTGGGTTTACGCCGTAAGTACTTCTACGTGATCATGATCTGCTCTGTGCGAATCCTTCTCTCCCTCTTCTTTCTTCTTCTGTTCTTCCTTCTTCTCTTCCTACTCCTCTTCTTTCTCCTTCTTTTCTCATTCTCATCACATTCCTCTCTCTCTCTCTCTCTCTCTCTCTCTCTCTCTCTCTCTCTCTCTCTCTCTCTCTCTCTCTCTCTCTCTCTCTCTCTCTCTCTCTCTCTCTCTCTCTCTCTCTCTCTCTCTCTCTCTCTCTCTTTGCATTTCCTTCCATCCGTCTTTCTGCAACATGCTAACTCCCATTTCCTTTGAAGATGATGGTGATGGCTGTGTCCCGCTATTCCGCAGTACAGTTACTTTTAACGCTTTTAGGTAATTGTCCAGAAGAAAGCTGGAAAACCACACGTGCTAAAGAAACAACAGACAGCTATACTGTTCATTGCGGCACTGATGGAACACTTTGCACAACGTTTTAATATTAAACTAGCGCAACGCCTTGTACCGGTAACGCCGAGTACCGGTAATGCCCAGTACCGGTAATGCCAAGTAACGGTAATGCTGAGTACCGGCTTTGCTGGGTCCGCAAAATATTATTTTATTACTTTTTCTCTTTCTCCGTCCTTCTATTTTTTTTCTCTCATCCTGTTCTACTCCCCATCGATTTGCAGCTGAAGCCGGCACCACACGGCATGCGATTTGACCCAAATACAGTGCGATTGTGACAATCTGAGTCACAGTTCATGTGAAATTCATAATTGGGGCTTACTTGAGTATAGTGAGCGGAAATGGTAGAATTGTTTTGAGATGGACGTGTTTCACGTGTCGTAGCGCATTAAAAATCAGATTGTATGTAGTATGGCGGACCCTTTAAAACAAACGAGCAAGCATACGTCCAAAAGACCCACTGTATACGAAGCAATTCAATTGTGTTGATGTCTATGAGATATGACATACATGAAAAACTTCTGTCCCCAAAAAACAATTTAACTGTTTTGGTTCATTCCATCTAGGCCCCTTTCCCATTGGCACTGCTCTGAGAGTGACTTACATGAAAAACTTCTGTCCCCAAAAAACTATTGACCTCTTTTGGTTCATTCCATCTAGGCCCCTTTCCCGTTGGCGCTGCTCTGAGAGTGACTTACATAAAAAAACTTCTGTCCCAAAAAAACAATTGAACTGTTTTGGTTCAAGCCAAAATTTTCCAATAAACTTAGGCCTACATGGGTAAAGAAAAGATTTTGCCTAAAATATTGGGGATTCCTTTACTATATGCTTTTTTTTATTTTAAAGGCCTACCCCTAACTCCCAAAATAAAGAAAGCAAAAATCATTGAATAACAGACCCTGAATCCAAGGTTTTTAATGACATGGGTGTTAAATTATTGTGGTGCAAAAATTCGGCGTTGGCGGACAAAGGGTTAAAGGGAGCGGCCTCAGATAGGGAACTCTATGATCGGTCGCCTTCAGAGCGATTACCACCCCTCCCCTGCCACTTCTTAAAATTACCCCTCCACCCACCCCCTACTCCCACCGCCTTTCCCATGCAATAACCTGAGTTTCTAGTCACTTGCTGCGATGACAGAGAGAGAGACAGAGAGAGAGAGAGAGAGAGAGAGGAGAGAGAGAGAGAGAGAGAGAGAGAGAGAGAGAGAGAGAGAGAGAGAGAGAGAGAGAGAGAGAGAGAGAGAGAGAGAGAGAGAGATTATATTATTTGTTTAAACCTTGCTGCATGTTTCATGTGCTCTCTGATCCTTTCAAGATTCATACCTTCTTGTCCTTCGGTGTATGGGAGAAGCATGTACGTGTATTGATCTCTGTGTGTGTGTGTGTGTGTGTGTGTGTGTGTGTGTGTGTGTGTGTGTGTGTGTGTGTGTGTGTGTGTTTGTGTGTGTCAGTGTGTGCTCCCGCGCGCGTGTTAGAAGAACACACATGCAATACGATAAGAGAAACTACAGAGAGAGAAGCACACACACACACACACACGCACGCACGCATACACGCATGCACGCACGCATGCATGCACACACACACACACACACACACACACACACACACACACACACACACACACACACACACACACACACACACACACACACACACACACATGGGCACGTGAAACACGGGCAAGAACAAGGACAGACATGAAAGAGGCCGGCAATCGTCAAACCAGAAGAGACCGTCGTCCACTTTTCTTGGCCGTTCCAGCATCGGCGTTCTCTTTGAATATCAGGGCGGATCTAGGGAGGGGGTTTCCTGGTTTCCGGACCCCCCTCCCTCAGCATTCTCCGTGCAAATGGAAATTGGCTCATATCGCGCGCGTTTATAAGTGGATGGTGTAGAAATTTTGCACCAAGATAGTCAGTTTCGCTGGTCATGGCCGTCCCAAATTATGAGTTAATGTCCAGTCTGGTTTCACCGCGGTTTGTGAAAAGGTGAAGCAGCACATATCGCGCGCGTTTATGAATCGATTCGCTTTTGGTTTAGCACACATATAGCCACGTCCCCAGTCATCTACCTGCTAAATTTAAAGGCAATCGGTCAAGAAATACCGGAGATACGGGCACTGAAAGGCCGGTGGATACGCGTTTCGCGCATTTGCCAAACCGCGCAAATGACACGGCCGCCTCGGTTGCCGTTGCCATCCCCCGTTAGGGTCTCACAGCAAATTTGAAGCGATTCCGTCGAAAAACGGCGGAGTTATAAGGCCCGTTTTGTGTTTCACACACACACACAGAGAGACACGCTTACCTTTTTATTACATGATTTCCGTTCATACTTAATTCATACCTACCTCGTGCCACGCGGCAAAAATAATCATTTTGTGCATTAAGTTTTTAATTAAAGACACGTGTCAAATTCCCAGATTTCTTAAAGACGCACCACAAATCCCTTGTTTTTTTCTGGGTAGCTGTGGCCCACATACAAATGTCCCCAACTTCAATTTGAGGCTGCTCTTTAAAATGTTTCGGTTTGAATTTGGGGGCATTTATATGGGAGTCAGACCTGGTCAAAACAAGATTTCTTTCCAGCTACAAGAGGAAAACACGTGAAAACCGTGATTTTGAAACGTGATCTGGTGGGTCTTTGAGGTTTCTTACCAGCTATAAGAGAGAAAACACGTGAAAAACATGATTTTGACACGTGACGCGGTGGGTCTTTAAATGTTGCTACTGCATATTTGATTTTTTTTTATAGTGTGTCGGTTTATTTCCTCATGTCATGTTCGATTTGATTTGAGGATAAATTGCTGTTTTCTTCTTCCGACATATTTGTGTAGTAAATCTTCATAAGTTACAAAAGGTTGTAATAGAGACATGCCTTTTCTTTACCACACAGTTGGTTCTTCGTTGCATGCAGCAAAGGAATAGACCTAGATGATGGCGAAAGGGGTTGGGAGCGTCCCGATAGACCTACGTCATCAGTTCTACGTCTCAACAGTCCTACGATCCTACGTAGCATTGGTCCTAGGGTTAGGGTTAGGGGTTAGTAGGACCATCGACACGTGGCACATAAACTACCGAAGTATACACAAATATGTCGCGCACATTTGTTGTTGGAAACGTCTCAACTGTACACTCCCTTCTTGCATTTCTCAGACTCTTCCTTTCGTGCGCTATCCTTGCTTCTTTATGACCTCTTCTTCTTCTTCTTCCTCTGCGCTTCCAGGCCATAATGCATGCAAACCCGATGCATTCAGCCGACACATTCTGTTTTTGAAGGAGCTCAAAGGAGAACATTATTTGGAAGATTTGTTGGAGATAAAAAAAATGTAGGAGAAAGGGCCAATAAGACTTCTTTATGACTTAAAGCGATGGTTGTTGTCTTACAACTTAGCTGGGCAATTGTCCAAACATCGTAACCAGTGACAGCCCCATTCGTTTCTGCCACACGCTGGCCCTCAAATCATTTTCCTATACTTTGATACATCTCAACCATCTTGTATGCTGCATGATTGGTATATCACACTGTCGTAATGGGATGTTTAGATGGACTTATTGTCCTTAGCTATTGACACCAGGTGGCGTTTCATTTGAAGCAGTTTCTTAGCAACGGCAAGCCCTCTCTCTCTCTCTCTCTCTCTCTCTCTCTCTCTCTCTCTCTCTCTCTCTCTCTCTCTCTCTCTCTCTCTCTCTCTCTCTCTCTCTCTATCTCTTTACCAAGGACAGATTGGAAGACTAGGCGTTGCCTAAAATCTTTATCCTTGCAAAATAATGTTCAAGTTTTCAAGTTTTCTCTCTCTCTCTCTCTCTCTCTCTCTCTCTCTCTCTCTCTCTCTCTCTCTCTCTCTCTCTCTCTCTCTCTCTCTCTCTCTCTCTCTCTCTCTCTCTCTCTCTCTCTCTCTCTCTCTCTCTCTCTCTCTCTCTCTCTCTCTCTCTCTCTCTCTCTCTCTCTCTCTCATTATAGACTCTTTTAGTTGGGCTCAGTCCACTGATAAAGGGAAGGGTGCTCGGGACAAAAGTAACAAAAATGCATGTACTAATGCCACTAAGCAGAAATAGGGCGTTGGCCGGGCCACAACTCATTATGACACTGTAAGTGTTGAACGTTATTTCCCCACTCAAAGAAATGTTGATTTTGAGCCTCACGGTGATAAGAGATTTGAAGTTAAATTTGCCAGTTTTATTGTAAATGGGCTTCTATCTAACTTGATAACAAAGATTTTAGATACTCAGAGGGTGTCATTGTGCTGATCAAGAAACAGTTTTCTCAGTATGTTAGTCGAGTTAACTACAATGCTGACAATACTATTATAATCAACATTGATAGCAGTCTTTTTGGGACAGATTTGAATATTTGAATATGGTATGTATATACCACCGTGCGATTCACCTGTGTGGAAAAACACTGGAAATATTTTTGGCATAGATGTTTAGAGCAATGTTTACTGGATCTGTATGATTTCCATGTTTTTCATGTTCTTATTTGTGGGGACTTGAATGCCCGAACAGCTTCAGAAAATTATTCTCAGATCAATGTAGAAGACACCGTAGAAAGCCACGCATTTTTTAGAATATCACATGATAAAATACAAAATACCTTTGGGGAACAACTTCTTGCTTTTTGTAATACATTGGACATTGTGAAAATGGATTACATAAATATCGTTTTGATGGAAGTTATACTTTTATATCTAGTGCGGGTGCAAGCACGGTTGACTACTTTTTTTATGTCGTGTGACCTTTTGGCTTGTGGTTGTGTCAGACCTGTTTCTTTAACTGTTGAAAATGCCATTGAATCTGATCATCTGCCTGTCATTTTATCTTTAGAGTGCTCAATCAAAAATCTAAATTTTGGCAATTCTGATCGATGTGATGCTTCATCTCTGTATACAGAAATAATTGTGTGGGATAAAGAAAAAGAAAAAACATTTATTGAACAACTAAAATGTACAGTCACAAAATAAATTGAAAGTTGCCTCTAATAACTTGCAAGTTGATGTTGACGATGCACTTGATGTGTTTGTTGGTTGCCTTAAAACTGCCAGCAGCTGTATGATTAAAAAATGCTTTAATGGGCCACGAAACGAGTCTTTTAACTGGTTTGATAAAGAATGTGATCAAGCTAAGAAACTCACCAGACATAAACTCAGAATTTTTAGACGTACTAGAGAAGAAGATGACAGGAAAGTGTATGTGGAAGAAAGAAAAAAGTATAAATAGAAGAAAAAAACTTAAGTAACTTGAATCACATCTGCCAAATTCATCAAAGTTTTGGAAAGAGCTGTCTAATATGGGTTGTGGAAAGACAAAAACCAACATTAGTAACAACATCAGTCTTGATGAATGGCAAAATCACTTTAAAAATGTATTCTCTATGGAGGCACTATTGATCATTTGGAAGAGTTTAATCTTTCGGATGATGACCATGTCTTGAATCGATAAATTTCAGACACAGAGGTTCTCAATGCACTTGGTAAGTTAAATGAAGGTAAAGCTTACGGATTAGATGGGGTAACAGCAGAAATGTTGAAAGCGGGTCATGAAGTCACTGTACCATTTTTAACAAAGCTATTTAATACTATATTTTCCCAAGGAACGTATCCCAAAGAATGGGCGAAAGCCATTGTTATTCCTCTTTTAAGAAAAGGTAAGGTTGATGATAGTGACAATTACAGAGGTATCTCTCTTTTAAGTATTGTATCTAAATGTTATACAGTTGTGTTAAATAATAGATTGTATAAATGGTTAGAGGAAAATGATAAGATTACAGAATGTCAAGCCGGTTTTCGGAAAAAATATTCAACAGTTGACTAAATTTTCACTTTATATGCTACTGTACAAAAATGTTTTTGCAAAAATAAAAAGTTTTCATCGACTTCCGGAATGCCTTTGATTCTGTAAGACATGATAAATTACTTAAATGCTTACCGGGTATCCGGGAGATATTTTGGTTCACTGAAGGTCATGTATGATTCTTTGTTAGCATGTGTGAGAGTTCATGGAGAATGTTCTGAGTTTTTTGAATGCCCAGTAGGTGTGCGCTAGGGATGTGTAATGAGCCCAACATTATTTTCTGTCTTCATTAATCAAATTGCTAATCATATGTCTGTATCAGGCAAACATGGTTTATTGGAACTGTTCATTCTGCTTTTTGCAGACGACATAGCTTTATTATCATACACTCCTACAGGACTCCAAAATCAGCTTAATATTCTAAAAAGATGCAGTGACGAAATGAAATCGAAAGTTAATACTCATAAAGCAAAAATAATGGTCTTTCGAAAAGGTGGATATTTAAGTAAATTCAAAAAATGGTTTTTCAACAATGAAGTAATAGAGATAGTAAATGATTACTGCTATTTAGGGTACACGTTTACATCTAAAATTAGTCCCCAAAAAGGGACTGCTAATTTTGTAATGAAAGGCAAAAAAGCAGCAATGAGTCTTATCAGGGCATTTCAAAAGTTTAAAGAAATGTCATAAGTAACTTTTTTCAAAATCTTTGACGTGAAAATCCAACCAATCCTGAAGTTTGTGGTTTTCAAAGGTTATATAATATTGAAAAAGTTCATTTACTTGCATGCAAAAGATTTTTGGGTACACCAACTAAGACTCATAACAAGATGGTGTATGGAGATTTGGGCAGATTTCCATTATTTATTAATTCTTATGTTAATACATTGAGATATTGGTTTCGCTTATTACAAATGGATCAACACTGTTTGCCTTTTTTAGCATATCAAATGCTTCTTGGAAAGTTATGCTGGGCCTCTAAAATTAGAGAAATGTTGTATGAAAGTGGTTTCAACTTTATTTGGCTTCAACATTGGTAATGTTAAAGGGTTTATTTATATCTTTAGACAAAGGTTGATTGTTTATTCAAGAATGGTCAGGTAGTGTAAGAGACAGGTATTACAGGTATTTGTGTTACAGATCAATTAAAACAATATTTGAAAAGGAAATGTATATATGCCAGGCTGATACCAAATAAATAACAACGCGTTCAGATATAATGAGAATGATATGCTAAAACGGTGCCCTTTTTGTTTAACTGAATGTGTGTGTGTGTGGGCCAAGGCTACTCCTTGCTTGTGCACTTGAGACTCCTATAGAGTCTACAGAAAGGGCAGGCAGCGTGGTGGAGGAGGTGTCCTTGTTGCCACCCTTGACAGCATGGCAGTCCCTGAATTGTCAACAGACTGCGAGATTGTGTGGGCAAGGATCCAGCTCCGAGGTAAAAGAGCACTGTATGTATGCTCTTACTATCGCCCAAAAGTCAGTGATCAGGAAAGCCTCTCCAAGTGGGAAATCTGAGTGACCCAGGCAGCCAGGATACCCAACGCTCTTATGCTCATTGGGGGAGACCTTAACTTCCCTGGTTGGGACTGGCCCACTATGACCCTGAAGCCCAGACCCCCTTATCCAGACCTGCACCACAAGCTTATCGACATCATCCATGACCATGGCCTAGAGCAAATGGTGATGCAACCAACAAGGCAGGACAACATCTTGGACCTTCTCCTCACCAATCCCCCAGCTCGTGCCACGAGTGGAGACTGTGCCTGGTCTGTCTGACCACTGTATAGTCTATGCTGAGCTCAACATGACCCCATCCAAGAGGAAGCGTGTTGAAAGGATGATCAGCCTGTACAGCATGGCAGACTGGGACAGCTTGAGACACGATGTAATCAAGATGGGAGAAGAAGTGGAGACAAAAAGGGATACTGCTGGCACAGACGAACTTTGGGAGATTTTTAAATCTTGTCTCTTGCAAGCAATAAATGCATACATTCCCTGAAAGATACTGCGACCCCGTGTTGATGTTCCATGGATGACCCCCGCTTTGCGAAGTCTGATTAACAGAAAGAACCGGGTCTACAAGAAATGGAAGAAGACCGGCACAAAGGAACTCAAGGAGGAAGTCAGGAAGTGCAGGAGCGATGTACAGCGCCAACTGCGCCGGGCATACTGGGAGTACATCAACAGTACCCTGACAACAGAGACCACTGACCACACCCCAAAGTACAAACGCTTCTGGGCCTATATCAAAAACCAGAGGACATCCAACACTGGAGTGGCTCCCCTCAAGGTAAACGGGACGCTGATCACAGATCCCAGGGCAAAGGCAGAGGCCCTGAACAATCAGTTCCAGTCGGCATTTAGTGAGGGCAAGAACTTCACCCGAGATGAGTTCACATCAAAATGCAGCATGGAAGGTACAAACTACCCAGTGCTCGACCCTGTGACCATCTCAGAGGAAGGAATCCGACGCCTCCTAGCCGGACTGGACCCCACCAAGGCCAGCGGCCCTGACGGAATTAGCACCCGGATACTGAAAGAGCTGTGTGCTGACATTGCCCCCATCCTCACAAGGATCTACCAGTCCTCGATAAGCAGCGGTCAAGTGCCAGTAGACTGGAAGGATGCTCTGGTCTCTCCGATATTCAAAAAGGGAGAGCACTACGACCCTGCGAATTACAGACCAGTCTCCTTGACCTGCATAGCCTGCAAGATCCTGGAGCATGTCATCGTGAGCTCCATAATGAAGCATCTGGAACTGAACAACATCTTGTCTCCCCAGCAGCACGGCTTCAGATCAAAACGTAGCTGTGAGACGCAGTTGATTGAGCTCATGGAAGAGATCACAGAGAGCCTTGAGGCCGGACAGCAGACAGACATCCTTGTTATGGACTTTGTGAAGGCTTTCGACAAGGTCAACCATAGCCTTTTGCTGCATAAGCTCTACACCTATGGCATACGAGGTGACGTGAACAGATGGATGGCAGACTTTCTCTGCGGTCGACGCCAGGCGGTCGTGCTGGAGGGCACCCAATCAGGCTATGTGAATGTCCAGTCGGGGGTACCACAAGGCTCAGTACTCTGCCCTTGCTTGTTTCTGGTTTACATCAACGACCTGCCGGAAAAGCTGTCATCCAACGCAAGACTGTTCGCGGATGATACTGCAGTCTACCGACTCATCTTCTCAGGGGAAGACCATGCCCATTTACAGCAAGACCTTCAGCGCCTCGAGGAATGGGAGAAGAAATGGGACATGCAGTTTCACCCTGGGAAATGTCAAACCTTGCCCGTCACGCGAAGCAGGAAGCCCTCACATTTCTCCTACCAACTTCATGGTCACACCCTGGACACAGTGCAGTCGGCAAAGTACCTGGGCGTCACCCTCCAGGCAAATGGCAGCTGGGACATCCATCTGAGTGCCGTCACAGCTAAAGCCAGTCAGACGCTCGGCTTTCTCCGTCGCAACCTCAAGCTCGCCTCCACTGAGCTGAGAGCAAAAGCCTATATATATTTAGCCTTTGTAAGGCCGCTTCTTGAATACGCCTGCTCAGTGTGGGACCCCTCCACTCAAAAAAACATCGACAGAGTGGAGCTGATCCAACGGAGAGCAGCAAGATTCGTCCTCAATCAATACCGTAGGACAGCCAGCGTCACAGCAATGCTCCAGAGGCTTGACTGGAGCTCCCTGCAGCAACGCCGCCAGGTGACAAGACTCACCATGCTGTATAAAATACAAAATGACATGTTGAGCGTCAATAAGAACAGACTTGTCCCCCAACCAGAGCGGCAGCGCAGAGGACACACACTGCAATTCCTTGTCCCCCAATGTCGAACACAATACCGACAGAGTTCCTTTTTCCCACGTACCATCAGGGAGTGGAACATCCTACCTTCAGCAGCAGTTGAGACCAGAACTCCAGAGAGCTTCGCGACTAGAGTCTGGGAGCACCTGACTGGAAAACCTCCTGCTGCAACCGCCACGTCTGATGGCCCCACTCTGGGGACGTCAGACTAACAAGCACCAACAGCCCCCCCCCTCTCCCAGCCCTCCCCCCCTTTGGTCCCCCATCTTCCCCCACCCCCTCCTCCCCTCTTCCAACAACCCAACGGATGAACAGTTTCCTAGTTTTCGTATGATCTGTGCTCTCTCTGTTGTTTTATTTCTTCTCAGGCCTTGAGCCTTTCTTCCGGCAAAAGTGATCTCGAACCTCCCCGGTTCCGTGGCATAATAATCAAAGTGTTGATTGTGGCCACGTACAGTCAAGAAGAAGAAGAAGTCATTGTCCTCGTGGCTAAAGGGGCGTGATGGGTCAGAACGCGGCGGACACCCACGTTGTAGTGGTCAGCAAGCTGGTGGTCCGGGCAGATGCTGTACCCTAGGGTTATTGTCATGAAACTGAATGAACCGGACTTTGAGATCGAGAGTCGCAAACATGAAGGGGGGCGCACGAAATATGTTCATTACAGAAGAGAGTCTTTCCAACATTTTGACGATTGATAGCGCAAAAACATAAAGAAATTAAAAATGATAGCGTGGGTACCGGGTGGGATGACGAGAGGGGGGGAGAGGGCTTCAAAATAGCCTAGTATAGGTTGTGGATTCTCTCTTGACCTTCCAGTGATAGGTGATCCAAAACTTTCAATGACTTCAAGCCCTTCAACATCGCAGGATGGAGCAAATCATTATACTCGATATAGGCCTACAGGTACGATCGAACAATTATTGTAGAACCGTTGTACGCAAAAGAAGCGTGAGCTTACTTAAAGCGAAATGCGCGCGCACACACCACACACGCATGCATGCATGCACGCATACACACATACTTACAACTGCAATCTCTCTCTGTGTCTCTGTCTGTCTGTCTGTCTGTCTGTCTGTCTGTCTGTCTGTCTGTCTGTCTGTCTGTCTGTCTCTCTCTCTCTCTCTCTCTCTCTCTCTCTCTCTCTCTCTCTCTCTCTCTCTCTCTCTCTCTCTCTCTCTCTCTCTCTCTCTCTCTCTCTCTCTCTCTCTCTCTCTCTCTCTCTCTCTCTCTCAAGTGATGGATATTTCATTTAGTATTTTTCATGTATACAAAGGACGGACACACACAGAGACAGACAGACAAGAAACAGACAGATAGAGACGGAAACAAACAGGGAGACAGAGCATGCTTTATATGTTTTGTTTTGGTCTCTGCTTCTGTGTGTGAGAACGGATCAAAGTGACCCACTACTGGTTGAACCTCTTGTCAGCAATATGCAAACACGCACGTGCCTGCAAGTCAAGAGCACGTGTAGGGATTTGTTTATGCGAATGCACGCCCATGCACACACAACCTGCTCTTTAATAACTGCAATAAACATTTTTATGAAAGGGTTTAAACAGACAGAGCATTTCGTGAAGAATATGAATAGAAGTATTGAGTGCAATTGGGGAGTGGGAAATAATTGGAACCTCTTCATGAAAAAAGTCTAGCTACTGTTGTTGCAAGTGTTCTCAGCTGTGGGGATGCCGGGGATCTTCAGTACAAATAGTTCCCCTGCCTTCTGGAAGTTCTGTGCTAGCAAGTTCTTCTATTATGTCGCTCTCTTTTACAGTGTCTTTTCCTTTTCTTACTGCCATCTACTTTTTGATGTACCTTGTTGGTCCATTCTCCTGCCTTTAAAAACGTTTTTTCAAAAATTCAAATAGTTTTCTCCTCAGAGTTCCTCCGAAAACAGAATGTGTTGGCTGAATGTGAAAACTGAAAACCAGTGAAAACTGAAAACCGAACGTATTTCACTCATTGTTTCTCACATGGCCTGGGAACGATGAAGAAGATGGCTTTAAATCAAGATGTTCCAACTCGGTGTGATGAAAACTTTAGGTATTAACTTGAGCACGTACATCATTATAATAATGTGTGTGCCTGTATTGTTGCTCTATACTTGATCATGTTTTTCGTGTGATGACAGCTAATATAGGCATATCCTTTAAACCGTTTTTGCCACACCCAGTTGTGAACGCCACCTGATTTAATTGTGGGGGGGAAGTTACAAAAGTAGAAGAATATAATGTGGCTTCTATCTTCTTTCTTGTGCTTTATACTAACTTATGTACCTTGTACTGTCAACACAATTCACAGCCGTTAAGCCTCATAACCTAAGGAACATGTCCCCCTTTTTTCGTTCAGATGTAAATCAAAGACATTCACTTCCGATGGCACAGCAAGATTCCGAGAAAAAAAAGCGTATTTTGCTTCTCTTTTTTAAAATTCACATACATGCCAAAATGCACATTCACATCTTCGATCCAGATATCCTTGACATCCGCCTAACCTTATTTTTCTCAAAGTCAATTACGCAAAGTGACCAGAGATCCGACAGGACAAGCTGAACCCCAGAACTCCGCAAATCCATAAATCCACATTTTAAAAAAATGTTTTTAAAGCGATCTCTGTCCTGTCACGATTTGGGGCTTACAATATGTCTTTGAGGGTGTCTTAGACTTCCAGGAGCGCGCGTGCCGATCGAGAAAGCCTTTAAAAAAAAAATTCTTATATTATTTATTTTGACCTCTTTCAAACCTGTATTAGTCCCAACGAAATATCGTAGACAATGATTATGGGCACTTCGTGACGTAGTAGTGATGGAGAGAGAACTGTTTACAGTTCCTTCCACATATGATGAGATTCTTCTTCTTCGTCGATCGCTCAGGCAGTTTTCTGCCATTATGAGCTCAGATGCGTCGTGCTGTCGTCATATGCCTAACTAAGAAATAATTAGGCCCAGCATGTCCGTCTTCGGCTGGAGAAAATATTTGAAAGAATTTCTAGAACAAAGGCAGGAAAAATTACCAGTGAGGCAGAATATAGTGGGTGACAGCAGGGACATCTCTTTGGTGACCATAAGCAAAGGGGAGAGGTAGAGTCAAAAAGAGTGACAGATTAGAGGAAGTTACAAACACAGAACTTCCAGAAGATGGGTGAGCTATTTGTACAAAGTACCCCCGGGGGAACGTGATGAGATAAACTGCAGGCAGTGTCAAACGATGGCATTAAACTGTATTAGATGAATCTTTTATTTATCTCTTTTCATCTTTAATAACTGTATGGA
>CM065697.1:24798823-24823823 GCA_017654935.2 Phymorhynchus buccinoides | reverse complement strand
GGCATAGGGCTGTTGAGATGCACTTGGCTTCATATCTGAGACTACGATCTATGCATGGTGTTCTAATGGTTGGTCCTGTACAATCCCTTGTGTGTGTATGTATGTGTGTGTGCGGGCGCACTTGCGCATAATAATATATGTCTTCTTATCTGAGACTATGATCTATGCATAGTGTTCAGTAATGGTGGTCCTGTACAATCCCTTGTATGTGTGAGTACATACATGTGTGTGTGTGTGTGTGTGTGTGTGTGTGTGTGTGTGTGTGTGTGTGTGTGTGTGTGTGTGTGTGTGTGTGTGTGTGTGTGCGTGCGTGTGCGTGCGTGCGTGCGTGTGTGCACGCGCGTGGTTGGGCTTGTAGTGAAAGAGGCACACACAGCCTTATACACCAAAAGCTTTGCGCATGCAATATGTGGGCTTATATATCTGATATGAAGCTAAATGGAAGGCACACAGTTGAGCACACAATCTTGCCATCCAGGGGATTAACCCATGAACCCATTCCAGTCGAAGTGGTTAGAGGAACTTGCAATGAACCTGCGACCGTTGCTCCACGAGTAAGTCTGTGACTCTCCCTTCACGTGGTTGTTGCGCGAGTCTGAAGATGTCTGGCAAAGCCGATCCTCGCCTTGAACTGCCTGTTCATGTTGCCGTGGAGACAGGGAAGGTCCAGATCTGAGAAGTGTTGGCTCCAGATGTACGCTGGTGGCATTGCAGCTGCTTGGCTTTGCTTCAGTTCGCCAGGCAATGCAACAAACCAGTGTAATGGAGCTTCAAATGCTGTAATGTTTTTTATTTAAAACAAAAGTGATAACCAATTTGTAAACCATTACCAACATCGATGTATAAAGGGAAAGATCATTGTCTTTTGTTATGATTTCCGAAGCAAATTCTGTTAATTATTTCAAGAAAAAAAAAGAAACAACCAGACTTCATCGCAGAGCATCGTCACCCATCTTCTTTTCCTTTTGGAGGGGGTTTGTGGGATGGACTCAGGAAAGCTAGCTATCAATTTGGTACATCCCAGGCAGGACTTCTCCATGCTCTTATTGACTCAACCACCGTGGGTTGTTTATCTGCGTAACGCACACGGCCAGCCTTAGCTTTAGCTCCCCATCCAAATTCAAATTAAAATTAAAATTAAAATGTCTTTATTGTCTTCAATGAAGAAAATATTTTGTCACTGTGCACTTAAATCTAAACCTGACGAGACATTATATGATAAACTAAGACATAAAATACATGCATAAAAGCACATGTTATTCACATAGACCAATTCAGTTTGTCACTCACACACGCCAACCTACCCCCCCCCCCCCCCACACACACACACACACACAAGTAAGTAAACATTAATAATAAAGAACATCATAATGATAACATCACAGCAAACAGTAAAATATAATAAAGTAATAATACTATTCAGTACACACACACACACACACACACACACACACACACACACACACACATGCGCGCACACACACGCACACACAAGATACAGAAATAAATGTGTTCATAAAATGTGAAAAGGCATAGAAATAATGAAAGCAACCAAATGCATTGAAAAGCAAATGAAAAGGATGGCACAAACTGAAATCTCTGAACAGACGGACAGACAGACAGACAGACAGACAGACAGACAGACAGACAGACAGACACACACACACACACACACACACACACACACACACACACACACACACACACACACACACACACACACACACACACACACACACACACACACACACACACACACACACACACACACACACACACACACTTGGATAAAGGTAAACAGAACAAATAAATGACATTGTTTGTAAAGGGAAAATAATATCACAATTTGCATAAAAATAAGTCTGAAATTAAATAAACATCCGAAGGATTGAATGACTAAGGAGATAACTGGACAAAGAGTTTGTGTATAAAGTAGTAGGATAAGGGGAATCCTCTCATGGTTGCTCCAAGGGTAAAGATAAGCCGATCGCAGCAGCTCACTATATTGTATGGTCTGAACGCTAGACTTTAGGATGCGACAACCAAAATCGAGATCCCGTGTGCTCACGCACGTTAAAGAACCCAGTCGCCACTAGGGAGTTGACAGTTTGTCAACCCCCCCACCTCCACCCCTTCCCCTTCAGTTACACATACATAAAAAGTTATGTAAAAAAAAGGTGACGTGCTCTCCAGAAAGGAACAGCCTGAATTTCACACAACAGCACACAACAACAATACAGCAGTAATCACTCTCCAATCTGCCACTTTAAGCTTCTCCTCCTCCTCCTCCTTCTTCTTCTTCTTTTCCTTTTTCTTCTCCCATCATTCACATTCCCTTTAACCATCAGAACGCATTCCTCTTCCCCCTCCTCCTCAACCTCTTCTTCTTTTTCTTCTACGACACCAGGCCACAATTATGGCCATAATGATTTAAATAGCTATGTGTCGGTTTTCAGTTTTGACTGGTCTCCCCGCTGCATTCAGCCGACACATTTCGATTTCGGAGGAGATCAAAAGGAAAACACCACTTGGAAGATTTTAAAAGGCAGGAGAATGGGCTAGTAAGGCGGGAAAATAGCAGATGATAGTAAGAAGAGGAAACGGCAGAGTCAAGGAGAGTGATAGATTAGAGGAAGTTGCTAGCACAGAACTCCCACAAGGTGGGGGAACTATTTGTACTGAAAGATCCCCCGGTATCCCCACGGGGACAATTTTTAGTCACCAGTTGTCCGATGTATCAACGTTCGCCACTGGTCAGCAAATCCGTGAGGCGTTTGGACAACACGAGAATCCCTTTTTATCTGTTCCAGCATGAGCAGTGCCATTTTCACATTAAGCGGTCAAAGACTGACCTATTGTGTGTCTTGGGTCACACCAAGGATGGAAGGGTCCTATTGTGCTGTATCGCCATAGATCTGAAGCTCCGGGCAGACAAGGTGGCGACTGTGGCCATTGATTTACACACAGTGGGGTTGTGCCGCCACATCAAAGAGTCAGGGGAAGAAAAAGTGTGTATGTGTGTGTGGCGGGGGGCTGTTGCTATTTCCGGTGCCATCCTTAGTTAATAATATAACAATACAAATGTTAATATCTTCACGCAGATCCCTGGCTTCTGGGAATCTACCTTCACCATCCCACAAAATTCGAAGCAAATCTTTGGTTCACGACATGTAGCCGGTACAGACAATACGGACCAAAACAAAGAGACACGAGCAAACTCAAAGTCCAGCCTTTCCATTTAATGGGGCGGAAGATAACGAGCATTCGCTTAATGATCTCGGACTGACAATCCGTCCACATTTTAAACGTGAACAATATACGTGGGGTGATCCAAAAGTCTTGACAGTTGGCCTGCCATATTGCATCTGACAAGTGTACATAAAAAAGTAAGATGTCAAATAAAAGCTTGGCCTTTTCCCTATTTGCTTGCATACGCCTATGAATGATGTCACAATATTTCATCACCTATGACGTCATTGCAAATATGATGTCATCAACTGTGGTTGAAAAACATGGATCCAAATCCTGAACAGCTGAGGTTTTATGTTTTTACAAGGTTCAAATTTGGAGATACTCCAATCAAAATTCATGCTGATTTGATTTCTGTGTACGGGGACCAGTGTACGTCACACAGGACAGTTTGCAGATGGATTCAAAATTTCAAAGATGGAAAAGCTGACTTTAAAGATGAATACCGCTCTGGGCGTCCTTGTGATGCCAGGAACGAGCACAATATCCTGCTTGTAAAGAAAGCCGTTGAAGAGAACCAACATATTACAATTCAGGAGATAAGTGAAACACATGGGCTTTCATATGGTACAGTTGAACGGATCCTGCGTAAAGATCTTCAGCTAAAAACAATCGCTGCAAAATGGGTACCACACCTGTTGACAGATCAACAAAAGAAGCAGAGGGTTTTGTGTGCCAAGCAATTGCTGGAGATGTTTGAGCCAAATGGCCCAAAACGGCTGTGTGACGTAGTCACTGAAGATGAAACTTGGATCTCATTTTATGGCATCCCAAGCAAGCGGTGGGTGAGTGCTGACCAGGAGAGACCAGTTGTTCTTCGTCCATCTTTTCAGAGTCGGAAGAGGCTTTTCTCCATTTTGTTCAGCACCCAAGGCTCAGTAGCAGTCGACATACTTCCAGAGAAATGCACACTCACTGCCAGAACAGTTGGAACAGTTTTGCCAAAAGTGGCTGGGTCTGTCTGTGAGCAGCGCCCAACCGTTGGTACCAGCAAAACAATGCTCCTGCATGACAATGCCAGTGCTCACAAAGCCAAGGTCACCATGACCTATCTAGAAGAGCAATCTGTCCAAGTTCTTCCACATCCACCTTACAGTCCAGACTTGTCACCATGTGACTTTTGGTTGTTTCCACTTCTGAAGGAAAACTCTGGCAAGAAGTTTTCAAGGATACAGGACTTGGGAAAAGCGGTGAAATCACAGCTGGACCTCTGCTGGGGTATCAAAATGCCTTTGTTTCTTGGCTGACCCGACTGCAACTTTGTGTGGAAAGAGGAGGAGAGTACTTCGAGGGACTGTAAAGAAATGGTAAGTTTCGAGCAATAAACACGGCCGTTAGAGACCAAGTGTCAAGACTTTTGGATCATCCCATGAATACGGCGTTTGAAGTACAAATTTGCCGATTAAGTTGTCACCCCCACCGTCACATTTTCGCATTGAAAATGCTCACTGAGAAGCTGTTAACCGCCGTTTTGTCAAAATGTTCTATTATGATTTGGACAAAACGGCGGTTCAACAATCGGCGGGTTGGACAAAACGACGCCCGATTTTGAACCGCCGTCTTGTCCAAATGAAAGTTGGAGTTATAAAAACTCATTCTTGACAAGTTCTCATTTTTCTTTAAATCTTTGTTAAATAAAATGAATAACAAGCTGACCACTGACACTGGTCACTTTGGCCTAATTTTACCGTTTGAATGCTAATTAGTGTATTAGGAGATCATATGAACAATTGTTGATGTGGTTGACCAGTGGTCAGTGTCACTGACCAGTGGTCACTTTGGCCTATTTTCACTGTTTGACTGCAAGTTAGTGTATTAGGAGTTCAAATGAACAATTTTTGATGTGGTTGACCAGTGGTCAGTGGTCAACCCCCAAAATCGGTCAAAGTGACCACTGGTCAGTGACACTGACCACTGGTTAACCACGTCAACAATTGTTCATATGATCTAATACACTAATTACCATTCAAACGGTAAAATTAGGCCAAAGTGACCAGTGACAAAGTATAGACAAAACGGCGGAATTTGGACAAAACGGCGGTTAACAAAGCCACATTCTCGGGGTATAGGTATATTAGGATTAGGATTAGCTAAGCAGGGTTGTTGTCATGGAACTGAAAGAAGCAGACTTTGAGATTGAGAGTCGTCAACATGAGTGGGTGTTTAAAGTACATTTTGCTGAATATTCTTTAGATGATATCACACTGTACTTAGTAGTTTTTGCTAGTTTTTGTTTGCTTGTTTGTTGTTTTCTGTTTGTTTTGTTTTGGCAGAACAGTTGTTCAGAGTCAAAATGTGTACAGCCAAGCACACAAAGGAACGAGAAACAGAGCATACAAGCATAACCTCCTCGGATGTGCTTATAGCAAAGAAAGCGCAGTCTTAACATTGAGAAAAGTGCCTTTGAGAAAAGTGCTTTCATTTATCATCTTATTTTTCACACGTTAGTCTGGTCACTTCAATCAAACTAAAAGCTGCCCGGTGATATTTCATATTTTATTGGACCCACGTTTGTGTCACGTAGGCAGCTTCCAATGATGGATTACTTTTTGTGGGAGTGAATTCTCTCTGTCTCTATCTTGTTCTGTCTGTCTGTCTGTCTGTCTGTCTGTCTCTATGTCTGTTTCTCTCTCTCTCTCTCTCTCTCTCTCTCTCTCTCTCTCTCTCTCTCTCTCTCTCTCTCTCTCTCTCTCTCTCTCTCTCTCTCTCTCTCCCTAAGAAATCGTACATGTTGCTTTCTTTGCATAAAAAAGGTTACACAACATAGTTGACTCATATCAAGGATATTTTGTGTCATAATGGAGTTGAAAAAGTGTGGATTTTTGGCTGTGGAAATGAAGTTGGGTTTTTTAAGAGTTACAATTAAGACTGTAACTTCTGTTACATTTGGCGTGATTAGCTCGACAGTAGTCAACGGTTATCTCTCTATGTAGATGTTATAGGAATGTTTAGAATGGGAGTATCCCAATAGACAATAGACGATGCAACAATGCAACAATAACGTCGATTAGCTCGACAGTAGTCAACGGTTATCTCTCTATGTAGATGTTATAGGAATGCTTAGAATGGGAGTATCCCAATAGACAATAGACGATGCAACAAGGCAACAATAACGTCGATTAGCTCGACAGTAGTCAACGGTTATCTCTCTATGTAGATGTTATAGGAATGTTTAGAATGGGAGTATCCCAATAGACAATAGACGATGCAACAATGCAACAATAACGTCGATTAGCTCGACAGTAGTCAACGGTTATCTCTCTATGTAGATGTTATAGGAATGCTTAGAATGGGAGTATCCCAATAGACAATAGACGATGCAACAATGCAACAATAACGTCGATTAGCTCGACAGTAGTCAACGGTTATCTCTCTATGTAGATGTTATAGGAATGTTTAGAATGGGAGTATCCCAATAGACAATAGACGATGCAACAATGCAACAATAACGTCGATTAGCTCGACAGTAGTCAACGGTTATCTCTCTATGTAGATGTTATAGGAATGCTTAGAATGGGAGTATCCCAATAGACAATAGACGATGCAACAATGCAACAATAACGTCGATTAGCTCGACAGTAGTCAACGGTTATCTCTCTATGTAGATGTTATAGGAATGCTTAGAATGGGAGTATCCCAATAGACAATAGACGATGCAACAATGCAACAATAACGTCGAAGCTTGAAACCTTTCCCACTTCGGGCACCATTGATGTAATTTTGTGGGGGAAAAGTTGATGTAATTTAATGGGGGGAAAAGTTAGCCGGACCGGGAGTCGAACCCGAGACTTCCCGAACATCAGACACCCGTCTCTACCAACCGAGCTATCGAGGCCGACAACCCGGTCCCTGATATTAATCCAAATATCAGTCACTCCTATTTTTCAAGGAATAATTCCTATCTCTCAAGGAACCCTAATCCTTCCATCCAGGCTACCGAATTACTTCTGACACCATTAAAGTGATGCGAGTCAGCGACTTGCAAATATTGTTTTAGAAAAATTAGGGGTGGCTAGTGGCCACAAACTGATAAAACTTGCAAACTGTGACGTAAAAATATAAATGACATAAATTTTGGAATGACGCACGGTGTTCTAAGTGCGCGAGAAGTGATGGTAGAGTAACTTCCTCTGTTTGACCGATTGAATTAGACAAGATCACTCCCACACACCATGAAATTACTCCCCTTAATTATTTCGGAACAATTCCTATTAAACGTTCGCAAAGTAATACCGTTTCTCACCTTCAGTGGTTAATACTTCCTGTCCATCACGTCCGAATTGATTTGCTATTCTATTGCCCTTTGTATAATCAAATTAGAAAACAGGTCAATTTAAATGTTCGTGTTGATGAAAATCGTACATATAGATTGTTACATATAATATTATCAAGTGCTTCAATAGTTAACATAGCTAAATATTAATTGGCAGCTTTCACGATATAGTCTAGGCGAAATTAAGCATGACCTTGTTTTGTGATATATATTAGGTTTTTATGTCGATCTAACATGATTTGAGGGTGCTGAATCCAAATCCGTTCGAGGCCAAGTTGTAAATGTTGGGCATTTTGAGTTATGACGTAATATTCAAAATGGCCGCCATGGAACTCTAGAGAACTGTAAAAACATGCACTTAACGTAATTATTTTGTATCTAATTCTCCTTTTCGTAAGAAAAATAGCATAATTTGCCGATATGACTCAAACTATGTAAATTGTATCCTATTTTAGTACTTATTAGCCCCCAGCCACTCTGCGGAGAGGGCTATCACGATCTTTCGTGTCCTTTCATTTGCTTCTTAAGAACTATGTCACAGGATCACTTCGAATTTGTGTGCTACTATTTTAATGAAACTGATGTACCCCTCAATGTGCCTTGTTGACCTTGACCTTTGACCTTGAGTATGTGATTTTACTGTATCAACTATATGTTTTCAACTTTTGCACTGCTGTCGTAAAATAAGCTATGTGTTTTTTTGAGGATGTTGAATTACTGTTGCCTATTTGATGCCTAAATCTTTCATCTTAAATGCTTGACCTTGAATTTGCATTGAATATTTCAACTTTTTGTTTTACTATATTTTAAATATCTGCAGTAACGGTCTCATAATTGATACATTAGCCTATGGTTATATAGATGCTAACCGAAGTATCGATGACATCTCTAACCTTCATCTTAACGCTTGGCCTTTGTTGCTAGGCGCCAAGCAGTACAATACAGCGATCAGTGTCGATATTCTTTTTATATTTTATAGGTGGGTAAAATGGCCGACGTGCCATTGCATGGAGGGGTGAGTGAGGAAGGGAAAGCATCGGAGGACTTGGTGCGCACTTCTTGCTTTTCCACTCTTGTTAGAGAAAGGTGTACTTTTAGTGGTCTGATTTGGATTGCAGACTAATGTCAAGAAGCATGCAACTTCAATAAGACAATTATTAGTGAATCAGGGGGTCTTCTTCCTGTCGGGGATTGTAGCACAATTAGAGTTCTTAGAAACTGATCAGATTCATATTATTATATAAACATGTTGTTTGAATGTGTCCTCAACGGGTTAATATAAATGTCCACAATGCTCTCTTCATCATTTGATCATTTTCAGAATCTCTGATGGTAACTGTCATGAGAATGTTGCACACAAAGCCTCCTTTTATTTGCAGAATTATGTGCAGATGGGTGCTGCCCTGCTATGCGCCCATTGCTGCATTACAGATTTCTGACTGTCAGGGCCTCGTCTGGGTCCCTGTAGTCAATGTTGTGTGATAAGTGCTGACCCACGCATTTCCAGCTACAGTTGAAAGGAATGACATGTTGTTCAAAGTGAGTCTGCTTCCACAAAAAAGTATCATTGCCGATGAGCTTAGAAGCATCGTGCTTCAAAGTTATGTTATACTTGGTGGAAGACCACTCTAACAAGTGTCTTATGTAAGTTCTGGCCATCGTGAACACTTCTATGATGAGGCGATGAGATATTGCATCCGTATGCTTGATACCAGTGCTTAGTTGGCATGGGGTTTTGTTATGTGGATGTATTAACGTGATAATAATAGCAGCCTCAGCAGCTAGTCTTGATGATCCAGTCTTATTCTGAAAGGATCTTTTGTACTTCAGTACTACTGTGGTGTACATACTCTGCTCTAAGCGATTACCCCCCCCACACACACACACACACACACACACACACACACACACACACACACTCACACACACATGTACACACACACCTCCCATCACAATTTAACTAGCCTGCCAATGCAACCAAGTAGCTCACCTCATAGCCAGGAATATGGTCCTTGTACTCCCTCCCCCTCCTTGTAAATTGCACAACTATGCAGTACAGATGTTGTCACTGGTGAACTCATTGCACGTCTGTTCATCTATGGATAACAGAGACTCGAGGCACGTCCAGGAAGACACTGTACATAGGCACCATTCTCTACTCCTGGCTGCTGGCGGGTTTTCTTTGTCTGTTGGGTGTTGTGTCCTCCATACTCAGGACAAGGGTCAACACTGATAATTGTGCTCATAAAGGCAATATCTTCTCTAGCCACTTGGTGCAAATAAACCTGAAGTCTTGCTACAGATGGAACAGAGTTGACACTCGATGTGCTTTTTTGAAGTGGGAATTACATTTTATTCATCCCATTACAAGTCTTCCAAGTACGCCCAAATGAAAGAAAAGTGAAGAGAAATGAGACTCAGTGCCGTTAGTGTATTCTCTCATTTATTCTTATGCGAGGCCTTGGTTGCATCTTTCAAAATCAAATTATTGTCAACTTCTCGGGGGCTTTTGGCCCCTAAGACCCTCCATGCGAGAATTTGAACCTCCCCTCTTCCATGTCCAACTGATCCGCCCCTGTGGTGGAATATTAATGGAGCCATTCGACTGTGTGAGTTACAATGTGGATTAAATAATGAAATTATTGTGTGGTTTAAAACAAAAAAGCGATTTCAGGGTAGAATCAAATCTGCACACCAAAGTTGTCAGCAACAACCTTATTTTTAAAACGATAGAAGTGAGCAATAGACTGTTATGCTGATGAGTTTGAACAAGTCTGAATAAGGGACCTCGACAATTAAGACATTATTGAGATGCAAATATTTACGCCACAGCATCAATAATAAATACAACAGAAGCAATATTCTCTCTCTAAAAAAAAGAAAAAGTTGTGTATTAGATTGATTTTTTTGGTCATTTGTGGAGGGATCTAGTATTATTTACTGGTTCTATAAACACAAACACTAACACCATCTCTCTCTGTGTGTCTTTCCCCCTCTCTCTCTCTCTCTCTCTCTCTCTCTCTCTCTCTCTCTCTCTCTCTCTCTCTCTCTCTCTCTCTCTCTCTCTCTCTCTCTCTCTCTCTCTCTCTCTCTCTCTCTCTCTCTCTCTCTCACACACACTACTTTTACTTCAATTTGTCTTTAAGTACATTTTATTTCGTTGTCTTTATTTAGTGTTCTTGTGCCCATAGTTTTTAAGATGATTTTACGTCATAATAAAAGAGTTTGAACTTGAGTTTTAGTTTTTCTGCGCGTCATATCTTTCGCTTTATCCAAGTGACGTCATTGTCCTTATGAGCTAAATTTAGGCTATGGAGGCGAATGTGAAAACAAGTCATGGTACCTACAAAGATCACTTTCTACTGAAAGTTGCTCACCATTTTAAACTTGGCCTCCGACGGATTTGAAACAAGGACATATTAAAGATTTTTAAAATCCGTTGAAAAACTTAATATATATATATTTTTTAAACTTGTGGCGGCACGGAGACCGCTGCACAAATTGTCTCCGAGACAATACGTGTAGGGAGACAATCCGTGCCGCCTAGGCGGCACGGATTGTCTCCCTGCACGGATTGTCTCGGAGACAATCCGTGCAGCGGAGACAATCCGTGCCGCCACAAACCTCCTTCTGTTTTTACAAAGGCTATCGGTGGGACTAATAAGGCATAATTTTATGAAAGTACTGCAAGTATTAACAGTGGGTAGTCTTATTTATGCATTATGTGTATTTCTATGACTATGTCTGTGAAATTTGCTTTTCCTGTTCTCATTTAAATGCTGGTATATCATTTGAATGTGTTCATGTACGTCATTTCTTATGCCTAATGTATTTAGTCTCCCCCATGTGAGGGGCTGTAGGCCCGTACTCATTAAAATTCCGACTCTCTCTCTCTCTCTCTCTCTCTCTCTCTCTCTCTCTCTCTCTCTCTCTCTCTCTCTCTCTCTCTCTCTCTCTCTTGCCTTGACCCTGTTTCTGGAAATCGTGGGCCTCAACAAAATAAACCACTGTTTCTCTATGTGTCTTTCTTTCTCTTTCACTCTCTTTCTGTGTGTATGCATGCTTGCGCGTGCGTGCGCGTTTGTGTGTGCGTGCGCGTGCACGCGCGTTCGCGCCCTCGCGCACGCGTGTGTGTTTGTGTGCGTCTCAGAACAGTGGCCTAAGTACGTGGGTTCATGATCTTGCAGGATTCAGTGCAACCGGCTATGCCAGATAATAAATCCCCTTTTATTCTCCACCCACGAACTGTAAAATGTAAACGGCCCTCAACTTCTAGATGGGAATACAAAAAGAACCTTAAATCCGGGAGTTAAAGGTGGACCCTGACGGATGAGTTTTTGCAAAAAACACGTTGAGATCACCAGAAAGACAGCCTTTTCAAGGATCGGAACACTCACTTTGTTCTGGTTTCCTAGAAATCAAACGGTCAAAACGGCGATTCCTTTTTAGCAGAGATGCCGGAGAGAGAAGCCATTTGGGATGTGGTGGGTGGAGGCTACTCATTGTGTTTGAAGTGGGTTTTTTGTAGTGCAGTCAAACAAAAAGGAGCTATTTTCTTTGTTGTGAGCAAAACTCCTTTAGGTAAACTGTATAAAAAAAATATGGTTTTTTTTAATAAAACGGCTTGTATTGTAAACATGTCGTACAAACCATCTATATTATAATACGCGTGCCGATAAGAATTTTTAATCTCTATTTTCTCCTAAGTCGCGGCGATTTTTGCATTCAACTGTGAAATATAGGGGCACGTGCAGGTGCTTAACAGTTCTTCCAAATGAAATTCGCCAAGTCGTCGTTTAAAGCCGGGATTTCACATAAAAGTTGCTTAACGGAGGGAGTGATTTGAAAGAAAGACAGATTCACGGAAAGTGGAATAGTCGTGACGTCATATCCTTTACGCGAAACTTAGATTTTTTGTGCTTGAGGGAACAGCCGTGACCTTTATGTTGGAAGCCCCTAACAACAATCACCAGGTAAAAACACTCAAACTGCCAAAATGTTTTCAAAAACAATAGTGGATTAATCCTTAATCGGGCCCCTTCGTACATACCGCGGGGGGCAAACACGATGCTGCAATAGCCTGAGTAGCAGAATGTGTCGTCTGCTAAAACAGTTTTGAGCGTTTTTAGCGTGTGATAAAAAAACAACGTGTGTGTGTTTGTGGCACGCGGTCTATTTTTACCACTCCAATCATGAGTCACCTCCCCTGGCTTTTCAATAATTCTAATCTGTAAACCAGAATGTTATCTCTGCACCATTTCGTAACTTTTTATATCTTTTGGAAAACATTTAAAACTATGTATCCTATTTATACTCATCAAAAGAAGCACCGCATACTCGTCGTGTCTGTTGTGTCTGTATTACGTATGTTTATTATTTTGTACGCTTTTAAAATACATCATTTTAAAGAGCGGCCTCAATTTGAAGTGTAGCCTCGATTTGAAGTGCGACTATTTTGTCAAAATGTGCGACAATTTTGGACCAACCGACAGACAAAGTCTGCAGGTTGAAATTTTATTATTCCGATTTTGCTAAAAGCTGGAAATATTCAGGACTGAAATGTTTATCAGCTAATACAGGATAGATTGACCGTTCTGCACTGTCAATATGACGCGCCTGTATTTCTTAGAAACGGGTTAAATTTCACGTTGAAGATGACAGAGGTAAGATTTGTCATTAGATCTACGCATACTTTTGGTAATATGAAGAGTAAAAAGCAAGTAATTGATACAATTGGGGTGCCTACGTTTGCAGCAATATCTCAGATATTACAGATACACTACTCATCGTTAGATATGTCCAGATACATAATTTACAAGCTTTTTTCTCACGAACTCTTACCTTCCGTGCACTCCGTACAGGCGTTTAGAAGCGTGCAGCCTTCGTACAGGCGTTAGAACAGTGCAGCCGTCGGGCCGGGGTGAAAGTGAGTTATAGGTTTGTGGCTCAAAAAGCCGAAGCCACTGCACCTAGAAACTTCTATGGTTGCTTTGGTTAGAAGAAGGGAGGGGGGATGGGTGGCTAGGAAGGAGAAGAGGGAGGCGAGTAGGGCTTTTTTACAAATAGTTCCTCTACGTTCTGGAAGTTTGGTGTTCGGTCTAACCATATTTGTTTTGAAACAAATAACGGAGAACAACGCATCTGCGCTCATGAATTGACAGGAAACCGAGCAAGCAATGATTAAGTGTGTGCTGTCTACTACAGTGTGTGTGTGTGTGTGTGTGTGTGTGTGTGTGTGTGTGTGTGTGTGTGTGTGTGTGTGTGTGTGTGTGTGTGTGTGTGTGTGTGTGTGTGTGTGTGTGTGTGTGTGTGTGTGTGTGTGTGTGTGTGTGTGTGTGTATCTGTGTGTGTGTGTGTGTGTGTGTGTGTGTGTGTGTGTGTGTGTGTGTGTGTGTGTGTTTTCACAACATTTAGGCACCTAATTTTCTCAAAGTGACAAAACCTAAGTCTGTTCTGTGCGAGGCTTGCAATTGCTTTCATGAAGCTGGGTCAGGTGTCCGACTTGACTGCATTCCCTTCTTCCTCTTATAATATCATTTTTTGAAGGAGAGGGGAGTGGGCGGATGGGAGGGGGCACCACCACACATTTTTGGGTCTCTTTTCTTCATTATTTACATCTAACCAGTTGTACTTCTTCTTCTTTTTCTTCTTCGATCGCTCAGACAGGTTCCTATCAATTATGAACGCAGATGCTTTATGCTGCCGTGCGGAGCACGGGTTTATCCAGTTTGGTATAAACGCAGGCGGCCATTACAAAAGAGACGGCACACGCCTTCTCTTTTGGGTGAAATAATTTTACTTCCAGCACCTCCGCCAAGAAGGAATCGCCGATCTGACGGCTTGATTTCTAGGAAACCAGAGCAAAGTGAGTGTTGCAATCTCTGTAAAGGGTGATCTCGATGTGTTTCTTACATCGTCAGGGTGCCCCCTTTTAAAGGTAATAATTAAAAGCAAACTCTCCAGTAGTGGTCTCACCATCTGTTGAGGGAATTTGACCACTTTTTGTTTTACTGACTGGCTTCCAATGCCATGTTAAAGTCCCCACATCTGGTTTGGTTTGCCAAAGGGGTCAACTGGAACGTGGGTGGGGGTGGGGATGGGGTATAGACTAAAATGTAACGGAGAAAAGCATAATGTTGAAAAAGTAACGAATCTTTCTTAATTACAAAGTCACCTGAAAAAAAAGCGGCACAAAAACGCTTCTCAAGAGAAGTGTAGAAATCGTATAGAGTATAACACAAGGAGCATAATGAGTGCGTGTACGCGCGCACGCACACACACACGTCCGCGCGCGCGCGCACGCACCCACATGCGCACACACATACTACACTCACACACACACACACACACTCACACACACACACACACACACACACGCACACACACACACACACACACACACACACACACACACACACACACACACACACACACACACACACACACACACACACACACACACACACACACACACACACATAATTGTCATGTACTAGATCAACAATAAATAAAAACAGCAGCAGAGATCTTGAGAAACTTAGTGTTGATGCAGAATACCATGTGCACGTTTATCTGAACCCTGGTAATGCAACTTTATGATATTCTGGTTATGGTCCCTGCCATCATTATCCACCCCAGGCACACACACACACACACACACGCAGGGCCGGATCCAGGGAGGGGGGGGGGTACCTGGGTTCCGTACCCCCACCCCCACCCACACACACACCCCAAAAAAAGAAGGGAAAGAGACAAAAAGAAAGACAGTCATACTTTCTGTTTTGATGTTGTAAGGTACAATTTAAAGGGAGTTTTGGCACTTTATTTTGTAAAAAAGCTTCGGCTGCAGGTGCCGTTGCTCCCTGACAACCACAAGGGACATTGCCCCTGGACCCCACTGGGGACCTACGCCGGCCCCTAGACCCCCGCCCTTCTTTGTAACACCCCCACTCTAATGTGTCCCAGGTCCGCTACACTCGCACGCACACAAACACAGAGAGAGAGAGAGAGAGAGAGAGAGAGAGAGAGAGAGAGAGAGAGAGAGAGAGAGAGAGAGAGAGAGAGAGAGAGAGAGAGAGAAAAGTCGGAAGTCGGAAGTCGGAAGTTTAATGAATATGGGCCTACAGCCCCTTTCATAATACAATAACCATGAGCAATGTAACGACAAACACAATTATCCATGATAACATTATCTGAAATTTGAAAGGAACATAGATACATTCACAACAATATGCATAGACTGTCACAAACAGAAACACTAACTGAATCATCATAAGTGTATTGACAAGAAACAGAGATGTAAACATTATGTAACGTTACTATTTGCATAATTGTCTATGAAATGTTCCCTTATCTTAAAGGCTGCCAGTAAATATTTGGCTAGATTTACTATTTCTGTCTTTGAAACGTTTGATAACACATGAACCAATCTACTGTCATAGTTTTCAACAACATTTGCATTCACCTTTACAAGAATTTGATTTCGGATTTGGTCATACAAAGGGCAATGGAAGAGAAAATGAATCTCATCTTCTGTTGAATTTTGACAACATGGACATGCATTATTTTCTGACGTTGGCGAAAAACGGTGTTTATGTGAATTTAATTGTGAGACACCCATTCTGAATTGTGCCAATATATTTCTATAAACGTCAACATACAAAACTTCAACATATTTCTCTCTTTCAAATATATGTTTTACTTTTCCATAAACAGATAACCGTAGGCTTGTATCAAGGTGATTACGCCAGTTAAAGCAAAAATTACTAAATAATCTAACTCTCAACTCTTTAATAAACTCAGCCTCATTACCACAACCAACATTCCACACCTCTTCAAAGCCATTATCACAAAGAACATTCTTAATGTGAGTGACCCATGTTTTATGCCCATTATTGTGCAAAGAAAGCAGCATATTATATGATTTCTTGGGATATCTATCATCAGTTTGTTTCAACAATCTGAACCAAAATTTAACACACCGAACGACAGCTGTTAAACTTAGAGGAAAACGACCTAGCTCTCCATAGACTATATCATTTGCAGTTTTGTTCCTAACGTGTAAAAATCGTTTGCATGCATATAAATGTACTTGTTCTATCTGTTGGTAAGCTTTGTAACCCCATATTTCAGCCCCGTATAACAGCAAAGGAACAACCTGAGAGTCAAACAGTTTAAAGAAAACATTTGGAGAGTTGCATCCAATTCTTTTCAGTGTACCAAGGATGTCATTTGTACTTTTTTCCCCCCTTACTTTTATTTCCTCCATAGCCCGTGAGAAACTGTGTCTAGTTGAAAAGGTTAAACCTAAATACTTATAAGAATTAACAACCTCTAGCAAATTACCGTTAAAATACCATTTTTCTTTCGAATGAAGGAAGCCACCCTTCCTAAATACAATAATCTTTGATTTATCTAAGTTAACTGTTAATTGTAGTCTGTTAGTCTCTCTTTCAAGAATGCTTAACTGATGTTGAAGTCCAATTACTGTTGAAGCTAGAAGAGTGAGATCGTCGGCAAATAACAAAAGGAACAGCTCTATTTCCTCTGACGTAAATGTAACCCCATGTTTACCATTCACAATTATTTCTTGCGCGAGTTCGTTTATTAATAATGAAAACAAAATTGGACTGAGTACACATCCCTGTTTGAGTCATTGAAGGCATTCAAAGAACTTAGAATAACCAGTTGAACTATGGCATAAAACACAAGCTTTAACTGTTGAGTATATTGCCTTTACCATATTAAACATTTTACCTGGGATTCCTGCATGAAGGAGAATTGACCACAAAACATTGCGATTAACAGTGTCGTAAGCTTTCTTAAAGTCAATAAAAGCTACGTATAGTTTCTTGTTTTTGGATAAATATTTTTCAATAATTGCATGCAGTGTGAATATGTGATCAACTGTGGATCGCCCTTTCCTAAAACCTGCCTGTGCTTCACAAATTATACCCTTTGATTCTGTCCATACCGTAAGCCTATCATTCATGATATGTGTAAATACTTTACTAAGAATGCTGATGAGGGACATGCCTCTATAGTTGTCCGGGTTGTCAGTGTCGCCCTTCTTGTGTAACGGTACTATTATTGCTTCTGACCATTTCGCAGGAAAATGACCACTAGAGAATATGGCATTAAAGTATTTATTCAGAAACGGTAACAAAGATTGCCCAGCAGGTTTCAACATTTCAGCTAAAATCCCATCAAGTCCACCAGCTTTCCCAGATTTCATGCGTTTAATAGCTTTTAAAATTTCTTCCTCACTAATTTCTTTGTCAAGATTTTCGTCAAAAATTATCTCACTAGACCCATCCGCCACCGGAATAACGCCATGATTGTAACCATCATTGAAAACAAGTTCAAAGTGCTGGATCCAGTCATTTTCTGTTATATTATTTGTGGTTATATTACGTCTTTTATGTTTACGAATTTCAACCCAAAATTGGTTAGGATTACCTAAAGCATTGAGCAAATTATTCAAGAGAGAGAGAGAGAGAGAGAGAGAGAGAGAGAGAGAGAGAGAGAGAGAGAGAGAGAGATTCAAAGATTCAAATATTCTTTAATCCTTTGACCCCCTTTGGAGGACTTGAAACAAAACAAGCAAATGTAAATGCAGCACACGCACACGAACACGCACACACACACACACAGGCACGCACGCACGCGCGCGCGCACTCCAACCCACAAACACATACACAGACGTGTGTTCTCTTCTCGTAACGTGTTTGTTGACGCGTTGCGGCTTTGAGGTATGCTTTCCTTGCTTCAAATCGTGCCTCTCTGTGACCCGATGTGTCATCTTCCATTTCGACCATGTCTGATCGACACCACAATACAAACTGTCCTATTTCAAGTGGTTCTTCTGCAGGGTTTACATCTGATGGAACAAATGATGGATCCATCACTTCCTCAATGAGGACAACTGTATGCGATTCACTGTTGATATCCATGAATGAATTGTGCGGTGTTTCACCTCTGTACCAGTGGCAACAGTCAGGTTTCTGGAATCAAGAAGAATATACTCCTTTCCTCGTTTCGTGTCGACACTGTTCGTGCTTGGCTCTTCTGAACCATCGTCAGTCAAGGCCTCAGGCAGCGGCAGCCCGGAAGAAGAGACGTCGGGAGGCGGCACCACAGAAGTCGAAGCATCGGGAGGCGGCACCACAGAAGTCGAAGCATCGTGAGGCGGCACCACAGAAGTCGAAGCATCGGGAGGCGGCACCACAGAAGTCGAAGCATCGGGAGGCGGCACCACAGAAGTCGTAGCATCGTGAGGCGGCACCACAGAAGAGTCTGCTGATGATCCAGGATTCAGCCAACACAAGATGTTTTCGGGAAGGTCCTCTTCGTCAACAATTCCCTGGCGAGTCAGTTCTTCCCACACAGTGCAGTTAGACCGAGGGCGTTGACCAAACACAAGTTTATATGGTGATTTCCCCGTGGTGCTTGAAACGGAAGTGTTTATAGCATGTGCAATAAATTTTAGTCCTCTGCTCCACTCTTGTTCGTGTGTCTCCATCCATTTGCCGAGCTTTACTTCCATATCCCCATTTCCACGCTCGACACGTGTCATACTGTAGAAAAGAAAGAAGACTTTACAATACTGTTCAATAACAGCAGCAGCAGCAACAGTATCATCATAATCATCATCACAGAGAGAGAGAGAGAGAGAGAGAGAGAGAGAGAGAGAGAGAGAGAGAGAGCAGAGAGATAGAGAGAGAGAGAGAGAGAGAGAGAGAGTGTGTGTGTGTGTGCGTGTGTGCGTGTGTGTGTGTATGTGTGTGTGTGTGTGTGTGTGTGTGTGTGTGTGTGTGCATGTGTGTGTGTGTGTGTGTGTGTGTGTGTGTGTGTGTGTGTGTGTGTGGCATCATCATCATCATCATCATCAATATCAGCGGTATCATCTGCCTGGATATCAGACGCAGCAGCAACAGTAGCAGCATCCTCATCACCAAAAGAATCAACAGCAGAAGAATTATCAAAATCATCATCATCATCATCATGATGTACACGCAGGCATGCAAACCAATATTACCTTGTGACACACACACATACCCCCCCCCCCCCCCCCCCCCACACACTAATTAGATATAGCGAGCCCCAGTCACTGATAGTGAAAATAAAAGACCATCATATCAGCATATTATTATCACAGAAGCAGTTGGTGTTTGATTATGCCTACTAATCGTTGATCTCCAATTGTAATTATTGTCTTTTTGCTTCCGGGGGGGGGGGGGGGGGGGGGGGGGGGGGGGGGGGGGGGGGGGGTAAAAGAAGTCGACTTGAATGCATGAAATGAAAGACCTAGGTTTAGAGCATTAAGGAGTAGGAGAAGGATCCGGTTTGTCCTATGATACTACAGAGACCAGATAAGGCAGAGACAGTGTGACGAGGGAATGGGTTAAAAGGCTAAGTCTCTAGGGAGGACTTTTAGTGTGTTAAATTTTCAAGTAGAAAATTTGCCTTTAGCCCACTTCTCTAGGGTGTGGGAGGTGAGCAACTTTCCCG
Organism: Phymorhynchus buccinoides; assembly: GCA_017654935.2. NCBI lineage: Eukaryota > Metazoa > Mollusca > Gastropoda > Neogastropoda > Raphitomidae > Phymorhynchus > Phymorhynchus buccinoides. The sequence goes on along the minus strand of CM065697.1, from coordinate 24,803,791 downwards.
GCCCCTTTTCATCTAATAAATTTATATTTGTGCCCGGGTTCTGGTTCGCATGATTGAATGAAATACAAGTGGTAGTTTGCTCTAAATGGCAGACAGAGAGAAGTAGGTTTTTGCATGAAAATTACAAAACTTTCCCTCTCATCAGTCTGACCAAAGGGTTCAGAATTATTTGACACTTGTATTTTATTTACTCACAAAATCTGCATAAGATTATGCAGCAATAAGAATAAAGCAGCTCAATGGCGCCAAAACAAAATATGAATGGAAAAACAATGAAATCCAAAAGGATTTACAAGACTTTTGTCTTTCTAGAAGGGTAGCCCCAAGCCGGAAGGGTCACTAATATTCTTAGGTGTCCTGGTTTCCAGTTATTGTTCTTGGCATTGTCTTAGGGACTTAGCTGTGTTGAAGTTCCTCCGTAGGGATCAGCGAGTGCTGGGGTTACTTGGCTTGCTCTGGTGTAGAGTAGCTCCCAGTCATTCCGGTTGCGGCGTCGAGGGATGGCACGGTTCAGGCGTTGTCTCCTCGCGGATTCTGGGTGCGGTTGGTGTCTTGGCGGCGGCCCCGTCTTGCAGCTTGTGAGTCAGGGATAAACGTCCTGACCACGATGCCTTGCTGATAATCACAGGAAAAGGTGGTTGTAGATCTCTACGGCTTAGAGGGCATTAGTGGATCCCAACCAGCTAGAAGGCTGCCCTTGTACAATAGCACTTATACAAATACCCTGAATTTCAGTTGTCAAACTGAAATAACACATGACATGTGTACTGGAATCAACTGTTATGATTCAGTAACACAAGTCAGCAAACATCACTCTCAGTCCAACACTTGGAAAGGAATGTTATCAAAAGTTGCAAGGTTGCAACCCAGGGATCCCCTACTAAAAATATACAAAGGTAGACTGGAATCCGGTTCTTGTACCAAAAGAGTTAAAGTCAAAAACACACACACAAATAATAAGTGCACATAATTAGAACAGAATGTTTACCAATTCTTTTCACTGACATATCTACTCCTTATTCATCATGGAACATAGGATCTGGATCAAAAATAGAATCAAACAAAAACAAATCTCAATCACTTATGCCATCAATAATACTCACTTGTTGGGCTATTTTAACTGGTAGCAAGAGAGATTGATTCTACCCTGTTGTTTCAGCCAGGGTTTAGAGTCTTGTGAGTAAGATAATGTTTTGGCGACTTTCCTCCAATTCAAATCCCCCTTTAATTTTAAACACCCGAGGGCCTATGATTGGGTTACTAGCCGTCACGAGACGACGCTTCAAATTATGCATATTAGTACGAATGCTCACGCGCCGGTTACATCACTGGCACGTGCTACATTCCTATTCCTATCGGGAAAGGGGAGGAGATCAAAGGGCCGCAATTGTGGGTGTCACTTTCTCGTGATGTGAAGGGAGATACGGGGAACAAAGGGAGACCGCTTGGAATCTGCGACTGGTTTGATGTTAGGGGAGAGGGAGGGGGAGGTGTAGAGGGGGGGGGGGGGGGGGGAGTGTATGGTAGAAAGGGAGAAAGCGGGGCGTGCGGTCCACCTTGTCACAGACGGACAGATAGACACTTAAACAGACAGACAACTCTACCCTACAACATACCCATTCTCGGCAGCTCTGTCAGATCTTCTGCAGAACTCAATGGCTGGGGGCCACCTGCTCGCGCATTCAGTAGGGCCGCCATTTATTTTCGCCAGTGTCGTCTGCTTCTACGCTGTGTCCTGTGTTAAATTGACTGCCGATTCATTAGGCCAACATCGGCTTAGTGACTGCAAGCTAAAATAATAAGCTTCAGTTTTGTTGAAAGTGATTAATCTCAAACGGATTGCTCAATCACCTTTTGACCCTCATAGATTCATAAACACGTCCAATAAAATTTCTTTCTGAAACAAAATTATAAATAGAAAGCCAATGGAAAACATAGGCTCTCTCTCTCTCTCTCTCTCTCTCTCTCTCTCTCTCTCTCTCCATGCACGTGACCCACAAGACACGCACGCGCACTTTCAGGAATTTAATTGGATTACGGGAATGAGCTATCCGCAGTCTCCCTTCACGATCCTATGGAGTCTGTTTTTTATAATAATTTTAACAAGGGAAACAGCGCGGAACAGCGTGTGTCATCCTCTAAATTAAAAGGACATTTCACAAAACATTCGCCTTCAAATTTTCAGACCATCGTACCAAAAGGGAAGTATGACTGCGTGTGTATTCGCTCTACACTAATATAGAAAAGCCAGCTTCCTCCCACACCCCATCCGGTAATGGAATGATCTGCCCATAGAAGCTGTGTAGGCCAAGACTGTCAGCACATTCTCAAAATCAAAGTCAAGTTTGGATTTTAGTGTAGGGTGTTCCTGCCAGACGCAGCATTACGTCGGGTGTCCACTGAACAGGCCCTGACTGACTACATAGTTTATGTTTACCAGTCGCGAAGCGAGACTGGTATTGTTTTCACTTTGTCCGTCCGTCCGTCCGTGTTCAAATTTGCTCAAAATCCATATTTCAGTGTAAAATGGCCTCACATCAGTGTGTTTCCACGGAAAAAAAAGGTTTGTTTGTCTGTCTGTCTGTGACAGCGATAACTCGAGAATGCTTGGATATATATCAACATGAAAATTTACAGGTGGATACTAGGGGTCAAAAGCTTTGATAAGTTCGAATTTGGACAAAATCGGCTTAGCGGTTAAGGGTTTGGGTTGAGATTAGGGTTAGGGTTAGGGTTTAGGGTGAGAGTGCAGGCGTAGGTCGCGATTACGTCAGTCTTTAGTGTTTAGTAGATGAAATAATCTGTCTTTAGTGTTTAGTATATGAAATAATTTGTAATTTACAAAAATTCGGAAGATTCTTTGCTTACTGAAGACTTTACAGAAAGTCTTTCAACTGCAGCCCGGCGGTCTATTTTTAGCATTCCAATCATTACATACAAACAGTAGCTTCCCCTGGCTTTTCAATAATTTTAATCTGTGAACCAGAATTTTATCGCCGCACCAATTCATAACTTCTTAGATCTTTTGGAAAACATTTTAAACTATTTATCATATTCATAATTATGAAAAAAAAAGTACCGCATACTCGTCGTGTCTGTTGTATGTAGTGTCTGTCCCGTCTGACACCCCATCGTACAAACAGTCTCGTAATGTACGCGGCATGGACAGATCAGCATTTCAAGCAGAGTTGCGCGCGACTATCTGCCCACGGTCAACGAACTTAACAGCTCTCTCACTCGCGTTATCGACACACACGCGCCGTTACGTCAACGCCAAGAGCGTGCCGATAGACTGGAGCCGTGGTATCCTTTAGTTAGCACTGAACTGAACTCGGCAAAGTCTGAAAAGCGTGTAGCTGAAAGAGCATGGCTTAGGACCCCCCTTACTGTTACGAAACAAATATTCAACGCTGCGAAACGAAAAATAGCGAACATAGTGTTTACTGCAAGATCCTCCTTTTACACTGACCAAATAAACAATGCAGTGACCTCTAGCCGGTTGTTTTCTATCTGCAGCAAACTACTTGGGCGCAATAAAAGCACCCCTCTCCCTACCACCTACCCTGTCAGTGACCTTCCAGATGTCTTTAACGACTACTTTGTTCAGAAAATCCAGCTGATCAGAAACGAACTTGATCAGTTTCTTCTACCCCTACCACCCAGTTTGACCAAATAGGAACAACATCCACGTTCTTGGAATTTCAGCCAGTTACTGCCTTTGAATTGAAGATCATTCTAAAAGCAAAACCCACTTCCTGTCCTCTTGACCCTATACCGACGCCACTTTTCATAGAATATCTTGATGAACTACTCCCTACTCTTACCCATATTGTCAACAACTCTCTAACATCTGGCTCCTTTCCATCTGTGTTCAAAACTGCCATTGTCAAACCACTTCTAAAGAAATCATCCCTTGACCCAAACACTCTAAAGAACTATAGGCCTGTATCCAACCTCTCTTTCATATCGAAACTCATTGAGAAATTAGTTCTTCATCAACTCCTAGGCTATCTCAATGAACATCAACTCATCTGTCGTTCACAATCAGCGTACAGGCCATTTCACAGCACTGAAACTGCACTGTTGAAGGTAACTAATGACATTCTCTTAGCTCTTGACTCTGGTGACGCATCTATATTAACTCTTTTGGATCTTTCAGCTGCTTTTGATACTATTGACCAACATACACTCCTTAAGAGCCTTCAAATCACATATGGGATATTAGGCACTGCTCTGTCATGGTTCTCGTCGTACCTCTCTGGTCGAACTCAGTCTGTCTCCGTCAATGACTCATCTTCTGCAATGGTTGGCCTCACATGTGGGGTTCCTCAAGGCTCAGTACTTGGACCAGTCCTCTTCATCATGTATACTAAACCTCTGTCTGAGTTGATCACTTCTCATTCAGTTGATTCTCAGTCTTTTGCTGATGATACACAACTCCACAAGCCTGTATCCCCATCTACCATTCTTCCTTCTATATCTTCACTGGAATTCTGCATTCGCAACATCAAATCATGGATGCTACAAAACAAACTGAAACTGAATGACGACAAAACGGAGGCCTTGTTCATCCACTCTCCATCTAGACAACTTTCGTACCCAAAACCTGATGACATCTCTGTCTGTGACACTCAAATACCTTTTTCTCCTTCAGCTAGAAATCTTGGCTTCCACATCTCTCAAGATATGAGTGTTGACTCACAAGTTCAAACTATCTGTCGGTCAGCATACTGTGAGCTGCGTCGCATTGGTACGATTCGCCATCTCCTGTCTATAGATACTGCTAAGATACTAGTCTGCGCTTTTGTTCTCTCTAAATTAGATTATTGTAATTCACTCTTGTATGGCTGCCCCCAACACCTCATTGACAAGCTTCAAAAAGTCCAGAACTCTGCTGCCAGACTTGTCCTCAAGGTCTCTAAGTATCATCATGTTCAACCACTCCTGATATCCCTCCATTAGCTTCCC
>CM065697.1:24791323-24793823 GCA_017654935.2 Phymorhynchus buccinoides | reverse complement strand
ACTGGTCAGTGACACTGACCACTGGTCAACCACATCAATTTTTTTTCATTTGAACTCCTAATACACTAATTAGCATTCAAACGGTAAAATTAGGCCAAAGTGACCAGTGTGAGTGGCCAGCTTGTTATTCATTTTATTTATCAAAGATTTTTTTTAAAATGAGAACTTGTCAAGAATGAGTTTTTATAACTCCAACTTTCATTTGGACAAAACGGCGGTTCAAAATCGGGCGCCGTTTTGTCTATAGACAAAACGGCGGATTGTTGAACCGCCGTTTTGTCCAAATCATAATAGAAAATTTGGACAAAACGGCGGTTCTAGCCACGCCGTAAAACGGCGGGCAACAGTGGCATTTGGACTGGAGGACGTACAGACCTCGGGGTCTTCCAGAGGCCGTGAATGCTGTCCGCTGCTTGAATGACATCATCAGACTTCAAGTGATCCCCCTGATGCTGGGTTCGTTTTTATGGACGTCACAAGGCACATGTAATCAGAAATGAGTTGAACACCAACAACATCGCGCATCTTGACTGGCCACCCCAATCCCCTGACCTCAACCCGATTAAACAGGCATGGGGCATGCTTGGGCAAGCTGTTTACAACATGCCCGCTCATCCCCAGACACTGGGTGCCTTAGAAGCAGCCCTGGAGAGCCATCCCACAGATCCAACGGGATAGATTCATGCCTCAATGCCACGCCTGTATTCATGCCTACGGAAATATACTGCTCAACATTTGCTAATCATATAAAATTATCAAAGATAAACATAAAGCCATTACTTTTTTTCTTGTTCAGTTTAATTAACGTTCTGTCTTCACATTTTGACAGAAAACAAGGTCTGATAATGATTATTGACTTACCTCAAGGAACGTTTGTGATACCTCTTCAAAATGCATAAAACAACCAAATGGAGCGAATTTTTCATTTTCAGATTTTTTCTTTTTTGTGGCAAAAAAAGTCGTGGATAAGCATGTGCGAGACCCCCTCACTGCAATTCCAGCTTGGAAACGCCATTGTGTGTTCTGGATGAGCTTTTGAAGCTCCTGCTGATCTAGGGTGTTCCACTCCTCTAACAGGCACTGTTCCGGGCCTTTTGGCTTCTCAGCTGCTGTGAACGGCTTCTAATGGTGCCTGGAGCATGTTTCAACATTGTTCTATCAGATTGAGGTCTCTGGATTGGGAAACCTACCTCATATGGACGATGATCTCCATGCTTGATGAAGAGGTGCATTATCATCCACGAAGATGAGGTCATCTTGGATAATACCAGCAGAAGATTTGATGTGGACATCGATGACCTCATCCCTGTAGGGAACAGCTACCATGGATTCCTTTTGAAGAATTTGTGACACTATTTTCCTGACCATACCAATGCAGGCCCAAACTGTCAAAGACCCATCTCGAGATTTGTCAAGCTCTTTGACTCTTGTTTCCTGGTAATGCTCTTCTGAGAATCTCCACACACTAGCAAGACCATCCTTGAAATTAATACTTATCCTGAACTCGTTGGTGAAGAGAATTCATGTCCAGTTTCATAATGTCCAGATGGTGTAGTTCTGGGTTATCAAAAGACAGCACTGCTCATGAGCTGGAATGAGCAGGATGACCAAAGTAAAGGCGGCATCATCGAGTCCATTCCTCATGATTTGGATGGAAATGTTCCGCACTTGAGGCCTTCAGCAAATCAAAATGCTTCCAGTGAACGGTGTGAGAAACGATTTTGGCAGGCCTGAGAAAAGCAGAAAACGTCCATTTTTATTGCAAGTCTCCCCAATTCTGCCACCTTCACGACTTCTATCAGCAGTACCAACCTCATGGCAGTGAATCCAGGCTCTGGAAGCGACGCGTTGCGACATTCCAAACATGAATGACACAAAGAGTCTGTGAACAGCTGTTCCTCAGCATACCAACACAGAAAGACAACTCTTTGCCTGTCAAATAACGTCAGTATCTCACTTCGGCCATGAAACTTTGTCTCTTGTTTACGATGTGAGCAAGAAATGTGGTTGATTCTGACAATGTTACCCACTTTTGCGTTTTTACCCCATTTCAGCGAAGTGACACTTTTTGGGGGTGGCATGCGAAAATCACGTGATGCACGTGAACAGGTTGGATAAAACAATCTTGAGTGAGCTTGTGTTTACCGATGATTGCTCTTTCCGGTCACATAATTTGTATTGCTTACAATTACACCACCTTTTAGCAATCAAGGTTATAAAAGTCTATCCTTAGCAAATTTTTACCACTGTAATGTAGTGACGCATAGGAAAAACCTGTATAATTCGCTCAGTACGTTTTGAACAAACGCCCAAAATAATCAATATATCACATTCTGTTTAGTGCATATTCGTATTTTTGTGTATTTTACAACATCTTAAACATAAAATGAGAATATAAATGATTTCTTTCTTCATTAGTTCCCGAGCGAAGCTTCCAGAAGTATTGTTTTTGTTTCATCCGTCTGTCCGTGCATCCGTCCGTGCGTGCGTGCGTACGTGC
>CM065697.1:24778823-24786323 GCA_017654935.2 Phymorhynchus buccinoides | reverse complement strand
GGGGGTGGAAGGAAAAAATGACTGACTATAAAAATAAAAATAAAAAGTAAATAATAAAGTAAATGAAAATAAAGAAAAAGTGTCCACAATCTTTAGTCTAATGTTATGATACTATATGATTGTAGTTGAGGTCCAAAATTAGGCATAGAAAACAAAACCTACTCTATGATTATGAAGATGACCCAGCCAGCTGGGTATCGCTGTTGGAACCCCCATGTGATGCTGAAGAAGAGTATTGATTTATCCTGTTTTATTTTTCGTTTCAGGAGACGGCTAGTGATCATGAGCTTCTAGATGAAAATGTTGCTGTTTCACCTGAGATCAAAGTTGAGGTATGCTGCGAGTACATTGTAATATGATTCACTGAGTGATCAGAGCTAAGTTACACATGTAGCAGGGTTTTTCTACAGGGATATGACTAATGATGAGTAGCTGACACTTTGCTGTAAGCATGTTATGTACTAGCTTAACTAGGACAGGGGGATGTGTTGAGAGGGAAAACATTTGTAGAAGGTGATGCTTTTGAAAAATTAGGCCTATGTTAACCCATGCATCAATAATTTTGGTATGAAGGTGAAAATTCTGAGGATACAAATATGTAGTCGAGCATAAATAGGAAATTCTTCAACTGTGAGAGATGTCTGTGGTCTGTGCAACATTATTACATACAGATTTGTGCAACATAATTAGGCCCCCCCAAAATGTGGTTAAGGTAACATAATAGGGTAGGTAGGTAGGACCTAACTTTTTATTTTTATTTTTTTAGGTCAAAATTGACAAAACACAAGAGCTCGCTCTCTCTCTCTCTCTCTCTCTCTCTCTCTCTCTCTCTCTCTCTCTCTCTCTCTCTCTCTCTCTCTCTCTCTCTCTCTCTCTTTCTCTCTCTCTTGGTGTGTGTGTGTGTGTGTGTGTGTGTGTGTGTGTGTGTGTGTGTGTGTGTGTGTGTATACATGGTGTGTGTCATGAACATCGAGTAATTTAAAGTAAACAACCCAAATAAATAAAACGTTCTCTTTCTCAACAAAATTGTAAGCTCTTCACTCCCAGCTCTTTGAGATTGCAGAGTGGTGTTGAAAACTGTAGTTCGAAAGGTTCAGCTAAGATAGCTGAACCACCTCGGCAAATGATGTTTTCCTTTCCTACATCCGGATGAATGTCTCGGAAAACATCCACGAGCGTGTAAGATGTTTTGAAACTATGAAAGTGCTAATCACCCTCATATTTTCAGAAATATGAGCGTATGGCTCTCTCTCTTCTTTTTGTTTTGGACGAGGCCACAAAAAAATCATAGGGTCGGCCGAAAAAAATAGAGTAGGTAGGGATACCTTAACCACAACTCTTTTTTTGGGCCTTACACACAGATTTGTCTGTTGTCAATTGCCTGTGGTGTTTGCAACATGATTACCATACAAAAATTGCGGGATAATCATCACACTGATTGTGTATTTGTACAATAAATTTTATTGTCTTTAAATTTAATTGCAGGTCACCTGTGATCTCATAGAATCTGTGCGTTTGGAGCTGTCTCATGATCCAAACTTGTCACCTTCAAGACGAACCTTCTTTGGACATATTCAGAGTAAGTTGGAAGTATTTCCGGAGACACATAAAATGTTGAAATGACCTATTGTTTTCGAACTGGTCAAATGATGTATGATGTCCTGTTACAAAATGTATCCCTGTATTTCACTTTTGGGTTTCTTGTTTCCTTACACTATGCTTCCATTTCAAATTGACTTGATTGCCATTTTTAAGCTAAAAGGATCAAAATAATGACTGTGGGTAAGATAAACAGATAACAAAATTGGGCCTTTAAACACGCACTCACAAATTTGCTTCGCACACAAGTCTTATTGCTACATGTCTAACAGTAGAAACATTGGAAGAAGAAATAAACAATAGGAAAAAAGAATGCATTATGATGGAAAAGAATGCCCAGGAAGGGACAATTAAAAGGCATTACTTTAATCCCATGTGTTATAAAATGTTGGCATATTTATGTTACTGTGCTTTCTGTGATGCTTTTGCTTTTGGATGAATTCTGATAGTATGCATTTAGCATCTTCATCAGTGGTGTGTTTTTAATTTTTAATGTTGTTGTACCTGTACTGAATTTCTCCTCCAGGGGATAATTCAGTTTACTTGACTTACCTTCCTGTTTTTTGTGATTGGTGTGTGTGTGTTTGGGTGTGGGTGTATGTGTGTCTGTCTGTGTATCATTTTATTTTTTAAAGTGGACATATTTTGATCAAACTGAAACTTGGCAGGCATGTAAACAGGCCAATAATACAGCTTCCTTTTTTTTTTAGATGTTCATGATCTTGCTTTTGGTAATTGATTTTTTAATAAAAAACATTCTGGTGTTCTATTCGACAGCGCTGTAGGGAACCCTATTAATTAACTGGTCAGAAACTTTGGGGGAGAGTAGGCCCAAAGGAAAATGGGGTGGGACTTGTAGTTGCAACGCACACTTTGCACTCAATGCAAGAAACAAAAAGAGAGAGAGAGTGAGGGTGTCAAGACGAATGAATGAACAGCTCGCTTGACTTGCTAGCTCTATGTTAATGAGCAAATCAACTCGAAGCCTTGGAGTAGTATAGGTCATTGCCACTGATTGCACAGAGACAGATGGGGTGATCATTCACTTGCCAGCACAAAAGATTTTAAAACCAGTCTTCTAAAGTCAACGTTAACAAAATTCTCTCTCTCTGTAAATGTGTGTGTGTTAAAATCACATTCTGCTAAGGCCAAAACAAAACAAAATGTCTGTTTCCGGTAACCCAACCGAGCCTAGGTTTTGCTGCCAAGCCTAATTTTTTGGGGGGACGAGTTTCAAAAACGCAAAGAAAAAAAAGGCAATTTGAGCAGATGATGCAAGGGAAGCGTAGTCAAGGACCGTTACTCGCGCAGACTTTCGTGATCAACATCCGCCAACACAATGGTGGGCGCAAGGCACGCGATTGCCATTTCTATGTCTAAATGCGATCATGCGGATGCAGTGAAATCAATTGGTACAAGCATAAGCATGTGAAAAACAGTCAAGTGGTAAAGATAATCTGTTGATTGATACTCACATTCACATGTTTCAGAAAATACGGCAAAAATCTTGCACCGCGAAGAAAATAAATAAATAAATAAAAATTTGAAAGCCTACCTACCTACCCTATTTTGGGGGGCCATGTTTCCGGAAAGACATTTTTTTGTTGTTGCCTAAAGTCGACACTGACAAAAAAACTCTTAAGCCTTTTTGTTTTATTATTCTATAATTTATTCTTGCTTCTTTGTTTTCTTTCAGGTGACAAAGTGCTTTCAGCCATGGCATTCATGAATGGCTGCCTTCCCCCTGCTTGGGCCTTTTTGTTTTATTGTTCTATAATTTATTCTTGCTTCTTTCAGGTGACAAAGTGCTTTCAGCCATGACATTCATGAATGCCTTCCCCTTGCTTGTGCCTTTTTGTTTTATTCTATATGTTTAAAAATATTTGAACAATTGCTAAAAAAGAAGTATCCGATCCAGCACACTTCAATTTTAAAAAGGAATCAAGAACTGACAGAACAAGATCGGGATGTCATAGCATACATTGCTGGGGCAATTTTGTGTAAGCTAAAAGGAAAACTGCAAGGTGCCTTTGTTGACTGTATTAATGCAATGCAGACTGAAGGAAGTCAAGAAGAGCAGCTGTCCTTGACCAGCACACTTGACACACACACTAATGTGAAGCAGTTCTTTCAAGGTATTGAAGAGAAGTGTATTGCTTGATGTTATTTGTCACATAAATGCTGCTGCAAGTGGGCTCCTTTTTTTCATTTTCTTTTTTATTGTGAAGGTCATTTCTCTGCATTAGTGCATAACCAGACTAGAATTTTTATGTCATTGTATTTCAGCTAAGAAGAGAATCTGATGTGTCAAACTCTTTAAATGTGGCTGAATCTGAACTGGGTGTTATTTTATCAGTGTAGATGTCCTTTTATGGCTATAGTGGGTGTCGCTGTACACTGCCTATAATGACTCTCAGTGTAGACTATCCATAATGGCTTCTCCTGTTAGGCCACTTAATGTCTTTACACATCTTCAAACTTTTTATTTTATTGTGAAGGGAATTTTTCTACACAACTGGAGTAGGACAAACCATTAGTTTGAAGCAATTTGATAGTTCACAAGAAATTCGATCACGTCAAACGTTTTAAGTGTTGCGGTTTTTGAATAGGTTTTCTTCTTCCACTGTACTTAGAAAAGTGTGGCTTTTTTTAAAGTATATGATTGAAATATAATTATATCACCTGTGGTTACATTGTCATTGTGATATAAATAAGATTTTTTTCTGTAAGGTCCAGTGAAAAATACCTCCTCTCCCCCACCCCTCACTGTTTTTAAAAAAACACCCGAAATAGCTAAGTCTGTTGTACAAAGCACTATGTGAATTCTGAATTATTTCTATGGCAGCTGAAACACATAATCATAATATAGTATATTGCATGAACCTCTAATGTTATGGGCTAATGTAATTGTAACTGTGACGAAAGTTTGTCCCTAAAAAATAAACCACAATGGAGGTCTCAAGATCATGACTGAAAGTAAACAAAAAGATTTAGTTCCAATACAGTAATGCTATGGATGTCTCACTTTGTCTCCTCCAGTCACTGGATGTCTCAGGAGCTAAAAGTGCATTAATTTTGCATTTATGTCACAAAGAATTTCAAAATGCCTTTCAAATGATGAGATACTGTAACTGTTCTCTTACTGGAAACACGCACAATATTGGAGAAAAATGTGCCATTGCTGTCTCAACAAAGTGGCAAACTTTTGGCACAGTCACATTTACCAATATATTTATCAGATCATTGTAAATAAAATTTTGACTTGCTGAAAATGTTCCAGTGTTGATTCATGTAATGAAGTTATTTTGTTGGACGTTACTGTTGTAACTATTTGCTGCTTTCTTCTGTCTATTTCAAACTATGTAACATATGATTTTGTTAATGTTCTTATGTCTTTATTTCTATAATTATATGTCTGTCTTTACTTCCACCTTGCCTTATTTGTTGTATTGAGAGAGTGACAGTGCGAGTATATATCACTAGATGCATTTGTGTGTGTGACTTTCAATCAAACTCGATAATACAAATTTCATTCCATCCATTTTTTTTAAATTTACATGCACTTTCATTCATTCGGTATACAATAATACATGCACTTTCAAATTACACATCACTTGTGAAACTGTAGGCAAGTGAGTTATGACAGGATATTCTGGGATCAATCTTGTCACAGGACATCATAGGCCATTTGACCAGTTCGAGGAAAATATAATACGTCATATTCATAAAACGATGTCATGTAAAAAAAAGAAGAAGGGAAATACAACTTGAGCTCAACAAAAACTGTTTTCTATGACACTCTAAATCATATTCATAAAACGATGTCATGTAAAAAAAAGAAGAAGGGAAATACAACTTGAGCTCAACAAAAACTGTTTTCTATGACACTCTAAATATTGCAATAAATCACTTAGTTTCATAGACTGCATGCAATTTTTATTTTTTATATTTTTTATATTCATTGTTTTGCATGAGAAAAGATAGTCCAGTGTTATGCAATGTAAAGTAATAATAGGGCAACTATTTTTACAGTCAACAACAACAACAACATACAGTATTTATACGGCGCTGAATCTTGATAGAAATCAAATCAAAGCGCACACACACGTTAGCATTCATAACGCATTCAAACAAAAATGCAATACAAAGCGAACACACACGTTTGACATAAATGGTATACAGCAGAAACAGACCTAAAGGCAAGAGAGAGAAGAGAAAGAGAGTGGAGCCTCATTCACGGGGGAACAGGTTTGTTTTGAGCGCCAGGTGTATTTTAAAGACAGTCAGCACTTCATTTATATAATTATGCTATATTTGTTTTAGCTCTCCACCACATGCCGTTATCTCTCCCCCCCCCCCCCCCCCTTCTTTCTTTCTTAAAAAAATATGGTTTCAATACAATTATTTTTTCCTTTTTTTGTGTGCAATGCTAATGCTCATTTTCTCAATAAGTATCATAAGATTTAAACTGATTAACTCTTGATTTCCTAAAAGTAAAACACAATATTAACCTGGATGGAAATCCAACAATGGCAACCAGAATGAAGACAACAATAATAGAAACACATTCAAAACCTTGTAATGATAACAATAGAATCTATAGATAAGTAACGTGGTAAACAAAAATGAATTTGAACACAATTGAAGACAGTGCACGGAACTTATCCCTTTTCTCAATATATACACAATGCACCATAAAGACAAAAAAGTTCTTTGAAAATTATATGCACATTCATAAATATTAAATGCTGATCCACCCGGTTAACACTATTGTGACTGGCACTGCGTCAGTGAAACCACTGTGCTGGCCTGAGGCTGCACTGGAAAGATTACTGTGGAATAACTGCTTGTGATTGTTTAAGAGCCTAAATGAAGTCTGATAATGTGATATGCACCAAACGTTCTGTACTTTATGAAACATGGATGCTTAATTCAATTTTATGCTTTGTGAAAATATTGCATGAACGATTTAAAGCCGACATGCTGCTTGACTTTGAGATCGAAGTCCGCGACGAGATCGAACGATTCTGCCGATAACAATACTTTTTGTTGTCACATTCTCACTGGGCACTCACTGTTCAATTTAATCAGAACTTACATTATTTTCACTACTTTCAACCTTAAAACCTGACTGAGTTCAAGTTCGAGTAACCAAGCAATCTACTTGCCGCTCAGACCTCTAATTTTTGACGATTTTCGTGCAAAAATCTCAAATTTCGACGAACACCGCCATTTCCGCTTCACTATTCAAGCGAACTAAAAATCACCAACATTTTGTGTCAATGTATTTATTGCTAACGTAACAGAGTTATGATATTGTAAAAATAAAGCATTATTATCAAACGCCTTGACAAAGGGGGTACATTTTTCATCAAAGAACAAAACGTTTACAAAAATGGTCTTTTTTGGCCCAAACTAAGTTCAAATGTAGGAAATGTCATGGAAATACATGACTAAGCAGAGAAAACACAACACACCAAATATGTATGACACTTCTTAGCATTGAAACTGACACAAAGAAACAAAATTCACACCTTTGAAAAATTGCAATGTATGTCTGTAAGGTGTTGGGAAAAAACCAAAAACAGTCAGTATTTACTACCTACAAACTTTATGGGTGTTATAAATACAAAATTAAATAAGAAACAATTTCAACTGAAATGTTACCCACCAACCAGCTACTTACCGCATGTCGAGGTAGTAGTATCCACACACATTTTCTTTAGCACACCATACAAAACTTTTCTTTTCACATTATTTCACACTGATGTAATTTCTCACCAGAAATTACATCAGTGTGAAATAATGTGAAAAGAAAATTCCTTTTGTAGTTTGTTGGGGAAAAATGTTTTTAAAAAAAAATCACCCCCAAAAAGAGAAGAAAGCAACTGCTTGCAACAA
>CM065697.1:24773823-24776323 GCA_017654935.2 Phymorhynchus buccinoides | reverse complement strand
GAATCAAGATACAACGCTGCGTAATCAATGTTCAAGTGTAGATCTTGACCTGGATCTAGATCTGGATCCTCTAGTCAATACATTCTAGTGCTTATTTTTGTCGGTTCAGATAAAGAAAATCGAACATATATCTACATATGCCATCTGTAAATACATTATTCTTGCTGTTATTCATTAAAACATATCAAAATATAATTTCAAAAACACACAAAAGACTGTTTATACTTACTCGTTGTCTGCACAACGGGAACTAGAGGCCATTTCTCCTCGGAACGAATGCCTTTGTACGCGTACCGAGAAAAAGGATGGAAAGTTATAGATCATTCGGTATAGGTCAAGGGGTGCATCCCATAAGAGCGCGTTTCACACCTTTTTTAAAAGCGGAAGTCTGAAAACTGAAGCTAGAAACAGCGCAGTTTTGTGTTCGATAAGCGCGCATCTTTGGAATTTAAGAAAATTCTAGAATGTCAGAAAGAGCGCGTTGTGAAATGTGACGTGAAAGTTTATCGCAAGTTTATAGAAAGACCAATACAGTCATATCAATGGCTTAGAGTCAAAGTCAACTATCTCCAGATAATCGATTGACTTATTATGACCATATTGCAAAAACCAAGAAACCAAGAACCAAGTAGTAAACAAGTCAGTAACTAATATACGATAGGGATTAGGTTGCTTATATTTCCGCAGTCTTATTTTTGAACAAGTTATTAGTTTTTGCAATAAGTCAATTGACTCTCACACAAAGGCACAGAAACACAAATATACGCACATACAATCCTCTCTCTCCCCCACACACATACACACTCACACACACACACATATTGTATGCTTCTTTATTTAAAACAACAAGACTGAATGTAAACAAACAGACGGGTGTTTGAAACTCACTTGAATATCTGGTAAATTTCTGGTGACAACGATCTCACATATACAAACAAACGAGTCTTTAAAAACATGAACTCATGTCGATGACAACGATCTCACCAATGCGCTCTTATTAGCACACAAAAAACACATTCACGTGCGCTCTTTTTGGCATGAACACGCGCTCTTATTAGCATGCGAAATGCGCTGTTATAGACGCGCGCTTATTAGCGATGCGCTCTTTTCGATGTCTCCGATGTCTACATTTCTCGGTTAATTCCATTTTTCCGTTTTTGCCCTTCGGTATAGGTCAAGATGTGCCACCCTAATTATCTTTGTTCAATAATTAATTGCAGTCATGATGAAGGCCATTATCTATTGGGGGGGGGGGGGGGGGGGGGGGGGGGGGGGGGGGGGGGGGGGGGGGGGGGGGGGCGGGTAGGGGGGGGGGGGGGGGTTTAGGGTTAGGGTTAGGGTTAGTATTCCAAAAAAGATAATTAGCTGAAAAGGTTAATAAAATACAGCTTTATGTTTGGTAAGAAAGGCAAAAACGGAAAAATGGAATTAACCGAGAAATGCAGCTACCCACCATTCACTTCCTAAACAGCCTAGACTAGAGCGAGAAGAGAAATGTTAATACTGAATAATACACCATGTGGATGTCAACTCAACTCATATACAGATAGGCCAGCAGTCTAGGTCACAAGTTGTGCTGGTAAGGATCCGAAAATATAAAATTGACGTCAACTGGGAGCCCTCTACTGTAGACCCCTACCACTTTCAAGGCCTACCGATCTCCCGGACCGTGACGTTGACCTTGATCGTTATGCCACCTTCAGAACGGGCATAAGCCAAAGTACCTACATGCCAAATTTGAAGATTCTAACACCAACGGTGTGGTGAGTTATGGCCCCTTAAAGATTTTCGGTTTTCAAGGTCGTACGCCAAGGTCAAGGACACGACGGCAAAGGTTTTTACGCGGATGCCTTCCTCTCATGGTGACACACCAGCACACAAAATTTGACGCGATTCGGTCAAGCGGTTCGGGAGATATCCTTGGGACAGACAGAAAAACAACAACAACAAAACAAACAAAAACAAAAACAAGGGCGTCGCCGAGCGGCAGACATGTCCGTCACCAGCAATGCCACGCACTTGCGACACCCCGTAGCAGATCTACGCCGATCTCGTCACAGAATAAAAGGAAAACCCGAAATTCCAGAAGAAAATCGTTTTTTAGACTTTGAAATCAGATGAAGATTAGAAGAAACCATTCAACTGAACATTTAGATCAGACATTTGTTGAAATGCACAATAGCCTTTGGAAGATGTTTTATTTTAGACCTCTTCAGAAAATTACTCCAAAAAGAAACAAATTTGAACGTAAATTACAAAAGTTCAAGGTCACGTGTTGCTTAGTTAATAAAGCACACACGTTTTGAGTGAGTTTCATTTATAAAGTCGCTCGTTTTAATATGACGTGTCTTTAATAAGGTTGTGAAAAGCCAAAACAACTTACAATTTTAAAAAAAACCACACACGCACACAAAATGCTGCCAATATTAGAATTAGAGAGATATATGTATGTGTGTGCGCGCGCGCACGTGCATTTGTGAGTGTATGTGCACACGTATCT
>CM065697.1:24736323-24771323 GCA_017654935.2 Phymorhynchus buccinoides | reverse complement strand
AATCGACTGGTTTTTCAATCGCTTGAGCGTAACCCATTTACTATCACGTGCAAGTCACAAAAGCGCAATTCCCTTCAGTTTACCCCTTTTGACATTCCACCCCCGTCCTACTTACTACAATTTTCTCCTATCGCACATTTCAAACAAAAACAAAAAACCCAGCTAAATTCTTTGGCCTTCACCCTTCACAGCGAACACTAGTGGCCGTTCTGGCCTACATGCATTCCAACATGGCATAATCGATTATATATATTTTTTATTTGCAGTGAAGACACTTATCAGACCAGAACAAAAAAAACAAAAAAAACTACTGGGCTAACATTGCAAAAAACAACAACACAAAAACACAACACAGGATGTATTCGCATGGTCAAATTTCTCAAGAAAACCCCATCTGTTCGTGACAATATGTATGTATACCTAAGGAATGTTAAGTTACAATTGTGAAATTGTACCTAAATGGCAATTTATGCTTAATCAAAAGATAAAACCTGATAAACAACAAGGCTAGTATTGAAACTTGCATAGCTCTAGTGAACAGTATTTATAGTGTGCTCAGTAATAGCAATCACACACACGCGCGCGAGCGCGCGCACCTCCCCCCCCCCCCCCCACACACACGCACGCACGCACGCAGGCACACACACATTCACACGCACACACACATTCACACGCACACACAAACACTCACACATACACACACGCACGCACACACGCACGCACGCACGCACGCATGTAAGCACACACACACACACACACACACACACACACACACACACACACACACACACACACACACTCATACACACACACACACTCACAATTACACACAGACGCGCGTACATACTCATGCACACACGCATACAAACACACACACACGGACACACACACTCAAACACACACACACACACACCTCGCTCGCTCACACAAAATCTGAAACAAGGCTACTATGCATTACATCAGGTGGCCCTACACTTGTAAGAAGAGCACCGGGTCAATAGACATCTATCTCGGCTTCTTCACTGTATTCATAGAGGACTAGCTTGGTACCGTTTTACTACTGCTGACTTTAAATGTTTTAAACATTACAAGATGTTTTAGCGCTTGTTATAACAGTGAATACATGAATAATAATGAATGAATAAACAATCACGGTTATACCAGTGAATAAATGAATCATATTATATTTAAGAATACATGATAATGCATTCTGAAATCGGTACTAAATTTTTTCACCTAAAAAAAAAGCCTGTAAGATCTGGCAGTTTACCCACACGTCATTTCTTTTTTTATCTGAGGGTTTTATAAACCTCATAGTTTTAAGTGGGGTTTTTTTACAGAGTGATTCAGTTACAACAAATATCAAAATGCTTCAATATAATTATGACTCCTTAATATCCATCAAATTCATCATTTGATGGATATTAAGGAATAGATCATTCAGAATTGAACACTTTTGTAAGGTAACCAAGTAAAAAAAAATCGTATTAATTTCAGAATGCAACCTAAACATTAATAAGGCTTTACGGACACACACATTAATGCACACACACTCACACACACACACGCGCGCGCGCGCGCGCGCGCACACCCACCCCACCCCCTGCACTCACCCTGTTATATTTTTTTACGTCTCCAAGACGTATATGATTAACGTGGGTCGTAAGGAGATACATTAGTATGAAGACTCACATCGATGCCATGGAAGTCATGAGGAGAGAGGAAGTAAGGAGGGGGGTGGGGGCACTCCACCCCAAGACCCACCCCAAGATCTCTCATGCTCTCTGACTCACGTTTCCTGGTAACGCTCTCCTGAGAACCTCCACACCCTGGCAAGACCATCCTTGAAATTAAGACTGATCCTGAACTCGTTGGTGAAGAGAATTCATGTCCAGTGTCATAACGTCCAGATGGTGTGGTTCTGGGCTCTCAAAAGACTCATGAGCTGGAGTGAGCAGGAAGCCCAAACATGCCCAGCGGGAGTAAAAGCAGCATTATGGATGGAGTCCGTTCCTCACAGCTTGGATGGAAATGTTCCGCACCGAGGCAAATCAAAACGCTGCCGGAGAGCGTGTGTGAGACGATTTTGGCAGGCCTGAAAAAAGCAGAAAACGGCCATTTTTATTACAAGACTCCCAAATTCTGCCACCTTCACGACGTCTATTAGCAGTACGAACCTCATGGCAGTGAATTCAATCTCTGGAAGCGACGCATTGCGATATTCCAAACATGAATGACACGAGTCTGTGAACAGATGTTCTCCAGCATGCCAACACAGAAAAACAACTCTCTGCCTGTCAAACGAGGTCAATATCTCACTTCGGCCATGAAACTTTGTCTCCTATGCGACGTTTATGATGAGAGCAAGAAATATCGTTGATTCTGACAATTTTACTCACTTTTATGTTTTCTCTCCATTTCAGCGAAATGACACTCTTTGGGGGGTGGCATGCGAAAATCACGTGATGCACGTGAACAGGAAGTTGGATAAAACAAGTGTGAGTGAGCTTGTGTTCACGGATGACTACTCTTTCCGGTCATATAATTTTTATTGCTTACAATTACACCACCATTTAGCAATTAAGGTACCCTTAGCAAATTTTGACCAGAATTGCTGCACATACATATAGAGCGTCATTCACGTCCCACGAAGCCCAGGGAAGCAAGACCAAAAGAATGCTGAAAGTCCGGATTCCTATGCATAAAAGTTAGCCAAATTGAAATGAAAAACGATGGGTTGTCAGTTCAACAGGCGTGGGTTCAATCGGCAGAGATCAAACAAGTTATCATCACTCGCCGCCCACTCACTGCTATTGAACGGACTTTTTTCTTTTCGTCAACCCCTTCTCTCTCTTTCTTCTTCTCTTTCTTTCTTTCTCTGTCTCTGTCTGTCTCTCTGTCTGGTTTAAACGTGTTATGGTCTTTACATACAAAGCAACAAAACTGAAGCAACAACAAGCTAGGCTTATGGCGTGCTCAGTATAAGAAAAAGTGCATATCAGACAATATTGACGGATTTAAATAATGATATAATATTTTTTTATGTTTCTAAATTGATTGCACATATGTTCTTTGTGTGTGTTTGATTTTATTATTATTATTTTTGGGTTTTTTTTCTTTTTCTTTTTGCCTTTTCTTTTGCTCAATTATCATGTATAAATGATGTATTATTGTACTTACACAGTCTGTCATTCACCAAATATTTTTCATGAAATATTTCAGGAGCACGCTATAAGCGCTAGCTTGTTGATGCTCTCTTTTGCTTATGTGTTGTTGGGAAATATTAAAGATTTGTTTAAACCAAATAATGATATGCTTCAATCAAAATAAACAAAAGACACAAGATAAAGAAAATAGGGGTAGATCATAATAGAATCAAATCAAAATTGATTATCTCAAAGCAGAAAACAATTGCAAATCAAAGTTGATGATCTCATAAAAATACGCTAATGCCTTACTTACAGACACTGACAAACACACAAAAACATAAAAAGACAGAAAGACAAACCAGTAGATAGATACGATAGATACACTCAGAGAGAGAGAGAGAGAGAGAGATAGATAGATAGAGAGAGAGAGAGAGAGAGATAGAGAGAGAGAGAGAGAGAGAGAGAGAGAGAGAGAGAGAGAGAGAGAGAGAGAGAGAGAGAAAGAGAGAGAGAGAGAGAGAGAGAGAGAGAGAGAGAGAGGAGAGAGAGAGAGAGAGAGAGAGAGAGAGAGAGAGAGAGAGAGAGACGTCTACCCTAAATAAGGATCTTAGCCCTGCAATAAATCATCAATTACATCATGCATAATAGCAACAAACAGTGTCACTAATTATAAAAACAAAAACAGTAATACAAAGAATACAACTGTAGTTGTGAGTACGGCTACGTGGGGGGGGGGGGGGGGGGGGGGGGGGGGGAGGAGAGAAAGAAAAGCATGCAAACTCTCGTATCTCTGTCTCTGTCTCTATTTCTCTGGTCTCCATCTCTCTCTGTCTCTCTGTCTCTCTGTCTCTCTCTCTCTCGCTCTCTCTCTCTCTCTCTCTCTCTCTCTCTCTCTCTCCTCTCTCTCCTCTCTCTCTCTCTCTCTCTCTCTCTCTCTCTCTCTCTCTCTCTCTCTCTCTCTCTCTCTCTCTCTCTCAGAGTATCTACATCATTAAAGTTGAAGGTTAACTTAGCGAAAAGTAATATCATTGTATTTAGAAAGGGTGGATAACACGTGGCAGCACGTCAAAGATGGATATACAATGGATCAGATATGCTTGTAGTTAATGTATATACATATCTTGGTATTTATTTCTCAACGCGTCTGAGTTTCAGTTTTGCTTGCAAAGATCTAGTTAGTAGGGGTGAACACGCTTTACTTTGCATTATGAAAAAAATGAGAATGTTAAACAATGAATCTTTATCTTTGTTCTTAAAGCATTTCGATTCACGGATTCAACCAATAGTACAATATGGAGCCGAATTATGGGGACTCGAATCTGCTGCTATCCACATTGAATTTTTTTATTTATTTGGTTTAAAGAAGTTCCTTGGAGTGACAATGCGAACACCGAATGATTTAGTTTACGGCGAGACTAATAGATTTCATATTTATTTGTTATTTGTTGTTAGATGTATTCGTTATTGGGTCAAAATAACAAGAATGTCGCCCAATAGATGACCATATAAAGCGTATAGTGTGTTAGTAGAATTGGATAATAGGGGAACAAAACATTGGGTCACTAAAGTAAGGTCAACATTGTATGAAAACGGGTTTGGGTATGTGTGGCAAAACCAGGGAGTAGAGAATGTAAATGGGTTCATACGTGCCTTTAGGCAAAGATTGATAGATTCTAATTGGCAGAGATGGAGTTCCCATATGCAGGCTAGTAATCGATTTGACTTCTACAAATTGCTAAGCCCGTTGCATTGCATTCCAACTTATTTAATGATGAAAATAAACAGGCAAATGAAATGTTATATGACAAAATTAAGATTTGGTATTTCTGTTATCTGTGTACATTCTAATCGCTACAGGCCTGTTGATGATCGTAACTTTATTTGCCCTGTTTGTTATAAAGGTGAGGAAAATGAGATTCATTTTGTTTTGTCTTGTCCAGTTTTACAAAATATTAGAGATCAGTTAATCCCTTCGAAATACTCTAAGTATCCTTGTTTGTTCAGATTAGTTTTACTATTAACAACAACTAATGAAAATACTGTTAAGAAACTGTCTTTGTATGTATATAAAGCATTTAAAGTCCGCAAGGATATGATTGCAACTTGACCTAATTTTGTAATAGGATATGTTGTTTGTTATATATGTACCCCCTTCTAAGGGGCTATGGCCTTTAAAAAAATAAAAAGTCTGCTCTCTCTCTCTCTCTCTCTCTCTCTCTCTCTCTCTCTCTCTCTCTCTCTCTCTCTCTCTCTCTCTCTCTCTCTCTCTCTCCTGCATGGCTCTTTTTCTCTCCATTTTTTTCTCTCCAATAGTCACCCCATAAATATTTGTTGCGAAATATTTTGATACATGTGTCTGTCTCTATCTATTTGTTTGTTTCTCTCTCTTTGCCTCCCTCTCTCTCTCTCTCTCTCTCTCTCTCTCTCTCCGTCTCTCATCCATCTCCATCTCTCAACATGACAATCTCCCCCTCTCTCTCTCTCTCTCTCTCTCTCTCTCTCTCTCTCTCTCTCTCTCTCTCTCTCTCTCTCTCTCTCTCTCTCTCTCTCTCTCTCTCTCTCTCTCTCTCTCTCTCTCTCTCTCTCTCTCTCTCTCTCTCTCCCTGCATGGCTTTTTTCTCTCCATTTAATAGTCACCCCATAAATATTTGTTGCGAAATATTTTGATACATGTGTCTGTCTCTATCTATTTGTCTGTTTCTCTCTCTTTGCCTCCCCCCCCCCCCCCCCCTCTCTCTCTCTCTCTCTCTCTCTCTCTCTCTCTCTCTCTCTCTCTCTCTCTCTCTCTCTCTCTCTCATTTCTTTTGATGCTTTTCCGTTTTCTGCATGTTTTTGTCGTGATTGACGAGAACTCTTGATGTCTTATTAAGGAAAAAGGACACATAAGCTCCTCCAGGAGAATCCTTTTTTCTCCCTTGTAGTTTGTCCAGAAATAAAAGGTATGACACAAAGGTATGAAAGAAAGACAAATAACCTCCACAGTCGTAATAGTAGACATCAACTACTAAAAGTTGTTTATTTGGAAGTGCATGTACCAATGAAATACTCCCTTACACCGTTTTCCTCTTGGTTACATATAGTGATTACTGTCTAAAAAGGGAAACGCATACTTTTTTTAATTCATCATTTTGGGTGTCAAAATCTTGGAAGGCTACAACAGACGGTGGGAAATGCTCACTCAAAATAATGTGAATGATTTTGTTATTGAACCACAAAATAAATTGTTTCTTGAAATGTTTTAAATCGAATGTTTTTGGAAATTAATTACATTTTAAAATTTTCTTCTAAAGAAAAAAGCACGCGTTTCTTATATTGTACTGTATATTATTTTCTTTTAGCAGCAATGACCTTGTCAAACGGCTGCCATTAATGTATTTAGAAACACATTTATATACACATCCTTGTATATTTTTTCTATTTATCCGTGTTTCAATTTTTTTTTCAGTCTCCAGAAATAACTCTGGATCTGAAGCGACATTTTGTGTAATGCATGACTGTGGTGTCCTTATAAAATACGTGCAGTTGACCTCCTTTCGTGTTCTTCTTTGCTGCCTTTATCATCGTTTTCCTATGATATTCCTTCGGGATGTGCCACCATCTCTATGTATGTCCCCGTCTCTATGTGTCACCCGCATTATGACCCCAATCTGTGTGTCACCCTCATTGTGACTCCAATCTATGTGTCACCCTCATTGTGACTCCAATCTATGTGTCACCCGCATTATGACCCCAATCTGTGTGTCACCCTCATTGTGACTCCAATCTATGTGTCACCCTCATTGTGACTCCAATCTATGTGTCACCCGCATTATGACCCCAATCTGTGTGTCACCCTCATTGTGACTCCAATCTATGTGTCACCCTCATTGTGACTCCAATCTGTGTGTCACCTCATTGTGACTCCAATCTATGTGTCACCCTCATTGTGACTCCAATCTATGTGTCACCCTCATTGTGACTCCAATCTGTGTGTCACCCTCATTGTGACTCCAATCTGTGTGTCACCCTCATTGTGACTCCAATCTCTATGTGTCACCCTCATTGTGACTCCAATCTATGTGTCACCCTCATTGTGACTCCAATCTGTGTGTCACCCTCATTGTGACTCCAATCTGTGTGTCACCCTCATTGTGACTCCAATCTGTGTGTCACCCTCATTGTGACTCCAATCTGTGTGTCACCCTCATTGTGACTCCAATCTATGTGTCACCCTCATTGTGACTCCAATCTGTGTGTCACCCTCATTGTGACTCCAATCTATGTGTCACCCTCATTGTGACTCCAATCTATGTGTCACCCTCATTGTGACTCCAATCTGTGTGTCACCCTCATTGTGACTCCAATCTATGTGTCACCCTCATTGTGACTCCAATCTATGTGTCACCCTCATTGTGACTCCAATCTATGTGTCACCCTCATTGTGACTCCAATCTATGTGTCACCCTCATTGTGACTCCAATCTGTGTGTCACCCTCATTGTGACTCCAATCTATGTGTCACCCTCATTGTGACTCCAATCTGTGTGTCACCCTCATTGTGACTCCAATCTATGTGTCACCCTCATTGTGACTCCAATCTATGTGTCACCCTCATTGTGACTCCAATCTGTGTGTCACCCTCATTGTGACTCCAATCTGTGTGTCACCCTCATTGTGACTCCAATCTATGTGTCACCCTCATTGTGACCCCAATCTGTGTGTCACCCTCATTGTGACCCCAATCTGTACATGTCCCCGACTCTATGTGTCACCCTCATTATGACCCCAATATGAACATGTCCCCGACTCTATGTGTCACCCTCATTGTGACCCCAATATGTACGTGTCCCCGACTCTATGTTTCACCCTCATTGTGACCCCAATCTGTACATGTCCCCGACTCTATGTGTCACCCTCATTATGACCCCAATATGAACATGTCCCCGACTCTATGTGTCACCCTCATTATGACCCCAATATGAACATGTCCCCGACTCTATGCGTCACCCTCATTGTGACCCCAATCTGTGTGTCACCCCCATTGTGACTCCAATCTGTACGTGTCCCCGACTCTATGTTTCACCCTCATTGTGACCCCAATCTGTACATGTCCCCGACTCTATGTGTCACCCTCATTATGACCCCAATATGAACATGTCCCCGACTCTATGTGTCACCCTCATTGTGACCCCAATATGTACATGTCCCTGACTCTATGCGTCACCCTCATTGTGACCCCAATCTGTGTGTCACCCTCATTGTGACCCCAATCTGTACATGTCCCTGACTCTATGCGTCACCCTCATTGTGACCCCAATCTGTGTGTCACCCTCATTCTGACCCCAATCTGTACATGTCCCCGACTCTATGTGTCACCCTCATTGTGACCCCAATCTGTGTGTCACCTTCATTGTGACCCCAATCTGTACATGTCCCCGACTCTATGTGTCACCCTCATTATGACCCCAATCTGTTCATGTCCCCGACTTAATGTGTGACCCTCATTGTGACCCCAATATGTACATGTCCCCGACTTAATGTGTCACCCTCATTGTGACCCCAATCTGTACGTGTCCCCGACTCTATGTTTCACCCTCATTGTGACCCCAATCTGTACATGTCCCCGACTTAATGTGTCACCCTCATTGTGACCCCAATATGTACATGTCCCCGACTTAATGTGTCACCCTCATTGTGACCCCAATCTGCACATGTCCCCGACTCTATGTGTCACCCTCATTGTGACCCCAATATGTACATGTCCCCGACTCTATGTGTCACCCTCATTGTGACCCCAATATGTACGTGTCCCCGACTCTATGTGTCACCCTCATTGTGACCCCAATATGTACGTGTCCCCGACTCTATGTGTCACCCTCATTGTGACCCCAATCTGTACATGTCCCCGACTCTATGTGTCACCCTCATTGTGACCCCAATATGTACGTGTCCCCGACTCTATGTGTCACCCTCATTGTGACCCCAATATGTACATGTCCCCGACTCTATGTGTCACCCTCATTGTGACCCCAATATGTACGTGTCCCCGACTTAATGTGTCACCCTCATTGTGACCCCAATATGTACATGTCCCCGACTCTATGTGTCACCCTCATTGTGACCCCAATCTGTACATGTCCCCGACTTAATGTGTCACCCTCATTGTGACCCCAATCTGTACATGTCCCCGACTCTATGTGTCACCCTCATTGTGACCCCAATCTGCACATGTCCCCGACTCTATGTGTCACCCTCATTGTGACCCCAATATGTACATGTCCCCGACTCTATGTGTCACCCTCATTGTGACCCCAATCTGTACATGTCCCCGACTCTATGTGTCACCCTCATTGTGACCCCAATCTGTACATGTCCCCGACTTAATGTGTCACCCTCATTGTGACCCCAATATGTACATGTCCCCGACTTAATGTGTCACCCTCATTGTGACCCCAATATGTACGTGTCCCCGACTCTATGTGTCACCCTCATTGTGACCCCAATCTGTACATGTCCCCGACTCTATGTGTCACCCTCATTGTGACCCCAATATGTACATGTCCCCGACTCTATGTGTCACCCTCATTGTGACCCCAATCTGTACATGTCCCCGACTTAATGTGTCACCCTCATTGTGACCCCAATATGTACGTGTCCCCGACTCTATGTGTCACCCTCATTGTGACCCCAATCTGTACATGTCCCCGACTTAATGTGTCACCCTCATTGTGACCCCAATCTGTACATGTCCCCGACTCTATGTGTCACCCTCATTGTGACCCCAATCTGTACATGTCCCCGACTCTATGTGTCACCCTCATTGTGACCCCAATCTGTACATGTCCCCGACTTAATGTGTCACCCTCATTGTGACCCCAATATGTACGTGTCCCCGACTCTATGTGTCACCCTCATTGTGACCCCAATATGTACATGTCCCCGACTCTATGTGTCACCCTCATTGTGACCCCAATATGTACATGTCCCCGACTCTATGTGTCACCCTCATTGTGACCCCAATATGTACGTGTCCCCGACTCTATGTGTCACCCTCATTGTGACCCCAATCTGTACATGTCCCCGACTTAATGTGTCACCCTCATTGTGACCCCAATCTGTACATGTCCCCGACTCTATGTGTCACCCTCATTGTGACCCCAATCTGTACATGTCCCCGACTCTATGTGTCACCCTCATTGTGACTCCAATCTGTGTGTTACCCTCATTGTGACCCCAATCTGTACATGTCCCCGACTTAATGTGTCACCTCAGAATAGGGTTATTTTGATGGTTAGGGTTAGGGGTAACGGCTAGTGTTTGGGTTAGGGATGGGGGTTCGGGTTAAACACACACAAAGAGACGTGGCGATATAAGATAGGGCCTGGTAGAGACGGGGATATACAGAGACATTGACACATGGAGAGGGAGGCAAGGTTGATGACACATAGAGACGGGGACACACAGAGACACAGTTGATGACACACAGAGACGGGGATATACAGAGACGGGGACACATAGAGACAAAGTCGATGACACATAGAGTCATGGACTACATAGAGACATAATTGGTGACACATAGAGACGGGGACTCATAGACACGGAACTGGTGACACATAGAAACGGGGACACATAGAGATAAAATTGGTGACACATAGATACGGGGACACATAGAGACAAATTTGGTGACACAGAGACGGAATTGGTCACACATAGAGACGGAATTGGTCACACATAGACACATAGAGATACATAGAATGAATGAATGAATCTTTTATTTAACGTGTGTTTACTTCACAGTGATATTACACGAAGGGGATACATAGAGATAAAATTGGTGACACATAGAGATGGAATTGGTGACACATAGAGACGAGGACACATAGAGACGGGGACACATAGAGACAGAATTGGTGATACATAGAGACGAGGACACATAGAGACGGAATTGGTGACACATAGAGACGGAATTGGTGATACATAGAGACGAGGACACATAGAGACGGAATTGGTGACACATAGAGACGGAATTGGTGACACATAGAGACCGGGACACATAGAGACGGAGGACACATAGAGGCAAAATTGGTGACACATGGAGACGGGGACACATAGAGACGGAATTGGTGACACATAGAGTCGGGGACACTGTACATAGAGACGGAATTGGTGAAACAGAGAGTCGGGGACACATAGAGACGGAATTGGTGATACAGAGAGACGGAACTGGTGACACATAGAGACGGGGACACAGAGAGAAATAATTGGTGACACATAGAGACGGGGACACAGAGAGACGGAATTGGTGACACATAGAGACGGAATTGGTGAAACAGTAGTATACAGGAGGCTGGGTTTGGCACACCCCTCATACAAAGTCGTACTCACGTACATACACAACCCCCAAGGCCGGGCCCGCCCCACCCCCCTGGCGGGCCCCCAGCCCATTGCTAACACTATAGTGTTAGTATGTGTAACTGCGCAAGCGACACAAAGTGTCAGGAGAGCCCATGGACAGCCCCCCACCCTCCACCAGCTTCGCTGATGCCGGGCTCTCCTTTTAGATACAATGGGTATCTTTTGGATGCAGTGGGTATTGCTGATATACTTATTGCAAGACTATACCTGAGGCACAGTTACAGCGCAGCAACACGCAACTATGAAAACATCCAAACCAGATTCGATGGGGCTGGGGAAAGCGATGGTGATCATTGGAACCCTTCGTTACATTGCAATGACTTCAGGGAAAAAGAAAGCGGTGAAAGTGGTCGAGAAATGGATTGAGCTGATGCAAAAAGATGGCGGCCAGGAAGACAAGGAGCTGAAAAAGGCTGCCTTGGACTTCCTGGAAGAACTGGAAACATGAAAAAAGGCAAAGCAAGAGAACACGTACCTTTGGCCATTTCACCCTGTCAGGGCTCATCAGCGTGCATAAAAAAGTCGCCATACCTACACACACAAAGGCTGCCTTAGACTTTTTGGAAGAACTGGAAACATAAAAAATGGAGAAAAAAAATAGCAAAAAAAACCCCTCCCTCGGCATGGCCCTTTTTTGCTGCAGCACCCTCTTTACCCAATTGTTTTGGCCATGCCTTCAGGGGGGAAAATCCCTTACGGGGATTTTTTTACTACACAACAACATCATCAATGCATCAATTGTACATCACCAATCTCTTGTAACTCCATATACAAAGCCTCAATGAAACGAAATGTGAGAAATTGTTGAAGTCAAGAGAGAGACAGAGAGCAGGTTCGAACCAGCACACACACAGAGGCGCCTCAACATAGAACACATAAACACAAACAGACTGTGCGCACAGCCGGGCCCGGGACCCAGCCGTGTAGTAAAACGAAGCCACTTAAAACTTTCTGCCCAAGTGGTGCAATATCCGGTTAAGTGTCAGGGAAGCCCCATAGCTAAAAATATCAGTGATGTATGCGGGAAATCCCAAAGACAGTCAACCAGGAAGTAAGCAGCAGCAGCAGGGGGGGTGAATGCACCAGTTAGATTGGGCCGCCGAGGCTCCCAGCCCCTGTTCCCGGGGTCGGGTACACCCCTCATACAAAGTCGTACTCACGTACATACACAATTGCGGCAATTGTGCATGTAGGCCGGGGCGTCTCCACGTACACAACCTGTTGCTTCGACAGCAAAGAAGGCTTGACTCAAGCGGCTCATAAGTGGTCTGACTGCATGACGAAGATGTCTAAATATAGCCAACCACGTGCAACTTCCGCCCAAAACTGTCAGCTTGTTTACGTGCTGACCAAAAAGTTTGGAGCTGACAACTTGACCTAGTTTTGTTAAGGCAATTTAACACACACACACACATGGCACACACACAGCGAAGAGAATAGTTATTTACATCCTGGTTGGCGTGGAAGGGGCTAAACTCTGTAAATAGGCTTTAGTCGCCCTGAAGTTATGCCCCATCTACAGTCAGCATGCAATTCAAAGTCACTGTAAGTCGGCTGCTAGCCTTTGTTGCATTGAGAGAAGGGCCTCCTCTCTTCCTTGTCTGATCAGCTGGGTTTTTTCCTCTTGAGAAACTGCTCCTTTTCTGTTATTTTTGGAGCGAATTTCTGCCTTCATTTTGTTGTACTTGTCTATTTCTGTCAAGATCAGTCTGAATTCCTCATCTGTCACTTTGTCATCTTGGAGGGCTGTAGAAATGTGGTCTGAGAGTGTATTCAGCTTTGATTCAGCCAGGGTTCGAATCTCGTCGTGTTTTTTGGCTTTGGCTTGTAATCGGCGAGAAACCCACTTACATGCCACCCCAGATAGTCCACAGACCACTGCGGCTGCCTCCATTCCAACAACAATGGGAGCAGCTATAATGGTGGACAACAGGCCTAACCCCGCCCCACCCAAATCCAAGCTGGCCGTTATCAGTGCAGTGTCAAGGCCATCAATGATGTTTACCCCCCTGTGGTATTTCTTGTACAAGGAAGCTCGGAAGTCTCTCTCCTTTTCAAGCCAGAGTTTTAGCTCCGCTATTTGCTGTAGCCTATGTTGACCCGCCGATAGTGCTGGCACTTGTTCCTGTCCCCGTTCTTTTGGAACAACAACATCAGCAACAGGAATTTCTGGGTAAAGACTCATGATTATGGCAATGGGTTAAAGGCCAGCGTTTCTAAATAGGAAGTAGAGAGACCATGAATGCTGTAGTAGAGGCGCCGTAGTTTATATTTGCTGAGGTACACCGTGTTGAGATAGAGTCGGTTGATGTCAACCTCTTTTTGAACTCCCTGTTGGCTCAAACGAACTATGGGCTCTTCTTCTCCTCCTCGAGGGATGCGGATAGAGATGTGCAGGAGTTTGTTAGCAAGATTCTCAGCCCATTTCAGTTTCAATCCTTGAACGAGTGGGACAAAGTCATCAGTTGTGCCCACGAGAACCACTTCAAACACAATAGTGGAGCTTGACGCAAGGGTGAACTTGAATGCGCTAGTGAGTTTTAGGGTGGCAGATTTTTCACCCCGTATTACATAGCCATGCTCTGTCTCCTGAATAGAAACGTTTTTTCTCCGTCCTGGGACATAGGCCGCCAAGAGCTGACCCTTGTTTTGGATCTTTTTGATGGCAGCGTTCTTCCCCAGATGAAGGTAGGGCAGGGCAGGCTTGATTTCAAGATGCCAGCCGCCCACAGCTGTGATCAAATCTGTGAACGGCCTCCAGCCCTGACCAGTGTACAGCAGACGGTAATGGCGATTGGCAACCACGTTTTGTATGGTTACATCATTCAGGTCCCCAAAATTCAGAGGGCCGGGCTCAGGGGGTGTAGGGGGGAGCTCAACCCGCTTATAAACCCCTCCAGTCAGCTGGAAGACATACAGCGTGTTTTCTCTTCC
Organism: Phymorhynchus buccinoides; assembly: GCA_017654935.2. NCBI lineage: Eukaryota > Metazoa > Mollusca > Gastropoda > Neogastropoda > Raphitomidae > Phymorhynchus > Phymorhynchus buccinoides. The sequence continues at coordinate 24,756,847 of CM065697.1, read as the reverse complement.
AGGCTGTCCAAAGCCTTCTGTGTCTCCAAGGTCAGAAATCGCAGTTGTTGCACAGGCTTTAACACTGTGGGTCCCAGGTCCACCTGCATCAACCATTATTCTGGCAAATGTGTACCACACGGAACAAGATGTAGAACTACGCTCACGTAATCAGCAGATAGCATCTTTCCACTACTGTCTAAAACCTGAACAGTCACCTGCGGGATGACACCTGCTGCCAGTCTTTTGTACAGCCGGGTGGGGAAGGAGACTGTTCGGCCACTGCCACACTTTTCGTTTTCCACGGCCACAGAACGCAACAGTGTACTTGGCTTGTCATTGAGGAAGTTGTCTGAAGTGGATAGTTCCTTCAGGTGAATAAATAACTCACGGTGGATTGCCAGGTTAGGAAGGCTCGTTGCAAGGAGAACCTCGCCTGATGCCACGCCCGAAACTGCAAACCCTAAAGTCTCCCCCAACCCCTCTGAAAGCGAAATGGACTTATCTGAAGTGGAGATTTCCAGATGCCCTGTAGGTGTGTACAGACTCAAAGATGACCCATATGGTTGGAAGAAATGCTCGTTCAGCTCACACACATTATAATAGCCATCGGGTATAGTGACGTGCTTGCCATCAACTTCAAACTGGTGGTTTTTTAGGACACTACTGATGTTGTACCAGCGAGGATAGTATGTAAGTTCACAGAGAGCAATCAAGAATCTGCCGTCTATGTTTTCGATACATCTAGGGAGGCCCACAGACCCGCCTTTTTGAACATCAGTTAGGGTAATATGCATAGCGAATAGCAAAGCTATATATAATCATGGGTCCGTTCAAATACAATGCTGATGCAAAATATTCAACTGGCCCACGTTGTGATGAAAAGAAGAGCCTTTCATTCCATAGGCTGTATGTGACAATCAACGCCCAGGGGGAAAACTTTGATGCGGCAGTCCCTGACATGTTCAATGGGTACAAACTTCCCCCTGTGCGCGGTGATGCAGTGGTTCAGCAGTGGTTCTCAAACCCCCACCAGTTCTATCAGAATCAGGTGAACTTCGCAGTTTGGTGTGCAACTACTGGCTGTGGTGTCTCCTACACTAACCATCTCAACCACCCTGATCCCCTTATGAAAGCTGTCTATAACTTTCATGTTTACTTCCAGACTCGCCGGATCCTCACTGAGCTTGGTGTTCCCCTTCCCACAGACAAGGTATTTCATGCGTATGGCAACCCGTATGACAAAAGAGCCTTTGAGCGCATCTGCAACGAGTTTGGGGTCTCCAGCAGTACAACCTGGAGGCAAAACTCTGACAAAAACCACGGGCTAGGGACCCTCTTCTATCCCTACACCCACCGCAGATACAACTATGACTGGTGGCCTGGCCACACAAGCTTCTCCCCAAACTCAGCCATCCACCTCGGGTCGGCAGAGCAGCAGCACCCCCAGGCTTGGACTACGTTTATCTTGGACACATCCAAAGGCTTCACCCAGCCTGGTGTAGAGCGACTGAACGAATCTATCAGGACCTATGTATGGTGCCTGCTGGGAGCACAGGCTCAGACCAAGACACCCATCACAGATGGCTCACGGGGCTTTGATGCGCAGAAACAATGGCTTGTTCTCCTGGAAGACAGCATTGCGTCCCCTGTAGATCTGCCCAGCTCAATTGCACGCTACGAAAATGTTTTGCAAAATGCGCAGAGTGTGGTGGACTTTGTGTATGGCATGGGCCTCTACATGAGCCCCTCCAACATGATCCTGAGGATGGGCCAAGTAGTCAGCTACAACAACCTGATACTTGTCGCAACAGCCTCCGAAAAGATGGGATTGAATGACAATATCAACTCTACCAGTGTTCCTGTGCCGCAGGGGTGGGAACAAAATGCTTCAGGTAGAAACCTCGCTGCTGCAGACTTGCAGTCAGTGGGGGTTCCTGCTCCCGTGCCAGACGACACGTCAACACAACACCATCAGCCCCCACTGACTGCGACAGCCCGTCAACATGAGGAAGAAAAAACAGCTCTGGTTATTGGCGGGATAGCAGTTGGGCTATTTCTGATTTGGCAGTTGTGATGATGTTGCTGATGTAACATCAACGTCACTTTCGATTGTTGCTGTTGTTCCTTTGGAACAGGAACGGCGACAAGTGGTCACGGGCAGCCACCAGAAGAAGCCCTCCAACAGCTAAAACCATGGCCCACAGGTTTTCAGCCAGCCAGCCGGCGGTTTTTGCGAGGAGGGAGAGGAGCCAAGAGACAATGGAACCAATGATGCCTGGGAGTGCAGCAGCCGCCTTACCAGCCAGTTTGGCCAAGACACGCCCAAGGCTCTGCAGGTGCTTTTTTACCCACTCTTTGAGACCACCTTTATCGGACGGTGTGGGGGTTGGCAACGGCGCTCCGCCTGCTGTCCCAGCTGTGAGTGCCAGCACCAGTGTAGAGACGGCCAGTCCGATTGCAGTAAGAATCGAAGCTATTGTGATTCCCTGCTCTCGGAAGAGGGTGCGGACGCGCTCAGCCAGAGTTGTGTCCTCATGAAGTATGCGTCTGAGTGTCTCTCGCACGCGATTGATCTGAGAGCGGAGAGCCTCTCTGTTTGCGGAAGCGGCCTCTGCCCTTTCATCTTGCAGGCTACGCAGTCTGTCTGCAATGCGGCGCCTGCTGAACTCATCCTCAGCCTCATCCAGCTTTCTCTTTTCGAGAGCGATGTGTTCGTCCAGCTCTGACAGCTTGGCGAGATTGTTGGTGAGCTCACCTTGGACCCTCTGCATGGCCTTGTCAAGGCCTCTGAGCTCTCGAAGGTTCAGTGGAGAGTCACCCATTGTGGCCAGGATCTCATCAACGTCTGCATCGGTCAACGAGGTCTCGAGCTGCCTGACTGCATCGCTAGCTTCTTTTCCCACCTGTGAGAGGTCCTGGAGCTCAACCACCTCAACCGACCTGGCAGCTGCACCCAGCTCCTCGCTGGTTCGCTGCAGGGCTGATATTGCCTTCGGGTGAGACAGCCTCTCGGCTGGGGCCCAGTCCTTGTCGAATAGCTTCACGGCCTCCCAGCCTCCCTGATACTGTTGACAGGGCGAGAGGCCTCCCATCTCGCGAGTTCACCAGGTCCAGTCCTGGAAACCCCCTCAGGCGCAGCCTTCCATTTACCAACTCAAACTTGCTATAGTCACGTCCAAGCCCTGGGGTCACCCCCTTCTCTGCCACGGAACTGTAATAGTCATTCACTGCCGATCGCAGTAGCTCTTGCTGCAGACTGCCCACAGATAGTGGCTCCGAGACACCAACTTCATCTCCGAGAGACTCGCCCATGAAATCGTTGCCATCATCAGGCTCGTAGGCGGAGTTTTCAAACTCTGTAAAATCGTCTACAGCTTCTGCCATTGTGTATTGAACGAAAGCCACGGCAGGTTCAATATGTGAACAGTCATGGCTTCCTCTCAATATGGACGCAACCTCAACCCCTACTGCCACCTGCGCGAGCCCCTCGGGATCAAGGGTATCAGACAAAGCGTGGTCGTCACGAATAATCCGAGCACGATAGACCAAAACCAGCAACTACTGGTTCGCTTCCCCAACCTCGGGCCACAGGATGTTATCGTTCCTGGAACAGCCCGCCTCGCCTTCACCATCACACTCAACAGCGAAGACGCAAACAGAACAGTCGTCCAGAACTTGGGTCGGGCCGTGGTCAAAAAGACGACGATCAAGATAAGCGGCAACGAAATCTTGAGCATCGATGACTCGGACGTTTTCAACTGCTACGGCGACCTCTGGCGCACAGCCAGTGAACGGCAAAGCATGGCGTATCAGGGCATCGACACTTCTGAGGGGCAAAACACTACGAAGCTGCGGGTCGGTGCTGAGGGTGGCGATGATTCAGAGGCAGAAGACAAAGCAATCGCAAACGCCTATGGCAACCGGTTCCATATCCCGCTGGACTTCGAACTGCTGGAAAGCCACATGCCTTTCTACCAAAGTGCTCTGGGAGACCGGCTGGAGTATGAGTTAACCTTCAACGACTACAGCCGAGTCATCAAGGCGGCTGAGGCAGCAAGCAGCTACACGATCGACAACATTTCACTGGAGTTTGACATGGTGACGCAGCCGGATCTGACCAGGATGATCCGCAACCAGTACGCAGGGCGGCTGGCCATCCTGTATGACCGCATCCTCCGCCACAGAATGATAACCAAGGACAAGAGCGACTCCCTGTGGAACATCAACCTCAACGTCCCAGCCCGCAGCATGAAAGGGATCCTGATGCTGTTTGAGGACGCCAGCGGACAGGCCTTTGCCAGAGACACTGAGGTTTTCTACAACCCCTACATCCAGAAGGTGGAGGTGACCATCGAAGGGGTCCCCAACCAACTGTACAGCCAGGGCATGCGCGCCTACCAGCCAGCGTGTCCACCCCATTTTCATCTATCCAACGCTTGGAGTCGAAGGGTGAGAGCGACACCTTGTTCAGGTGCTGCCCGTAGATGCGATGGCGCTCTGACCGGAGGACATCCATGCCATGGCGGAAGGTCTGCTTTTCGAAGAGAGCCTCTTTGTACTGTTCATGTCGGATGTGTTGTTTCACGACGTTCTTTTTCACACCCTTGGCCTTCTTGATGTTTGTGCCACATGCCTCGACGATGGAGTACATCTTTGGCCGCAGGCCTACATACTCAGCAATTGGCCGCCCAGCGCACTCGTCTTTCATCTTCCCCAGAACCTTCTTGTTGACCATGCTGTGTAGTGGATGGTCTTTTGGGTAGTCAGACGTGTCATAGAGGTCTGCATGCCTAGCCATGTCCTTGTACACATTCTCAGTCTGGATCTCGAGGAGCAGGCTGTCGGTGTCCGTGTACAGCAACTGACAGCGCTCGCCGTACTCTACCTTCAGCTGGTTGTAGTAGAAGTCGTACATCAGGCTTTTCGAGAGATCCAGGACGGTCATCCCCACGTAAACAGGTCGGTTGAGCACCAGTCGACTCTTGTGCATCTGGACTGCTGCTAGATCATCATCGAAGATGTTGGCCCGTGCGAAAGCCGGGCTTGCTATCAGGCGGCATAGCTTGTCTTCCTCACTTGCACGCACGAGCTTCACATCGACTCGTCTTCTGAGATTTTCCATCGTCTTTCCGAACACTGAGTTGTTCATGAGCTTGTAGAGGTCCTTTTCGAAATCACTGGTCGCTATTTTTCGCAGCTCAGTGTTCATCCGGATGTAGGGCTCCATCCAGGGGCTCTGCTCGAACCTCAAGGCACGATGGACCTTAGTCAGACGCATGCCTAAAGATATGTACTGCTGGAGATTCCGATAGTGAAGCACATAGCGTTCCTTGTTGCGGAGGTTCGGTACCAACTTCTCAACCTCAGTTGGCGCCACCCCAACGCCAAGGAGACTGTGCTGGTACTCCGACATCCACCCTTTTGGGACCACCATGCGCTCTGGAGCTAGCGGGTAGGCGTTGTGCGTCTTGTGCAGCTCACTTGGGTACTCCAGATCTACCTCTAGGATGTAGCCCTCTGGACTATCTGCTGGTTGCTCTGCAATAGTGGGTGCAAGCTGCTCGCAGTCTTCCACCCACCGAAAGCCACCCGTGGGGAGAGGTTGGCTCATGGCCCAGCCATACAGGTTGTTGGCATCCAGGTAGAGGATGTGGCTACTGGGCTTTTCTGGGTCATAGCCCTCAACCAGAGGATTGTTGGCTTTGGCATGGCGCTTTGAGACCATAGATATACCCCCACGCATCCCCTTCTCGATGAATAGGTGTTGGTCATAGTCTGTGAGCAGCTCCAGCTCTACACATGTTTTCTTGAGTAAGGCATCCCAAGAGAGGCCGGGGCTGGTGTAGTAGTGGGCAGGGTCTAAGCCATACTGCTGCAAGCATGTCTTCCGAAAGGCCTCGAAGACATCTGCCAGGAGTAGGACGTCTGTGCGGCAGTAGAGGTCACTGTAATCTCCCAAGTTGCGGCATCCAAAGACCTCCCAGACCTTTCGGGCATGGGTGTAGTCCTTCTCGCTGGTGTGCTCATCTGAGAGCTTGCTGTAGAAGGCCTCTTTTGGCGGGAGCTGGGGCTCGTCGAAGCGCTCCCACGAGTCCATGTACTCGTAGGGGTAGACGCCCTTACACAGAAGGAGCTCTCGCCTCTGCCGGTCTGGTTCACATTGGGCTGTGGTTTGGAATGCCTCAGGCTGGTTGGATGCCACGAGCCTGTCGAGAGAAGCCAGCAGGAACTGGGCGCTGTCAATGAAGCGAAGAGGTCCCAGGCTAAAGGAAATGTACTTTTCTGTGTTGTTGGGAATGCAGGAGACCTTGCCTTCCACTTTCGAGACGGCCTGCATCAACAGATGGGAGTCATACCCCCGCAGGTTGTGGAAGACCACTGGGATTGTGGTGGTCTTTGGGTTTAGCCGCAGCTTGAGATTACAGGCGTTGTGAGCCGCGCCACGGTACCTTCCCGTGATGTGGCAGTGATCACGGACAGAGTCGCCTTCAAGCGGTTTTTCACAAACATGACAGGTAGTAGCAGTGTTGTAGGCCTGCCAGTCCTCTCGTGTCATCCTCATGGCCTTTGGGTTGGCCAACACAGTCTTGATCTTGCGCTCCTCTTCCTGCAGTGCTTGAAGGAAATGCTCTGCTGCATTGGGGCCGTGGTATTCGGCTGGTGACTCTGCCTGCCCATCACACCGTACCACGATGTAGCAGTAACTGCAAGCCTCGTGGTGCTGCGTTTTCTGGGTGTAGCTTTTCGTGGGATTAAGCTCGGGACCCTCAACCTTGGTAGTGAGAGCCTCAAAGTCTGCATAGATGATGTATGGGGCTGGGAGCTGCTTATGGTGATTTTGGAAGGTAAGCTTGTTCTTACCCTCCTCTGGCATCTCCACCCGAACAGCTGTCTGACCAATTCCTTGGCACTCAGGTTTGTGAAGCTCAAGAAGGTCTTCCCTGGAATAGCCATGAAGACAGCGCTCGCAGAAGTGTTTGCGCCTGTTTGTAGCATTCTGTTGATGAAGAAGGCGGTTGAGGTCCTTGATCCAGGTGTAGTGGAACTTACCAGCTTTCTCGATCAGCAGCAGATTAATGCGGGACGTGTCTTCAGGCTGTTTGCTGATGTGGTGGACAATCACACCCTTGTCCCAGCCAAAGACGTTGATGGCCAGGTTGTTTTGTCGCTCAACCTTGGGAATCTGCGAGATTGGCGTAGGAGCATCAATCCCGTCAAAGTTGAGGTCGTCCTGGATGGGGTATTTGCTTGGTCTTTGCGGGTTTTTGGCAACAGGAAACAGGGCTGAGCGGAGGGTCCATCGCAGGCAGTGGTCATCCTTGTTCTTCACATTAACAACCGCCTTCTTGTTTTTCACTGCGGCCGGTAGTTCGATGTAGGAGCCTCCTCTCAGTGGTTGGTATCTGGCAATGTCCAACCATAGAGTTTGCACTCTATCAACCACCCACCCAGAACCCCGCTGAGTCCATTTCTCAAGGGTCTCCAGGATGCGGGGGAAAGCTCTATCAAGGACCTCCTTGATTCCGCTTGCATGAAGAACCGGTTCCTGTTTGTGTCGAATCACGGGGTCTGTGTATTCCTCAGAACCATCAGGGCTGACTTTCCGAAGCTGGACCTTGAGAGCAAGTTGAAACTTGACACCATCCAGGGCTATGATCTCTTCTACCAGCTTTTCATGGATTTGAGTGCGAACGCCCTCCAAGAAGATTTTTGGATCAACACCCAGTTTGTGGCCCTCAGGGACGTCCATCTGCCAGCCCCGTAAGAACTTGCCGATTGTCCATCGTGCCTTGTAGAATTTGAGGTTGTTCTCTTGTTTGGGAGCAAACAGATCCATTATCTCCTTTTGATAGTCCTGTATAGTTCTGAGGGTCTTCTGACGAACAGGGAGGGGGTCAAACTCCTCCAAGATGGCCGTCCTCTTCCGTTCCTTGCTTGTGCGAGGTGGGCGAGGTGGTCGTGGTTTCCCAGGGAGCAGAGGCTTAAGTAAGCGCTGTTTTACTGCTCCGGAAATGGGCTCATCCATGATGTTTTGAACCACTCCATGAAGAGTCGATTGGTTGTCAGGCATTTCTGCCAACAGCTGATCAATGTATTCATTTATCGCAGCCATGTTGCTGGATTGGTATACCTATTATCTCACACAGCTTTAAATGGAAATTTCGATGGCTGCAGGATACAGAAATTCTCTTTGCGTCGCTTTAGCAGCACGACGCCATTCACTCTTGTACCCACACCGACAACAGAGCCTCTCTTTGTTAGTAACACCGACCCCGCAATTTTTACAAGGCTGCGTGCATGAGCCCTTACGAAGTCTTGCCAGGTGAATCTTACAGAAATCCCCAAGACAGCTTTTACCACAGAGCTCTGTTGAGCTCAGGGTCAGCCACCTGCATAAGTTTTGTCCCTTGGGCATGATGCTTAAGACGGCACGTCGAGTATATCAGTAATACCCACTACATCTAAATGGAGAGCCCGGGCATCAGCGAAGCTGGTGGAGGGTGGGGAGCTGTCCATGGGCTCTCCTAACACTTTGTGTCGCTTGCGCAGTTACACATACTAACACTATAGTGTTAGCAATGGGTTGGGGGCCCACCAGGGGGGTGGGGCGGGCCCGGCCTTGGGGGTTGTGTATGTACGTGAGTACGACTTTGTATGAGGGGTGTGCCAAACCCAGCCTCCTGTATACTACTGAAACATAGAGCCGGGGTCACATAGAGACGGAATTGGTGACACAGAGAGACGGAACTGGTGACACATAGAGATGGGGACACAGAGAGACGGAACTGGTGACACAGAGAGACGGAACTGGTGACACATAGAGACGGGGACACAGAGATAAATAATTGGTAACACATAGAGACGGGGACACAGAGAGACGGAATTGGTGACACATAGACGGGGACACAGAGAGACGGAATTGGTGACACATAGACGGGAACACATAGAGGCAGGGGCACATCAGTACGTAGCCATTCCTTCTAACCCCACCCCACCCCACCCCCTAGTTGTGGCTACAATCGTATCGTAGGCTTTTTTCTGTTATCCGATGCTGTTGCTCACAGTCACCCCCCCCCCCCCACACACACACACACACACACACGCACACACACACTTGTCCTCAAATCACATCGAATCAAGTCAATCGAACAACAAGGAAACAGAGCCCAGGAAAACTCCCTGATGGTAATGGCCGACATCAGAGCATTGTGTGTCCGCTGTGGTGAGCCCTGTTTGTGACCTAGTTTAACCCCCGCCACGGTGCTCATGTCTTGGTCTGTCTGTCTGTGTGAAAACGGTATACCTACATTAAAAACAACAACAAAGTGGGGGGAAATTTCAATTGCTTGTAAAATATTTTGTGGGCTGTCCCATCTTCAGTGGTGACTGAAGCAAGGCAAGGCAGCATGCCTCTAGCTGACTGTGATCTGCTGACAGTGGCGTGGCTCCCCCGCTACTCATTCCCAGTCCCAACTCACAGCCACACCCTGGCTTGTCAGGTCGCAGAATCCGAAATCAGTAGTCCAAGGGGATGGAATCTATGTTAGGTCGTCAGGAGGCAACCACCAGAGGAGACACTGCACTGCTGCTGAGCCACTTCCTAGCAGGGAAGCCTCTTCCTAGCTAACATACGCAGAACAGTAATCATATTGTTTAGAGGAATAAGGGTATCACATCAATAATCTGATGTCGAGGGTAATGGAGATTGCCATTTAGATGCAGTTACTTTTTTGTAATCTACATTCATCTGGTTCAAAGAGCCTAGTCCTTGCTTTAGGAAAATGTTCTTATGATTGTGTCAGGCCATATTTGTTTCGACCTTTTTTGTTTTCTTTTAAATTGTTTTCGTTCTTTTGAGGAGGTTGTGATTCTATGTTTGTCTGTCTCGCCGTTCGATGTAAAATCTGTATAATCTTGCGGATGCTGAATTACTTTCAATGTATTTCTTTCATCACAAAAACGGTGTTGTTGACTGGTTTTGAAACAAATTGAACCCGAAATCGGGTCTTTATAGTGCAGCTTTGTTTCGTGTTAGTTTGTGTTTGTGTCTATAGCCAGTGTGCGACCAGCAAGAACCTATGATGTAAAAGATGGCTAGGAAACAGTGGTCGTTCAGGGTGAACGACATGTATTTGAATACATGTATTTACTGTACTGTATCTGTACTGGTGGAGCAGTGGTTAGGGGTGCGATTGGCTCTGGACTGCAGTTCGTCACTGGGCGGATTGGATTCCACTCTGCAAACTGGGCTTCCAGGGACAATCTAAGAGAGAGCAGGTGGGAGAAGGGGGGGGGGGGGGGGTACAGGCAGACATGCAAATAAAGACATATAGAGTAGAACGTGAGAGGGGAGAGAAAGAGAGAGAGAGAGAGAGAGAGAGAGAGAGAGAGAGAGAGAGAGAGAGAGAGAGAGAGAGAGAGAGAGAGAGAGAGAGAGAGAGAGAGAGAGAGAGAGAGAGAGAGAGAGAGAGAGAGAGAGAGAGAGAGGCAGAGAGACAGAGAGAGAGGCAGAGAGAGACAGAGATAGACAGACAGAGAAAGGGAGGTCACAATAAAATAAAAGATGAAGGAAATAAAGTAATACGTTTGGAAAAAATAGAGGGGGGGGGAAGGATGGAGAGTAGACACGCTAAGAGACAAACAGAGAGTCAGAGACAGAGAGAGATACAGAGAGGGTTCAGATTTAGATAGGAAGAAACAGGCTAAAAAAGACATTTCAGAAACAAAATGGTTAAGTCAGTTTAGCATGAATGACGCCAGATTAAAGTGTACTGTTCTTCTTGCAGATGGTAGGTATCCTATATACGCAGGCCAAGGGAATACAATACAGGTTGATATAACTCGAAATTTACACTAATCTCTAAAAGAAAAAAGAGAAGAGATTTACATAAGCTAGAAGGTCATTTATGATCTCTAATATAACGCAATACATGTGTCCGATCCATTTCTTAGAGTTGCCACATCATGTAATTATCTTAGTTTATGGTACAGAGTTGCAAGCTGACCACTTACTAGATATATATTCAACGGAAATTCCCAGAATAGACAATGAGAGCAAACATGAAATCAGCAGAAAACAAACTGAAAAAGAATAGGTAGAGAAAGACACGGAGGATTTTGGAGGAGGAGGAAGACGAAAGAAGGATTAAAAAAAAAGGGAATCATGAAGGAAAGGAAAGAAAGAAGGGAGATCATATTATAAAAGGAGAAGCAGGAAGAGGAGAAGGAAGAGAAGAAGAACAAAAAGAAGAAGAAGAAAGGAGGTGCAGAAAGAGGAAGAGGAGGAAAAAAGGAAAATGAGAGGAAAGAAAAGAGATGATAGATAAAAGAGTAAAAAACAAAGAGCAAAACGAATTAGCAGCCCAGAGCATACCGGTACTCATATCGGAACAATGCTGGGTTAGAGCTAGGTTTTGGATTAGATAAATGGTTGATCCCATTAATTTGTCTGGACCTATGCCAGTTTACCATCAGTTTATGGCTAGATCGTGACGTCTGTTCGTGTCCCGAATACAATTTTCGGTTATCCACGAGCACAATATGGCATTCTAAATCCCTCCTCTGTCTATTTCATAGTCACGGCATGCGCTTATTCCTGACCTGACAGAATAAGAAGCCTAGACAATGCGAACAATAATAATTTCAAGAAAGTCAAAACTGGTCGAGTAGGGACTGAATAAATATGAACGATCAATTTACAACTGCTAACCCTGGCCAAGCATTGCTTCGTTTTTGCGAAGCGAACGCGAGCGGGACATAGCCGCTAGTGATGAATAATATTTCGAAGATAACCCTAACAAAAAACAAGTGTATAGATCTTCTCCAACCGATACTTTTGATTAAGATGGGAACTCGTCAGCATTTGTTTGCGTGTGTGTGCGTGATTGCGTGCGTGTGAGCGCGCGCGTGTGTGTGTTTGTGTGTGCGTGTGCGCGCGCGCGCGCGCGCGCGCGTGTGTGTGTGTGTGTGTGTGTGTGTGTGTGTGGGGGGGGGTTTATTGCCTAATCCTCCGCAAAATTGTTATCTTAATCTGTTCATGTCTATTTGTGTCACTTTAATATCAGGCAAACATACACAATAAGACAAACTTCCTCAGTGGGGAGAAGGCAAGCTGAAGAACCAGCTTTCCTTAAATCATGAATAGTGAAAATAAAAATTGTCTTTTTTATAATTATGCATTCTCAGAATAGAAACTGTATACGTTTTAAATGGTTGGCATGCCATTTGTGTAAACTGAGATCACTGGCACCATTGTCATGAATACGATAGCAACTCTTGCCCGTTTCGTCATGCCCAGTGCAATATATTTCACAATATTAGGCATTGCTAGTATTTAAAAAATCACATTTACTGACAGTTGCGAGTCTCGCCATTTGGTTACAATGAGATTATCAGCATAGTTATTTGGACATGGGTGATAGAGCTTTGCCAATGTTTATTCTGATCGGTTCAGGAGTTCAGTACCCTGGAGAGTGGATCACACAGACGGACAAACAGATAGGCAGAGAAACGCACAGGTCGTCGTTCGCATTGCAAGGTACTCCTGCTCCGACAGAAATGGGAGAGCCACAATAAATGCGTTGTTTTCATACGACTGGTTTTTCCCAAGGCGTTCAGAAAATCAGACTCACAACTCAGTAGTACTGGCCTTTGAAGCTAAACGTGGCATAGGGGAAACTTTACAAATAGCAGACAGGCCCAGAATTTGCAAGAAAAATAGATCAATTGCACCGTTTCTCGGAGAAGCCATTGATTATTTTTTTTCTTCCATCAAAGACTTTCCAGGAATCGTGTTGGAAGTTAGAGCCTGTTTTCCAGCAGACTGGTTCCATTCTGTTGCTCTGTCGACAGCGAAAGCATTGGCAGAAGAAACCTCAAACAAAATGAGCAACTCGGTTTCAATGTATTAAAAGACAGCCAACAAAAATGGTAAAGAACTATCTACAGAGGAGACAAAGCAGAACGAAAGCTGAAATCAACAGAATAAGCTTGTTTAGATTTTAGGGGAGTTTTCGGCTTAAAATTAGCCTTTTTCAACCACTATGAGTGGGACATGGGAAGTGAGTGTACAGATACATATCCACTGTATTGGAGGAGTGTATGTTAGGTAAGAACATGGGAAGTGTGTGCACAGATAAATATCCACTCTATTGGAGGAGTGTATGTTAGGTAAGAACATGGGAAGTGTGTGTACAGATAAATATCCACTCTATTGGAGGAGTGTATGTTAGGTAAGAACATGGGAAGTGTGTGCACAGATAAATATCCACTCTATTGGAGGAGTGTATGTTAGGTAAGAACATGGGAAGTGTGTGTACAGATAAATATTCACTCTATTGGAGGAGTGTATGTTAGCTAAGAACATGGGAAGTGTGTGTACAGATAAATATCCACTCTATTGGAGGAGTGTATGTTAGGTAAGAACATGGGAAGTGTGTGCACAGATAAATATCCACTGTATTGGAGGAGTGTATGTTAGGTAAGAACCATGGGAAGTGTGTGTAGGGGAAGACGGGGTAAAAAGCGCATGGGCGGGTAAGAAGCCCACCCCAATTATCTCATGAAATGAAGCAAATTTGAGTCTCATTTTGCCCATGAGATGAGCGTTAATGTCTAGCATTCGTCTCATGGACAAATTTGACTGAAAGTTTCTTTATTTCATGAGAAAATTGGGGTGGGCTTTCGTCTCATGGACAAATTTGACTGAAAGTTTCTTTATTTCATGAGAAAATTGGGGTGGGCTTCTTACCCGCCCATGCGCTTTTTTACCCCGTCTTCCCCTACAGATAAATATCCACTCTATTGGAGGAGTGTATATTAGGTAAGAACATGGGAAGTGTGTGTACAGATAAATATCCACTGTATTGGAGGGGTGTGTGTTAGGTAAGAACATGGGAAGTGTGTGTACAGATAAATATCCACTGTATTGGAGGAGTGTATGTTAGGTAAGAACATGGGAAGTGTGTGCACAGATAAATATCCACTCTATTGGAGGAGTGTATGTTAGGTAAGAACCATGGGAAGTGTGTGCACAGATAAATATCCATACTATAGGGAATTAAAAACAAATAAAAATACGATCGATATCAACAAATTCAGGATTCTTGGACCTAAAACAAATCCCAGCTACGAAAAAGAAACATTAAACAAGCAAAAAAGAAAACAAATTAAAACAAAAACAGAGACATAAGGAAATAGAAAAATGGTAAATAGACAGACAAAGACTGCGTTATTACCACGACAAGGAAGGGTTAAGAAAAGAAAAGAAGCATGGCACAAGAAGAAAAAAACGAGTAAAAAAATATAATTTGAACAAAGTGCATTTGCAGTCAGAAGGAGATGTTCTCAAGCACAAAATTAGATCCCTATAAACACGACCACGATAACGATTGAAGAAAAAAAGGGAAACGATATTCCTTTATCCGATTGTTATTAACCCTGACAAACTCCACTCTATGGAGAGATACATTTGTCAGGGTATATAAGGGACATTCTATGAAATAAAGGTTATTGTTTAACTGTTTCCAGACTTGCATACTCACAAGCAAAGTCAAGAAAAAGTAAAAAAATAATGTGACGCGTTTAACAAATATCATTAAGCAAAGACGACATGCATAGTTACATTAACAACTTTTTAGAAATAAATACATTGTTCGTACTGTCGTCAAGTGAAACCACACGGTCTTTTGAAAGTCATGTTTGGAAGGGCATTTCTTTCTGATGTTTGTATTGTACAAGACAGGTGTGTACAGATAAATATCAACTGTATTGGAGGGGTGTATGTTAGGTAAGAACCATGGGAAGTGTGTGTAGGGGAAGACGGGGTAAAAAGCGCATGGGCGGGTAAGAAGCCCACCCCAATTATCTCATGAAATGAGGCAATGAGCGCGCGCGCGTGTGTGTGTGTGTGTGTGTGTGTGTGTGTGTGTGTGTGTGTGTGTGTGTGTGTTTTGTGTGTGTGTGTGTGCGTGTGTGTGTGTGTGTGTGTGTGTGTGTGTGTGTGTGTGTGTGAAAGTGTATGAAAGTGTATGCGTACGTGTGTGTGTGTGTGTGTGTGTGTGTGTGTGTGTGTGTGTGTGTGTGTGTGTGCGTGTGCGCGTGTTCACGAGAGAGAGAGACAGAAAGAGAGACAGAGACAGAGAGAGTATGACCAAGAGCCTACACAATGGTTCTTTCATGCACGAGCGTGTGATAGATTCCATTATGATTTCTTTACGTTGCCCGCTTTTCTTTTCTTTCTTTTTGCCCTTGCTCTCAGTCGATTGACATAGACCCATAGACAGTCTGGAAACATGTTCCATTGTTCGCCGGTCCCGTTATGTCGATATTAACATCACAAAAGAACAATTTGTGGTAAAGAGAATGTTGAAATAAGAAAAAGAAAACAAAATGACTGAGAGTGATATGCCAGCCAGACAGAAAGAATACGGCACCGTTCTAGTTCTTCGTGTGAAAAGCCACGAAGAGAGTTTGGCTGATCCATCCATATAATTAATATGAATCCAATACCTCCATTGTTCCTATAATTCACAACAAATTAAAACAGAGTCGAAATTGAAACCCCAAATAAAAGGTTTAATAAAACAAAACACAGAGCAAAACAAATCACGACGTTTCGGGTTCAACCGTCGCCATCGTGAATAGTAACAGTTACAAATAGGTACATTTTAACGTCGTTAACTTATATTTTCTGTAACAAAAGGGATGTACCGAGTGTGGGGCGTTGACGGCCCGGTTGTTTCGTTTTATTTGCGCATTTGACAACTGTTGTTCGTGTTCATTCGCGCATCATCTCTGCCCATGCAAATGAACTTCCGGCGATAGCACACACAACAAGGCCTAGGCCTACAGATCAAGCCTTACCTCATTGTGGGTTGTGTGTGCACGCATGTGTGTGTGTGTGTCTGTGTTTGTGTGCGTGTCTGTGTGTCTGTCTGCGTGCGTACGTTTTTGTGTGAGGGTGTTTGTGTATGTGTTGGTGTATGTGGTCAGTCCATGCGGCTCAGTTGCTGTGGCTAACCGAATGGGGTATGAACGAGTTGGCTTCGATAAATGTGTGTGTTTATGTGTGTGCGTGTGCGTGTGCATGTGTGTGTGTGTGTGTGTGTGTGTGTGTTAGAGAGAGAGAGAGAGTTGCTTTGTATATGCACTGTTGCTGGTTGGTGTCACTCTTGAATGCTGTTTTTGTTGTCTGTTGATGAATCATTGATTGTAAAGCGCTTTGGGCTCATCTGAGGTAAAGCGCTATCTAAATGTACAATTATTATTATTATTATTATTATTATAATCAAGACGACATACCTAAACATTTAGCCCACAATCATTTCAGTCTTGAAAAAAATATACGGAAAATCCAGTGTTCGTCGATTTCACTGCCTTCTAGTGGAGGAATAAAACTATGAAGGTATGCTATGGCGTAAACTAATTGCTTTTAAAGCTATTTCAATTGTTTCGAATTTTCGTAAGCATACTTAACAATCCTAGAAAGTTTTAACCAAAATTAAATGGGGGGAAACAGAGTAAATCGCTAATTAAAGTAAGCACTATTTTCTTTTGCGCATTTAGCTCCTTTCGATATTGTACGGCTTACAGTGATTGCGTGCGTAGTGACGTCTTGGAAAAAACACACGCCCTTTACAAAAAGCATCTCATCAACACAAAAAATAAGAAGTAAAATTGCATCAAATCACTGTGTCTAAGTTATCTAACTATCATGCTTTATGAAACATTGCAGTTTGTTCTGAATCGACATCAATGGCGTAGTAATACAGCAGTCTTTGTCACCAAGATAAACAGTGGCTACCGAAGTAAGAGAACTTATGGGAAAATAAAAGATTATATGCATTTTTGTGTAGCCATTCTGTGTACAATAACAGTGACAATCATATGTGTATGTTTCGCAAAGCGTAGCAAAGATTTCTGGAGAAATAAGTTGAGGCCTAAGGTTTACATCAATTAAATTTAAATTAGTCTAGATCTAGCAGACGACAAACTCACCAAGAGCTGTCAGACCATGCAAAAGATATCGCCGATATGCTCTGAATTAATTGTTGCCAGAAAACATGTAGATTCGACACACACACACGCACACGCACGCACACACACACACACACACACACACTATCTCTCTCTCTCTCTCTCTCTCTCTCTCTCTCTCTCTCTCCACTCTCCTTCACTCCGTCTCTCTTTCTGTAAGTTTATAATGTGAGACTGAATAGTCCTTCACATGGCAAAAGTGGAAGGTTAACCCAGAGGGGGGGATTTCTCGTATCGATTTTCTGATAGGTTTTTACTTACTGAGAACGAAGTTATGTGTTGGCCTTGAATTTTTCAAAGACTTCAGGGTAGTAGAGAGCGATTTAAGTGCGAGTTTTCAGACTTTATTACTCTTGACGCCAATGTATTCCAGTAACTAGTAGCTGGTAAGCTTCTGTCTCCACAACGTCATCGTGACGCTTACACGCTCGCATTCTAGGTGCTCATCATTATCTGAACCACCCCAACGCTATCTTCCGATTTTTTTGCCCTGTGGTTTTCACCTCATTGCATCTTTTCTTCAAAGAAATTGTGTAATGTTTTACATGTTTACCATTCAGAACAGTTATTGTTTATTTTCAACATAGTGAATCATTTTGAAATTCGATTTTTTAGCCTTTTGTAGGGGAAAAAAATCACATCCTCATCCACGTGCGAATTGGGGAGCCAAAACAGTTTATGAGCACCGCTGTACACACCGTGATGTATTCATTTTTGCACGCGCGCAGAAGACACTTTATTGCCGGTATTCTGCCGAGTAAAGATATAGTACCATGTTTTTATGGAGCTGGGGTTAAGAATAGGGGTTCAGGTTAATTTAAGTGATTTGGATAGGGCTAATGTTAGAATAAGGAATTAGGTAAGGATCATGGTTAGAATTAAATAATAATAATGGGAAATATATGACGCTAGCTACTTATTTCGCGTAACGAGAGTGGATAAGGAAGAAGCAGTCTTGGGCCTTATAAAATGTATGGTCGTTGAATTGCGTCAAAACTATAAATATTTGGATTCTTTGTTTACAAATAAATTTCAATTTGTATTGTAGTTTTCTGGTGTTTTTCATACTCCCAAATGACGGACTTGTTTCTATGCATCCTATAAGTGTTTATTTCATTGACACATCAAGATATTCAGGTGCTGAATGAATTTCAATTACATTTATTTTTTAACACGTTCTCTCTCTCTCTCTCTCTCTCTCTCTCTCTCTCTCTCTCTCTCTTTCTCTCTCTCTCTCTCATCTCTCTCTCTCTCTCTCTCTCTCTCTCTCTCTCTCTCTCTCTCTCTCTCTCTCTCTCTCTCTCTCTCTCTCTCTCTCTGCGCGCGCGCGCGTGTGTGTGTGTGTGTGTGTGTGTGTGTGTGTGTGTGTGTGTGTGTGTATGTGTGTGTGTGTGTGTGTGTGTGTGTGTGTGTGTGTGTGTGCATGCACATGAATGTACACTTGTACAATCTGTGCACCTCTGAACAAATGCTGTCCAGTGATTACAAAAAATGAGTGACGAACAACCTGTGTCGTTTCTGCGGAAAAGAAAGACAAAAGTGAAAAGGCAGACAGACAGTCGTGTGTGCATTGTGCATGATCCAAGGAATAAAGTGACCAGACTTGTGGCACTTTCCACAGCCAGCAAAGAGCGACTGAGGACATGATATGAAATTCGAAAGCGCTTAGATGACTCAAATTTTGAAACAATTATAGAGCAATTTCCTGAACACTTTCATGACAGTTGCCATGCCTTCCATCGAAATTGCTATCAGCGTTTTACACGCCTCAAAAGAAAATGCCACACGGAAGTGAAGTCTGAACCAGCAGAAGAAGGGGATGGTTCTTGCCAAACTCCCCCAACAAAGAGGAGAAGACAATCTGGACATACAGCAACCACGATTTTGTATCCAACTGACAAATGTGTGATCTGTGACAGAAAAGAAAATATTTAGGACACACCACCAGATATGACACAAAGCAGGTCAAATGCGAAACAAAATGTGCTGAGAACAGTATCAAAGAAGCAGCAGCAAGGAAGCAGAACTTTCAGTGGGGTCCTAGGCAGAGTGCATCTTGTGGCTCGTGAAGCATACTACCATGAGTCATGCAGGAAGGAACTGCTGCGGTGCCCTGAAAGACACAGTGGAAGAAGTGACGCCCATACTAAGAAGAAAAAAGCACACAATGAAGCTTTTCTACATATCTGCAACTATATTGAAGATAGTGTCATTTCAAAAGCTCAAGTAGAGCGAGTTCAAATGTTGAGAGAAAGGTATCTGGCTTTTATGCAAGACAATTCACCAGAGCACTACAACCCAGAGTACCCACCAACACAAAAACTCAAGGGAAAACTCATTGACCACTTCGGAGAGACAATCAAATTCTGGGCTCCTAACTTCAGGAGTGAGATGATCAACTCCAGCAATCTTCCACTTGGGCAAGCTGTTGAACTGGCTTTTGTTGCTGTTGCATCAGAAAGTCGCAGAGTAGAAGAGGCAGCAATGATCGTTCGCCGCAAGATCCTGGAAGCTTTTCGGGACCATGGCCCAGGATGTTGGCCTCCAACAGCTGACAGTCTCCTCTCAGAGTCTGCTTCAGTTGGCCCAGACATTCTCATGCCTTTCCTTAGAGTGATTATGTCTGGAAAAAGGACCCCATGAGAGAGAAAAGAGCGAGTGGCTGGTTCAATTGCACAGGGTGTCTGCTATTCTGTTACAAATGGGGCTTGGAAACAACCAAAGCACATTGGACTGGCCAATGCAGTCCGGCATTGGACTGGGAAAGCAGAGCTAATCAGTCTTCTTAACCACTTTGGGCACTGCATTTCCCATGGGTCTGCACTGGCGTTGGAAAACATATATTCCACAGCATACTTCAAACCAGAAGCGTCCTGCCACCAACCTTTTCCAAGACACAAAACAAAGTTTTACATCTGGCTTGGGACAATTTTGACTTGTGTGAAGAAACTCCAAGTGGAAGTGGCACAACACATTCATCCCACGGGATTGCCATTCAGGAGCAGTCAGAAGATGGACATGCAAGTGCAACCAAACAAGATCAACTTCTGATTGAAGATGTTGGCGAGAGGCTACTTGCTGCTACAAAGGACCTGCCACCATGCAATGCTAATCAGAAAGCAGAGCCACTTCTTCAGGTCACCAAGACAAGCATCAGCAAACCTGATGCACTTTGTAACGCAGCAAAGTCGGATCTGCTTTGGATTCTGTTCAGGCGAAAGAAAGTTCCGTGATGAGCAACAAATACCTGGATGGTCGGGGTTTGTGTCAATGACAGGCCATTGTACAGAGGGAGAGAATCTTCCACAGAAGTCAGTTCTGGACTACTTGCAGCCAGTGCTCCACCCTGTGACAGAGAACTCCACTGCGCAGCACATACTGGAAGTGTATATGGAAGCAACAAAGGAGGTAAACCAGGAGTACACACTGGTTACGTCTGACCTGGCCGTTGCCAAGAAGGCTTACATGCTGGTGTGGCAGATGGAGAAATTCAAGAAGATCATAG
>CM065697.1:24716323-24731323 GCA_017654935.2 Phymorhynchus buccinoides | reverse complement strand
CTTTGCACATGGTGATCAATCGTCTAGGCCTAACAAAGGATTCGTACGTCGAAGGCAGTGAAATCGACGAACCCTGGATTTTCCGTATATTTTTTTTCAAGACTGAAATGAATGTGGGCTAAATGTTAAGTACGTCGTCTTGATTATGAGGTAAAGAACACCTCTTATTCTCTAGGCCTAGGCCTTGTTGCCGGAAGTGTGGTAGGCTAAGCATTGCATGCGCAGAGATGATGTGCGAATGAACACGAACAACCGTTACTCAAAGGCGCAAATAAAGCGAAACAACCGGGCCGTCAACGCACACACTCTCCATTTGTTACAGAAAATATAAGTTGACGACGTTAAAATGTACCTATTTGTACACACCTGAAGTCTTGTGTTTCTTTTTAAAGAGCGTTTTTGTATATCTAATGGAGAGTTCTTTCCAGTATCTCCTACTCGGTACAACACAACAGTAATCTCTGCAACAAATGATTTTCTTTCTTTTGTTCCTTACCGATGTATCTGACTGCTTTGATCGCCATGACTTGAAGGCTCACGTCAAAATCAAGTATCCTGCTAACTTTAACCCTCTAACATGTTATGTTTTTTTGAGAAAATGACAACGTTAAAGTTTCAGTGGAGAGTGAGAGTCTTCTTGAGTGTGACTGAGTCAAGGTTAAAGGTTGCACAACAGTAATCTCTGCAACAAATGATTATCTTTATTTTGTTCTTTATCAATGTATCTGACTGCTTTGATCGTCGTGACTTGAAGGCTCACGTCAAAATCAAGTATCCTGCTAACTTTAACCCTCTAACGCCTTATATGTTTAGAGAAAATGACAACGTTAAGGTTTGAGTTCAGGTTAAAGGTCGGGGCCACGGACGCAACACACACACACACACACACACACACACACACACACACACACACACACACACACACACACACACACACACACACACAACCGAACATGTACTATACTATAGACTCACTTTGTTTTAAAAAACGACGTGAGCCAAAAAGTGTCGTTCTAACACTGTAACAGTGCCTTAGTTATCTAGACTAGTCTAGATCTAATGCATGCGCAAGACTGGAAGGAATACTAAACACTAACAGTAACAGCAGCCACGACTTCAGTTTGTTGTGTTGCCATGAGTCATCTGTGTGTGTGTGTGTGTGTGTTTGTGTGTGTGTGTGTGTGTGTGTGTGTGTGTTTTCACATACATTAAATTCAGTTTTAATTTCATTTAGTTTTAAAATTCCCTTTATTTTTTTGTAACTACTAATTTCGGAAATTGTGCTTTCCTGAACTGAGTCTCGCCACCACCACCACCACCACACGTGCGGATACCGGTAAGGTATTTCATACAAATAGCTACCTCCACCACCACCCTTCCCCCAGCTTCTGGTTCTGTGCTTATAACCTTTTCCCTTTGCTTTCTGTCATCTAGATATTTCTGCCTTAGTGTTCTAAAATCTCTTATAAAGATTTCATCAAGCAAAAGAGGGACAGACTGGGCCTATTTTGTAGTTATGCGCACAATGGCAGCATGAGGCATCTGCGCTCAGAAACTGAGTGATAGATGAATAATAATTGATATTTTGTTGTATTTATCGTGGGGGACATCCCGCAATCGCAAACATTGCCAAGATAAACCAGCCCGGCTTTCACTGCGTATCAATAACTCTACTGGGCTAATTCACTACGGCAACTAAGGATTAGGATTAGGGTTAAACTTAGGTAAGGAATAGGAATAGGTTACGAAAAGGGTTCGGGTTAGGGTTAGGAATACGGTTAGGGTTGGTCTGTCGGAATTCAAACTGACAGATTGGCACAGTCATCATCAATTGTTCTCTATGGATCGTAGTGGTGACAGCGCTACGCACCCCTTATCGAGTACATTTTGTTGGGAAACTATTTTAATGACAGTGAGATAAGGAACGGGAAGGTTGTGTGTGTTTGAAGGGGGGGGGGGGGGGGGGGGTCACAGTGTGTAGAGAATTCAAGCTATAATTATTAATTTTAAAATGTATGCATCCTCGTAATAATACAAGATAGACTTGACTTGTTTTATAACTCAATATTTAGCTCATAGAATCGATGACATCAAAGCCACTTTTAACAATAGCTTTCAGAAATATCATTTGTTTCTTAGAAGCATGAAACGTGTCTTGGACTTTTACACATAATATTAATTTGAATAATACACATGCGTGTATGTGTGTGTGTGTGTGTGTGTGTGTGTGTGTGTGTGTGTTTCAGAGGCAGTGTGGGTGTATTCCTCTTTGAGTGAGGCTACAAATGCCGAGACATGGAACTCAGCAACAGACTGCAGTGGACCACAAGGAAAGGGTGTAAATGATGCCGGAGAGGTTCCAGCAAAGCAAGCAAATCAGCACCAGTCACCACAGATTGGAATTTTTTAAATTATGCTAATTTAAGTCGGTTTAGTGACAGCATTGACAGGTTTTTAATCTTTTTGTGTGTTAATAATTTATTATAATAATAAGCAAACAGAGATACAAAAATAGCAAAATCATAAAATGTTCAAAAGAAGTACAAAGGGATATAATTAAATGTTGTACCTATGTACAATAGACACTTTTTTTTGCTGTCCGATCTACAGACTCGATGGCTTGGAGTCAAAACGGACTATCTTTAGATAGACCATTGACGTATTATTGGATTTATTACAAAAAAGTAACTTGTATCAAACAATGACTGCAGAAATATAAAAAGGGGGTTTGCTTTTTATATTTCAGCAGTCTTTTTTTATTCAAATGATTATTTTTCGCAATAAGTTCAATAATATGTGAATGGACTATCTAAAGATAGTCCTTTTTGACTCCAAGCCATCGTACTGTTCTGGCCACCTCTGGGCCATACAGTGGTGTTGCTCCAACGCCGTTCATTCCAAGTCCCAACTCACAACCACACCCTGGTTTGTCAGGTCGCAGAATCCGAAATCAGCAGTCCAAAGGGAAAAAATCTATGTTAGGCTGTCAGGAAGCGACCACCAGAGGAGACATTGCACTGCTGCTGAGTCACTTCGGTGGAGTTCAGTGGAGCCTGTTTTGAACTAACATACACAGGAAACCACCCACTAAGCCCCCTACTGACGACAGTGTGTGATAGTCGCATAACTACCGTGAGCCCCAACGACTGAGTCCATCGACTGACTCCCATGACTTTGACGCACCAACTTTGAAATCAAAACTGGTCACCATAACAGCAGGGCATGCAAGACCAACAAAAATGAAGTTACTTATTAGTTTGAGACTACATGACAGGGCCATATTCTATGCTTCCTTTCATAATGATACCCCGACATTAACCATGCCCTCCTGCAGAGTTAGTAAACAAAGTAGAGCATCCATCAAGTTGATGAAGCTGGACTGTTGTTTCATTATTCCCATACCAAACTCACTCTGGCAAGAAGCAAAAAAAACCATTGCCTCAGATGGGTCTTGAACCCGGGACCTCCCAGCCACTAGTCCACTGCATCAAGGCATCTTCATCAATAGACACAAATTGTTCTTATAAAATGCGTGCGTGTGTATATACATTTGTGTGAGTGCGTGGGAAGGAGCGTGTGTGTTTACGCGCGCGTGTGTCTATGTGTGTGTGTGTGTTGCACGCGCATATGATAGCATAATGGATGTTTGATATGTGCGCAGGCATTTGCAGGCATGTGAGTACCAATGTGTGTGTGTGTGTGTGTGTGTGTGTGCATGTGCGTGCGCGTGCGCGTGCATGTGTGTGTGTGTGTGGTGTACCCACATGTGATAGTATATGCAATGCACGTTTAGCATGCATGCCAGTATGTGCGTGCACGTGTGTGTATGCACTCCAGTGCCTTTGCATGCGCCAATGTGTATGTGTGTGCGCGTGTGCGTATATGTGTGTGTGGACGCATACGATTGAGAAAACATAAATGTGTGCAATTTGTCAGTGCTCGCGCCAATGCTTGTGTGTGTAGTAGTAGGCTATGTGCGTGTACGCGTGTCTATTAGTGTTATGTAGTCCTAGGCATGAGTACACAGGCTCGTACGTACATATGTGTGCACTGTGCAGCAATGTATGTGTGCACGTGCACATATGTATGTGCGCACACAGATTATTACATAGGCCAAGGCTTATGTGTTCAAGCTCGCGCACATAGTTGGCCTGATATAGAAATGTGTGCACGTGTGTTTGCACGCAAATGCGTGTGATGTATTTATGGCTATGTAAGCGTGTGTGTGTGAGTGTGCGTGCCTGGTGGTAGTTGATAGAGGTATACTGTGTCATTAAGTTTTCAGATGCGGATTATTAATGCCTTCCAAAATGAAATGAAATTTAAAAAATAAGAAAAATAAAAGAGTCGGAAATGTAATTTTAATCCATAGATTTAGCATAATTATTCTTTCAGGGGAGGCCTTCGTTGCTTCTTTTTCATTCAAAAATATTGTCAACTTCTGTTGGCCTTCGAACACCCTCACCCACCCACCCCCGCCCTGACCCTGTAGCCAAGCACACAGACTCCCCATTCCTTCAAGTGTACCCCTATGTGTGTGTGCGTGCGCGCGCGTGCGTGTATGCGTGCATGCATGTGTGTGCGCACGCACGCTTTGCTTATTACGATATCCACGATCGGCCACTGTGTGTGTGTGTGTGTGTGTGTGTGTGTGTGTGTGTGTGTATGTGTGTGTGTGTGTGGGCGCGCGCGCCCCTCCTCTCTCCTTCCATTGTTGCTGTTCCCACTCTATTACCTCCGTTCTCTATCCCACCTTCACCCTCCCTCTTCTTTCATCTCTTTACCCTCAACTCCTCTCTTTCCCCGTCCTCTCTCTCCATGTCTCTCCATCTTGTCTCTTCGCCCCTTTTCTGTTTACAATTATTTTCTAACTCTATACTCTTCCCAGTCTCATCACCTTCTTTCCCATCTCCTACACTGTCCGATGTCATCACGATTTGTTGTTGCTGAGCTTCACCTGTTGGTGGGCATGCTTGGCAGGACGTGGGGACGAACATTTATATATTATATATGTCATTAGCTAGGAATATGTATGAGACATTGTTCTTGTCGATGTTTCGTTATAAGTGTTTTTTCACCTTTTTTATCCCTACTACTTTTTATTTTTTATGTTATCGAAGTGTGACTTGTATTGTCGGCATTTTGGAGGCAAGCACTGAGGAAGAGCAGTTTACAGCTCAAAATATTTGCTTTTGAATAAATGAAGTGGCAGTTATTTGTTCTTTATGAATTTGTAGTCAGCTCAAAATATTTGCTTTTGAATAAATGAAGTGGCAGTTATTTGTTCTTTATAAATTTGTAGTCTTGTATTAGTACTGTAATAAGATTCCTTATTATTACAACTATTACTATTATTAGTAGTACACTGTAGTATTATTATTTCACAGGGAAATAAGAGAGACTTTGAAGACTAGTTTGGATATATTCACATTTATCCCTGTAAAAGGAGATAATTCATAAACGGAAAAAGGTGCAACCAGTGCTTTTTCTGTCAATATAGCGCCTGTTTTTTCAAAATTTGAAATCCAGACGGCGCCTGTTTTAAAATATGATTCAAAGTTCAAGGGGGAAAAAGCGTTGAATTCTCACTTTACAAGCCTGGAATAAGCTTCAAATTGAGTATGATTTTGTTTTGTTCTTCAGCTTCAGGGGGCTGTTGCCCCTGACCGCCCAAGAGCCTGGGCGGCCCCTGGACCCCTGCCTTGTCTGTTTTTGGATTTTCTCCAGTTGTATCCATGTATATTGCCTGCTCTTACAGGGAGAAGTGTGCATTTTGACAATTGTTTATTTTACACGTATTTTTAAAATCATCACTTAGTATCTCGCGCGCGCATGTGCGTGTGTGTGCAAGGATGAAACCTGGACAAAATGAAAAGCAGGAAGGCCTTGGTTCTGGCGGGCCACCTTGGTGGGGTCAAGGGGTGAGCTTGTTTGTGAGGGTCAGGGGGTGAAACCCCAATGCAGAATTTTGTTGTTGTACACTTTTACTAATAAAATCAGAGCATTAAATTTTAGAGAGCTTTCATTTTTTAAAACAATAAAACAATGTTTCCCCCCTCTCATTTCAGGGTAATAATTATTCAATAAAGTATTGCAAATTCAGGATTTCCTGAAAAATATCAAAGCCAAAATCAGAATTCCTGTTTTTCCTGCCAATTGGTTTCATTCATGTGTGTGTGTGTGTGTGTGTGTGTGTGTGTGTGTGTGTGAAGAAAAAGAGAGATTTGAAAGAAATATTTTTGTTTAGAGATCAATTATGTGTGTTGAGTGAAAGAAGAGAAAATTAAAAAAAATGTTATATCATTAAAAAAAATCACTGTGCGTGGTTTTTTTTCCCCTTTTCATTATTAGTTCATACTAGCTTCAATTCGTCCTTTTTTAAAAAAAACTTTTGTTTTCTTTGAAGCACTCTATTCTTCTCTGAACTCCTCCCCCCTCCCCCAAAGCAACAGGATCTCGACCATACTATTAAATTCTTTTCTAATGTGCTTGAACATCATAAATGGACAGGAGCACGCTAAATTAAAGTGTACAATTTTCATACAATATGGGTGGCACCACTCTTAGTCTTACGATGACGCGTTCTCCAGGTAAGAGCAACCCGAATTTCACAGAGATCTGATAAGTGTCTGTGACCAAAATTATATTTTAAAAAGTCTTGGCCCGGGACTTGGGTTTGATTTCTTTGTTTTCACCATACTTGGGTTATACATTACATACACCCCCACCCCCCCTCCCCCCCCCCCCCCCCCAATAAAGATGATTTTGACACACACACACACACACCTTTTAAAAAATTTGTTGTTGATTGTTTGTTTTCATGATTTTTTTTACATTTGTAATAAATTAAATATGTAATGGTGCATGAGGAAACTATACATTGTTTTCTGTGTATTCATTAGAAATCCTTGCTGCATACAGTGAAAGCAAAATCAGAGTTAATGCACACACAAAATCATGTCTGTTTTTATCATGCACTATGACATATCATGCATTGAAGATGCACGCTGTAAGATTCTAGTCATAGTCCTACCTCTTGTCAACCCCTGAAATATTGTTTAACAATCACAATGTCTTTACGATACTCGTGGTGTTCAAAATGTGTTTAAACTATTTTACCACATGTATAGTTTGATCATGCATTCACACATGATATATACAGTATGCAAACAACTGCAAATTAGGTGTACATTTTAAAAAAATGTAACTGCATACAAAGTGGCTTCACCTGCAAAAATTATTCTTACTGAACATTGGTGTGCAATCAAATACCAAGTGGCTTCATTTTTTTTAAAGCAATGAATGACATCAGCATCTCAGATATATCAACTAATTTATCAGTCAAACAGTCAATCAATCAAGTAATCTCAATCAATCAGTCAAACCATCATTTAATCAATCAACCTATCTTTATTGTCCTTTTATAAAAATAATATAATTTGTTTACTGTCACCACTTAAAAAAAGAAAAGAAAACAACAAACGAGACACAAACAGACAAACCACAGAGAAAACAGCAGAATGAAGAGTTCACAATCTAACAAATAATGTAAGACAAGAGTTTGCAAAAGAATACAACCTAACATATGATTTTAGATTTCAGTGTGAGGCAAAAAATGGAATTTTAATGATTGCATAATATAATACATGGACAAGTGGCACACGTAAACGCGCGCGCGCGCGCACGCACACACACACACACACACACAGGCCAGGTCATCAAAATTAGGGCATTGATGTTTTTTGTGGACAATATTGATTAAGGTGGGGCTTAAATTAAAACATCAACTTCTTCTTCGATCGCTCAGACAGCTTCCTGTCAATTATGAGTGCAGATGCATAGGCCTAATGCTGCCATTACGGGCCTAAATAAGAAATAATTAGGCCCAGCATGTCCGACCTCGGCTGGGAGACATCGCGTTGACAGTCCACTGACTGATCTTGATGTTGATCAGAAAGCTTAGATACACCCCTACAGTGTCTTTGTCTTGATTCGTTACAACAAAAGAAATCCAATTCTGGATATAAGCACCGGTGGGAAGAACTTGGGGAAAGCAACTCTCTAGTTAAAAAACAACAACACCCAACTATTTTTACAAATATGGCCCAAGCAGCCAGGTCCCACTGATCGGGCCCTCGGCATGATGCCGCGCCTTGCAGCCAATTCTGGGGGGGCACCGGTGGGAAGAACTTTGGGAAAGCAACTCTCTAGATAAAAACAACAACAACACCCACCTATTTCTACAAATATGGCCCAGGCAGCCAGGGTCCACCCACCTATTTCTACAAATATGGCCAGGTCCAGGAGGGGGGGGGGGGGGGGGGGGGGGGGGGGGTAAATTGGTGTTATGGCATCTGACAGAGCCTTCCTGAACTGCCCAACAGACGGTAGGCTGATGCTCGATGGTAGTTCGTGGGGAAAATGAGTTTCTGAAGATCACTTCGGCAGTCTGTTCCGCCCGATGGTAGTTCGTGGGGAAAAGGAGTTTCTGGTCACTTTGCCAGACTGCGTGTGCTCCCCCCCCTAGCTGATAAAATTTGATTAAAAAGTACAGTTTTATAACTTTTTCTTTTCTTTCTTTTGTTGCTTCAGCTTGAGATATCGCCTGAATATACCAGTTGTGATGTGGCTTCGCTGCTCGACTCGGGATGTTTGTCATTTGAATAGATCTACACCTAGTCTAGATCTGAAGTCAGAAGAATATGACTTGAAGAATGTGAATCAACCTTCCTGGAACTTGTCAAGCAAACGTCATTACTTATTTACGTCACTGCTGATGTCAGATGAAAGTGTTCTTTATTTTGCGCTAGTCTATAATGTGTTCTCTTGAACATTCTGATGACCAACTGTTGTTTCAAAATTGTTTGTTCGTATCACGATCCAAACTACCTTCGCATTCATCCTGGAGGTGTCTGTTTTAGTCTCGGCTAGCATGAAGAAGACCGTGTCTTTGACGAATGCTCAATTCGATCACTCAACCGAACATTGCCGCCGTTATCGGCAAGTAAGAAAGTTATCAATTGAACGTAGGTTGTTAGAAGAGAAAACTGAAACCAAGGCATAGCTACAATACTTATCAGCAAACAGAATGCGACTAAAATAAAAGCACAACTCCTAGGAGATGCAGGAGCGATCAGCTACTCTTCTGTAAGCGCAAGGTCAAGGACAACAAAGCTGTAAGCGTCAATTTGACGCTTACAGCTGTAACCTTTCACTTCCGGAAAAAATCCAGGTGCAAAATGGCGTCTTCAGAGTCCGATATCTAGGTCACTGGGTCAAATTGATTGTCGCGGTTATGGCAAATGGCATTGCTTTTTCGACCCCAAGCGAATTCTGGGGAGAAACTACGGCACTGCCCTCGTGCTGGTGGAGGCAGAGGCATGTTTGCACAATTTAGTTATGTGAAACGGAATTTAAGACACGGTTAAGCGGAATTGAAGCGCATTAAATAATGAACTATGTTTCCTGTTTTCCCTTCCTCTCTCCCCCTGCCTCTCACTCTGTCTGTCTGTCTGTCTCTCTCTCTCTCTCTCTCTCTCTCTCTCTCTCTCTCTCTCTCTCTCTCTCTCTCTCTCTCTCTCTCTCTCTCTCTCTTTCAAAGAACAATCTGCCGTACAGAGAAGCCCAAATGACCCCTCTTTCTCTTTCTCTCTCTCTCTCTTTCTCTCTCTCTCTCTCCCCCCCCTCTCTCTCTCTCTCTCTCTCTCCCCTCCCCCCCTCTCTCTCTCTCTCTCTCCCTCTCTCTTTCAAAGAACAATCTGCCGTACAGAGAAGCCCAAATGACCCCTCTTCTCTCTCTCTCTCTCTCTCTCTCTCTCTCTCTCTCTCTCTCTCTCTCTCTCTCTCTCTCTCTCCATCCCCCTCTCTCTCTCTCTCTCTCTCTCTCTCTCTTTCAAAGAACAATCTGTCGTACAGAGAAGCCCAAATGACCCCTCTCTCTCTCTCTCTCTCTCTCTCTCTCTCTCTCTCTCTCTCTCTCTCTCTCTCTCTCTCTCTCTCCCTCTCTCTCTTTCAAAGAACAATCTGCCGTACAGAGAAGCCCAAATGACCCCTCTTTCTCTCTCTCTCTCTCTCTCTCTCTCTCTCTCTCTCTCTCTCTCTCTCTCTCTCTCTCTCTCTCTCTCTCTCTCTCTCTCTCTCTCTCTCTCTCTCTCTCTCTCTCTCTCTCTCTCTCTCTCTCTCTCTCTCTCTCTCTCTCTCTCTCTCCCCCTCTCTCTTTCAAAGAACAATCTGCCGTACAGAGAAGCCCAAATGACCCCTCTTTCTCTCTCTCTCTCTCTCTCTCTCTCTCTCTCTCTCTCTCTCTCTCTCTCTCTCTCTCTCTCTCTCTCTCTCTCTCTCTCTCTCTCCCTCCCTCTTTCAAAGAACAATCTGCCGTACAGAGAAGCCCAAATGACCTCTCTCTCTCTCTCTCTCTCTCTCTCTCTCTCTCTCTCTCTCTCTCTCTCTCTCTCTCTCTCTCTCTCTCTCTCTCTCTCTCTCTCTCTCTCTCTCTCTCTCTCTCTCTCTCTCTCCCTCTCTCTTTCAAAGAACAATCTGCCGTACAGAGAAGCCCAAATGACCCCTCTCTCTCTCTCTCTCTCTCTCTCTCTCTCTCTCTCTCTCTCTCTCTCTCTCTCTCTCTCTCTCTCTCTCTCCCCCTCCCTCTTTCAAAGAACAATCTGCCGTACAGAGAAGCCCAAATGACCCCTCTCTCTCTCTCTCTCTCTCTCTCTCTCTCTCTCTCTCTCTCTCTCTCTCTCTCTCTCTCCCTCACTCTTTCAAAGAACAATCTGCCGTACAGAGAAGCCCAAATGACCCCTCTTTCTCTCTCTCTCTCTCTCTCTCTCTCTCTCTCTCTCTCTCTCTCTCTCTCTCTCTCTCTCTCTCTCTCTCTCTCTCTCTCTCTCTCTCTCTCTCACTCTTTCAAAGAACAATCTGCCGTACAGAGAAGCCCAAATGACCCCTCTTTCTCTCTCTCTCTCTCTCTCTCTCTCTCTCTCTCTCTCTCTCTCTCTCTCTCTCTCTCTCTCTCTCTCTCTCTCTCTCTCTCTCTTCAAAGAACAAT
The DNA here is from genome assembly GCA_017654935.2 of Phymorhynchus buccinoides. Classification (NCBI taxonomy): domain Eukaryota; kingdom Metazoa; phylum Mollusca; class Gastropoda; order Neogastropoda; family Raphitomidae; genus Phymorhynchus; species Phymorhynchus buccinoides. The sequence goes on along the minus strand of CM065697.1, from coordinate 24,720,276 downwards.
CTGCCGTACAGAGAAGCCCAAATGACCTCTCTCTCTCTCTCTCTCTCTCTCTCTCTCTCTCTCTCTCTCTCTCTCTCTCTCTCTCTCTCTCTCTCTCTCTCTCTCTCTCTCTCTCTCTCTCTCTCTCTCTCTCTCTCTCTCTCTCTCTCTCTCTCTCTCTCTCTCTCTCTCTCCTCTCTCTTCCAAAGAACAATCTGCCGTACAGAGAAGCCCAAATGACCCCTCTTTCTCTCTCTCTCTCTCTCTCTCTCTCTCTCTCTCTCTCTCTCTCTCTCTCTCTCTCTCTCTCCCTCCCTCTCTTTCCCCCTTTCTCTCTCTCTCTCTCTTTCAAAGAACACTTTGCTGCATAGAGAAGCCCAAATGACTTCTCCATCTCCCTCTCTCCCTGTCAGTTATATCATCGCATTATTCAAAGTGGCATAGTCAGGTGCTATGACGGCTGCTAATCTCTCAGCACTTACACACGTCTGTCAGGGGCTTAACCCAGCGTCTGCCAGAGTCAGGGACTTTGAATGTCAGACAGAATTTCATCAGAATCTTTCAACTATTATCTGCTATCTGTATGTTTGTCTATATGTCTGTCTGTCTGTTTCTCTGTCTCTGTCTCTCTCTCTCTCACGTTTTTTTCTCTCTCTCAGAACACATCAAAATAATAATGCACTTTGCTTAACGCGGTGATTCATCCGTGAAGTCAGTGATTCATTCTCTTTGCTCTTTGCGTCTTTTGTTTTTACATACTTTTCAATGAAAAAAGAAAAACACTGCAGAGAAAGGGGAGATAATTGTGGGCTAATGAGACAGCGAGATGGATGAAGGGAGAGGGAGAGACAAAGAGCGAAGAGAGAGAGAAAGAGAGAGAGAGAGAGAGAGAGAGAGAGAGAGAGAGAGAGAGAGAGAGAGAGAGAGAGAGAGAGAGAGAGACAGACAGACAGACAGAGAGAGAGACAGAAGACACTCACAGAGAGACGCGTCACACGCCAGGGCACTGTCATCAAAGCAGATGCTCACTCCAAACTTGATATGGGTTCAAGTGGTGTTATTTGGGGTCTGGCCCAGTGACCCATAGTTGGGGACGTTTGCTTCTGAGACGCCTTCGAAAGACTGGTGTTTAGAGGATCGGAAAATATATAACGTCTGTATTTTGCCGCAGATCGTGTCTGTTCCACCGACAACGACATAACAAGGAACCAGTGAGTGAGAGTTGAGGGTGGGTGTGTCAGGGTGGGAGTAGAGGTGTGGAAGCTCAGGGCCATACATAGCCACTCTACTACAGTGTAGAGTGGCACAGAGGTAAACGCGTTCGCCTTGTGTCAAGTAAACCCGAGTTCGAACAGGGGATTTTTCCTCTCACTTTGCACTAGGCCTTACTAGGTCTTTCGGATGTGACGATAAACCGTGTCCCGTGTGCCCATGCACTTAACACATGTTAAACTCAGTGCCAACGAAAAAGTTGTCATTTCCTCAAAATTTACCACCACCCCCTTTCCTTCCTTATCAGTCACAGAAAAATTGCATGCAAAAAAAACTATTGGGTGACGCGCCTCTGGCTGCGACGCGCTCTCCAGGTAGGAGCAGCCCGAAATTCACTGAAACGCCTCCATGACTATAAAGTACATAATACATAATACCTAATACCTAGACGTAATAGGCTGGTGAAGGATGGGGAAGAGAGAGAGGGGAGGGTTAAACGAGAATTAAAGATGAAAAATAATGAGGAAAAGACGTAGCGGGTAGGATAAAATAAATCAGTTACCAATTGGCCAATAAGCAAAGGATAAATTAAAAATTAAAAAGACTGAGGAGAAAAGGATTTCCCAGGTACTTTCTTTTTTTTCCTTTTTCCCTTTTTTATTTTTTTATTCAAACTCTACAACAAGAAATAACATACATAGTCGGAAAGCTTAAGGATGGCGATTTGGGAAAGACAGATTAGTAAGGTTTTGGAGAGAAAATAAAGACAGAAAGAACGAAAGAAATCGAAAACAAAAACTGATGTGTATTCGCATAGAAGAAGCATTAACACAGTACCATATTGTTGAATCTTTCATCGATGCTTAACCTTGCTTAACCATGTTTATTCTTATAATAATAATAATAATAATAATAATAATAATAATAATAATAACGCCTAATTGCTCAAAGAAAACAATGTACGTGAACTTATAAGTTCCCCTCGTAAGACGTTTTGCAATTTCATCCATCGGCATGCCATCGATGATCCATTGAGACATCAAGCTATTTTTTACCCAAAAGCATAGCATGGCTGTCATACCGATGATAGCCATCAGTAATCTTACACACCATGCGCCTTATGACGACGAATTGCAAGCAGAGACGACGACATTGACAGATAACCTCTCGTCCCTAATAATAAGAAACGGCAGAACGTATGCCATTTTCCCTTTGCACGAAATTGTGGTCATCCATGTGTATGTTAAGTCTTGCCCCCTTTCTTGGTTGGGAGCAAGTGACGGCTATTCATCCCGCCTGACTTCTGACGATTGGCGGCAATAGGCCATGCATGATCGCCATATTGGTTCTGAACACGATTTTTTTTATTGCTTGCCTGATGTCGTTTCTGATTGTGTGGCTGCTCTTTCGTGATTTCCATGAGATATGTGCGAAATGGGAATAACTGTTAAATATGGCTGCAACATGTTGCTGAAATAAAACGTAAATTGAAGCGAATCTCAAGTTAAGCAAGGTCTCACATCCGCAAGTCCTTGCACTAAGCCCGCTGACACATACGGGAGAGTTTATCCCACATTGTTGCACTTGTATGCTTTCCAACGCTGCTTCAGTTCGATAGATTTGTCTCAGAATAGTATCTAATATTCTATAAAATAGCGTAACAGATAGAGACAAACATACGAGATGAAAGTCAATTGTGACTAACTTTCTTATAAGAAAGGCGATTTCCCCCTTTTTTTTAGCCGTGTGCAATTTAGGGCAAACTGCTGTTAAACACACAAACATAAACAAGGGCGTCGCCGAGCGGCAGACATGTCCGTCACCAGCAATGCCACGCACTTGCGACACCCCGTAGAGTGTCACATCCTGACACAAAATTGGAAGGGATTCTGTCTTCTAGTTCACGAGATACAGCTTGAAGAAGAAACATATAGCGCAAAGAAGGAAATTTCGGTTTTCAAGGTCACACTTCAAGGTCAAGGTCAGCATGGTGATAATTTATGCTCGGATGTTTTCTTCTCTAGGGTATACAGTACCACACACAATCTGAAGCGCTTCTGTCAAGTACCAATGTGGAAAATATGGCTTAAAACCCAATGTGTAGACCCCTACCACTTTCAAGGCCTACGGATCGCCCGGACCGTGACCTTGACCTTGATCGGTATGCCACCATCAGAACGGGCATAAGCCAAAGTACCTTCATGCCAAATTTGAAGACTCTAACACTAACGGTGTGGGAGTTATGGCCCCTGAAATATTTTCGGTTTTCAAGGTCGTACGCCAAGGTCAAGGTCACGACGGCAATATGGTTTGCGCGGATGCCGTCCTCTCATGGTGACACACCAGCACACACAATTTGACGTGATTCTGTCAACCCGTTCGAAAGATATCCTTGGGACAGACAGAAGGAGAAAAAAATGACCCTCCGATTTTCAGGCTCCAGCGATCTTTTTGACCTTGACCTTGACCTTGATCGGTATGCCATCATCAGAACGGGCATAAGCCAAACCACCTTCATACCAAGTTTCAACATCCTATGTTGATCGGTGCCCGAGATATGGCTAAAAATAGATTTTCGATTTTCAAGGTCGTACGTCAAGGTCAAGGTCACGACGGCAAAATGGTTTGCGCCGATCTCTTCCTATTAAGGAGGCACACCTTCACACAAAATTTGACGCGATTCGGTCAATCGGTTCGGGAGATATCCTTGGGACAGACAGAAGGGAAAAAAAAGAAAAAAACAACAACAAACAAACAAACAA
>CM065697.1:24706323-24711323 GCA_017654935.2 Phymorhynchus buccinoides | reverse complement strand
TATATTATTTCAGGTGAATGGGGAGTCAATGTGAGATTGAATCATAAATCGACTGTCCTTCTCATCAATTTCACTGCAATCTTATCGGAGGAAAGGCGATTTCATCATTTACACAGGACGTCAAGAACGATTGTAAATAAACCGAGAGGATCCTTTGTGAACTTTTTGAATGCAAGTAAAGTCAAGTAAAATTGGCAATGAATGGGTGTGCATGCGGGGGCAGTTATAAAGAGCTAAGTAATGTTAAGTGTGCGAGTGTGTGTGTGTGTGTGTGGGGGGGGGGGGGGGGGGGGGTGGCGGCACGGATTGTCTCCGCTGCACAATCCGTGCAGGGAGACAATCCGTGCCGCCTAGACGGCATGGATTGTCTCCGCTGCACGGATTGTCCACCTGTGTCGACCCTTACAGCACGGATTGTCTCCAGTGCTAGCTTTCTTTCTCTTATTTTTCTGTCACTTTTTCTTTGTCACTGTCTCTCTCTGTCTTTCTTTGTCCCTATGTTTCTGTTTCTCCATGCAAGCGTGCCTGCGTGAGTGAGCGTACACGCGCATGTGTGAAAGGGCCGTTTCTGCTTTTTTTTTCTTGCTTTTTTTTTGCTCGAAATCTGTATCCTTTTTTTCATCCTTTCTCATTAATCTCGAGTCCCTGGGTAGACAACCAAGTAGCACTGGTGTTTTGAGAAGTAGCAATTTCCTTCTTTGGCAATAGGTCATGGCCCTGTTAACCGCCGTTTTGTCCAAATTCCGCCGTTTTCGGGGCTATAACCGCCGTTTTGTCCAAATTTTCTATTATGATTTGGACAAAACGGCGGTTCAACAACAAAACGGCGGGTTGGACAAAACGGCGCCCGATTTTGAACCGCCGTTTTGTCCAAATGAAAATTGGAGTTATGAAAACTCATTCTTGACAAGTTCTCATTAAAAAAAATTAAAAAATAAAATAAAATGAATAACAAGCTGACCACTGACACTGGTCACTTTGGCCTACTTTTACCGTTTGAATGCTAATTAGTGTATTAGGAGATCATATGAACAATTGTTGATGTGGTTGACCAGTGGTCAGTGTCACTGACCAGTGGTCACTTTGGCCTATTTTCACTGTTTGACTGCAAATTAGTGTATTAGGAGTTCAAATGAACAAATTTTGATGTCGTTAACCAGTGGTCAGTGTCACTGACCAGTGGTCACTTTGGCCTATTTTCACTGTTTGACTGCAAATTAGTGTATTAGGAGTTCAAATGAACAAATTGTGATGTCGTTGACCAGTGGTCAGTGTCACCGACCAGTGGTCACTTTGGCCTTTTTTTTATGTGGTTGACCATTGGTCAGTGTCACTTGCAGTAATATCTTGAAATCATGGATTCGCTGAGATACAGAGGCTACAAACAGGCTGTCCTCACTGATGCCACGAGAAGGGTCAGCACAGTACCTCGGGAGGAGCTTCTCAAATACAGGGTTGGGAAGGAGTGCCACAGAGTTCCCTTTGTGATTACGCATAATCCTGCGAACCCACCACTCAGGAAATGGCTGAGGGAGCAACAAGTGGCACTCCATCGTAACCAGGTCATGAAGAGGGCTCTTCCTGAGTTGCCAGTCGTTGGAGAAAGAAACCCCCAAAATCTGCGAGCCCTTCTCATGCCATCAGTCATTCCTCCACACGTAGACAGCAGCCAAGCACCAGGAGTTCTCAGGTGTGCCAAGATGTGTGTCACCTGTCGCGAGCATCTTCAGGAGGCCACCTGCTTCTCCAGTGATGTGACTGGGGAATCCTTCTATATCCGGCACCATATGACATGCACAACGTCTAATGTTGTGTATTTGTTGTATTGCCGGAAATGCCCCAGGTCACAGTACATTGGGGAGACGGGCAACAGCCTGAAGACTCGCTTTGCTCTACACAGGAGCCACATCAGGCAGAACGTGGGAACCCTGGTGACTCTGCACTTTAACCACCTGCAGGACATGAGGTGTCTGCCCATTGAAAAGCAGTTCCTGGATGACAGGAAGCGTAGGGAGGGGCGAGAGAAGTTCTGGATGCATAAACTAAGATCAGAACACCCAACTGGACTGAACGACAAGACAAAGTAAAATCAACAACAAAGACAAAAGAAAAAGAAAAAGTGATGGCCAAAAAAGGAGAACACGGAAAAATAAGGGGGTTGTGTGTGTGTGTGGGGGGTGTGTGGTGGTGTGTGTGTGTGTGTGTGTGTGTGTGTGTGGGGGGGGGGGAGGTTGGGGGGGGGGGGCAGGATAGAGGGAGGGGAGGGTTGAGAGAAGGATGGAGAGGGGAACACAGATTTAGTGCTGAACTATACTGGGGGTGAGGGTGGGGGTGGGGGTGGGAGTGAGGATGGTAGTGGGGGAGGAGATTTGAGGAGTAGGGGGTATAGGTGGCATTCTACGAGCTTCTATCTCGCTTAGATCTTCGATGTAGGTACAACCCCCCAGGGGACTATGTTCCATTGTCATAGAGTTTTTGCTGAATGCTTTAAGAGTGTAGTTTTACTATTATTAACCTCCAACTAGGGTACAATAATATGAACTTGATGTTTTAAAAATGAACTATTTCGTTCCCACCAAGGGATATAACATAATACACTGCTCGAGATAGTAAGCTCCCCCTTTATTTTGAATGTAGATCTATTCTTGAAATAATTAATTCTTGTGAAATAATAAATGTTGATGTTTTTAATCGTTGAAATATATTTCATTTACTTTTAAAAGGTGTACAAACTGAAAACTGCGACTTCAAATTCATATCCTATTGATATTTTTCTATCAAGGAATATTAATTGTGAGACCTACATCTCATTGAATGTTTATTTATAGTAACGTATTCAAACGCAACCGTATCACACTACATAACCTTACGCCTACTTTTCGTTTCGCTTCTAGATCTACTTCTGTCCTGATCTTAATGCTTTAGACCTATTAATGTTCAACATGACGCAATAAAACTTTTACGCTCGAGTACAGTTGGATAGTGTTGAAAGAAGACAAACATATTATTGAAAACGGACAGTTGATATAACAGTGAATGGATAACTCAGGTTGGTTAGAAATCAATTGCCTGCAATACACACAGCCAGTGAGCCACGCACACACACGCCACACACACACACAATTATTGAGGAGTTCTATTACATTTGCCTCTGTACATTTCTGTCTGTAGGCCTACCTGTCTCTGTTTCTCGTTTATGCGGACATGAGCCATTGGGCCTATTTCGGGAGAGAGGGAGGGTAGTCTGGAGAAAAGAGTTTCAAGCCTGAAAACTTTAGGAACAGCTCCGTCCTTGGTATCTTTCAAGAGGGGGCTCTTTCTAAATGTTAACGAGGGGACCATAGCTCAAACTAAGGGTAAATGAACGGAAGCTGTGCCAGTCGGGGTTTGGATCCAAAAAGTGCTTCGATAGCTGGATTTGTCTTGCCTAGAGAACAGAAGAATACCAATTCTGGCTCAGTATCGGTTTCGGTTTCGGTTTTACTCCTCTATTTATTTAAAAACAACAAAAAAACACTACTTTTAGGGGCAAAACCCAGACTGGGGTTTAGCATGATTTTCATCATTCTTGAAAATCAATCGCAATAAAGCTTTGGTAAAGGTAAAGATGTGCCACCTCCCATGCATTTCTCGGTTAATTGTATTTTTCCGTTTTTGCCTTTCTTACCATACATAAAGCTGTATTTTAGGAACATTTTTAGCTAATTACCTTTTTGGAATACCAACCCTAGCCCTAACCCTAGCCCTAAACCTAACCCTACCCCCCACTATGTACTGCAGTACACCGCGATTTCTCACAGTTGTGGTTCGTTGCGTTTTCCCGTCTTATACGGTGGGGGGTAGGGTTAGGGCTAGGGTTAGGGTTAGTATTCCAAAAAGGTTATTAGCTAAAAATGTTCCTAAAATACAGCTTTATGTATGGTAAGAAAGGCAATAACGGAAAAATACAATTAACCGAGATAGGTAGGGGGGGGGGGGGGGGGGGGGGGGTGCACTGTAAACCTGTTGCGTTTGAATACTTCCAACAAAAATAGAACGGTCAGTGGAAGATGGACTAATAAGATAATGTTTTCTGACAGTTGAAATACCAATAGTGCATTAATTGTAACGTTTGCCGTTCAGTTCCAACAGTTTTCATTTGTGATTTAAATCTATTACAGTGATTAAAGAAAACAAAATGCAACATTCTACAATCGAATGAATTTAATGAATAGATCTACACCTAAACACAGGGGCGCTTACTGTTTTGAGAAAGTTTATTTTATCTCCCTTTTCGGGGAAGAAAATAGTTCATTTTTAAAACGTCAAATGCTCTTTATTGTACCCTAGTTGGAGGTTAATAATAGTAAAATTACATTATTTTCGATTTCTACCAACATTCTGTGACAATGGAATATAGTCCCGCGGGGTATTGTAGGTCAGTGAAAGAATTTTGTACCCTAGAATGTCACCTAGTAGGGAAGAAGATGGTGAAGAGATAAAAAGATAGATCATGTACGTCGTTTCATTCAGAACAATTGTGCCGCCTATTTCGTTATACCATCACGACATTCAAACCTTGCGTCATCCATTGATTTGCTTTTCTACGTCACTCCATCCACTAGAGTCATAGACTTTTTGCTCAGACCTTCTGTTTATAAACAAATCGTGTCTTTAGTTTTAACATATTGGTTTTAATTTAGAAGAAACATTTTTTCATGAAATAGGGTTTAATTGTCACTTCAGTTTTCATAATTGTATTGACTTATCCTACATTTTCACTTTTTATAGAGAGAGGAGAGAGGGTAGGGAGAGGGTGATGTGTGTGTGTGTGTGTGGTTGGTGGTGGTGGTGGGGGGGGTGTTGACAAGGCAATGATAAAGTTTAAGGATACGTCATTGTAGTTGGCTTAGTTTCTATGGAATGTCATCGTTCTACGTCATAAGACTTTTTTGCGTGGTGCAAAAGAAATGCAAACTAGCGCAAAATGTTTCAGACTCAGTTCAAAGTGATTAAACTAT
>CM065697.1:24658823-24701323 GCA_017654935.2 Phymorhynchus buccinoides | reverse complement strand
GCTGAGGGAGAAAGAGGCGGAAGGTGTAAAGGGAAAGAAGAGAGAGAGAAAGAGCGAGAGAGAAGGGGAGAGAGAGAGAGAGAGAGAGAGAGAGAGAGAGAGAGAGAGAGAGAGAAGAGAGAGAGAGAGAGAGAGAGAGAGAGAGAGACAGAGGAAGAGAGAGAGAGAGGAAGAGAGAGAGAGAAAGAGAGAGAAAAAGAGACAGTGAGAAAGAGATAGAGAGAAAAACAGACAGACCAATACCGAGAGACTGAGGCAGAGAAGTAGAGTACGCCTTTGCAACTAGGGTTATTAATGCCCTTGACAGTGAGAGTAATTGCTCTTGCTGGTCAATACTGACAAGGGCATTCACTCTTGCGAAAGGCAGCCATTTAGTGGCATCAAATAGGGGTTATTGGCGAGAGTTATCCCCCTGTCTGGTCAGTACTTAACCATCTTCCCTCACCCTCCAAGGGCAAGGTGTTCGTTGCAGACCCCAATAGGCCTGCTAGCAAGAAATCATACTTCAGCTACGAAAGAAAATTGTATATCATGGGTTAAATATAATCGGTTTTTTTGTTCATTTTGACAGTAAAATGGCATCCAAATACTTAATGCACTTTGGCAACTGAGGACCCGAAATGGTTAACATTGTGAAAATTTTTCGTGAAATATTCAGCACTAAAAAATATTCCGTCATTCGCCGTTCATTCTTTTTTTTCTATCATTGCTCATGAGCCATAATAACGTATGTAACGGAAAAAAAGCTCAGATGTAACAATGTTGGATATAATTAACCCTTTCGCCGCCAGCCATTTTTCAGCCAAAAAATACCTTTACTTAACTGGGTACAGAAAACAAAATCTGCAATTTTGCTAATTCCTCTGTGACATATATAACATTAGGCCTATCCTTACATCCCAAAATTAAGAAAATAGGGTCTTTGGATAACAGGCCCTAATTTTATGCCTTTTAGTGACATGGGTGTTAACCCATTGTGGTGCTAAAATGCGACATTTGCGGTGAAAGGGTTAAATGATCGCAATGAGGCCTACTCTTCTGAATGTTTAAAATTAAAGGTCGCATTTAAAATGTGTCTAACAAAATTGCTTTGAAATAGGTGCAATAATTTCTGAGAACTCTGATAATTAAAATATTCCATTTTGATTTTTAAACGTGTTTATAATCTTTAATTACTGAATGAGCGCTTCTGGTCGCCCCACTGGTGACCACTCTACTCACTTATATCACTTTACTTTATTAATAGAAGGCAATAATCTATTTTTTGCTGTGCAAAAGAGAGTGTGTTTCACATTGCTTAGAAACAGCCTTCAAATGAAGCAGCACTGTGTCAAGCGCTAATGACAATAACTTCGCGTAAAAAGCCCATTAACAGAATCATTGGAAGAACGTAGATGGGAAATAATATTATGTTCGACTTCTACACTTCAGCGAAGAGACTGTATAACAAAAGTTCCTTTAATTTACTAGATTTGAATGAAAGAGATGTCAATGAGATTTGATTGAAGGAGAGCTATTGACTGTTTTTGACCGTTATTTAACTTTCAATTTTAACTGAAATTGCCATCTCCTTCAAATAATTAAGGAAGATCAGGTCTGAGCAAAAATATAAAATTAAACTACTGTGAAATAGTACTTGAAATATTCAGAATATGGAAATTTCATTTGTGACCGTTAAAACCGTTAATTTTGTACATGACATATTTTTAATGGAAGAATGGACAAAAGAATGATCATATTGATTAAATCAATTTAATAAGCGTCTTTGTAATTATTAAACTGACTGTAAATTATATCGTCTTTGATGCATGAGTTAACAACCAATCAAAATCAAAGCTCTAAAACAAAGTTCATACCGGAAGTGAACAATTTTGGGCATGAAAAGGTTGTAGAAATACCAAAGATGTCCATGGCTGCTTACAAATCAACATTATTAAATACTAATGGCCGTTTTAGACTAAAAATTATCAGTAAAAGATTGGTTTTGCTGTTTTTTGTGATTTGTCCTAAGTTCAAGACAAAACAAACCGGAAGTACTTACACATTTTAGTAAGCCATGCTGTAGAACTCCCAAATCATCGCACTAATATTCCTTAATCTCACAATAGTAAAATTATTGGTTTATAATATAAATCGAGTTCTTTCTACGATTTTTACTACCCCTACCCCATATTTGACACTGACTAAATAGAACCCTTCATACATAGTGTAGCCCTCATTTTATTTTTGGCAAACAATTAAATTTGAAAAGTACTCTCACCAAACTTTCAGAAAAATATAGTGACCAATCCCCCCCGCCGGGGTGAGGGGGGTCTATGGACACCTGTAGGTCTATATCATTTATAAACTTTGTGATGAAACGATACTGTAACCCAAATTATTTAATGCTTATTTAATGCGACAATATCATGCACATCATTAAAAACGTGCGGATTGGAGACCAATTGAGACGGTAGCTAAAATTTGAGTTAAATATTCCAATGTGACGCACTTGCTCACCATGCCGATAATATTTAATAGCGTAACGGTGTTCAGACATGACTAATGAAGAAAACCGCGCTCGGGCCATGTTGACCAGTGCCCGAGATATGGCTAAAAAAAGACGTTTCGGTTTTCAATGTCATGCATCAAGGACATGACTTTGACCTTGATAATTCATGTTCGGATCTTTTCCTGTTAAAGTTGTACACCACCACAAAAAATGGAAGCAAATCTGCCACCATGTTCCCGAGATATAGTCAGAAAAAGCAAAACTCCAGATTCCAAACCCTCCGATTTTCAGGTTCCACTGATATAATTGACCTTGACCTTGACCTTAATTGGTATACAAAATTCGGAAGCACCATAAGCCAAACCACCTTCATACCAAGTTTCAACCTCCTATGTTGACCAGTGCAGGAGATATGCCTCAAAATAGAATTTTGGATTCCAAGGTCATACATCAAGGTCAATACCTTGAGCTTAATAGTTCATGTTCGGATATATTTCCATTAAGGTGGCACACCACCACACAAAATTTGAAGCAATTCTATCACCTCTTTCTTAAGATATCCTTAGGACAGACAAAAGAGAAAAAAACGACCCTGCAATTTTCAGGGTCCAGATATCTTCTTGACCGTGACCTTGACCTCGATTGGTATATGATATACCTACAGTGTATACAGTGTATATGATACACCTACATAACTACAGTGTATTTTACGGTATTGCAGGTTAACGACAAATTGTGCCGCAGTAGACCCCCCCAAAAGGTAACACCGCGGCACATTGTAATTACGACAAATTGTACCGTTACGACAAATTGTACCGTGAGATGCGGTACAATTTGTCGTAATTACGACAAATTGTACTGTTACGACAAATTGCACCGTGAAGTGCGGTACAATTTGTCGTAAGTCGTAAGACGACAAATTGTACCGTTACGACAAATTGTACCGTAACAGGCGCCTCACCACCATCTCAGTCTACTTCTGTAGACACTGTGATAGACGTTGTGCGCCACGTAATTGAAAATAACTACTTTGCCTTTGAAGGCAAAGTGTACCACCAGATCCACGGCACAGCGATGGGAACACCAGTCGCTCCTTCTGTCGCCAACCTCTTCATGGGTTGGCTGGAGGAGAAGCTGATTGCAGCCAGCCCTGTGCCCATCGACACCACGTTTTGGAAGAGATTCACCGACGACATTCTCCTCCTGTGCATGGGCACATCGCACCAACTTGAGTTATTCAAACAACATCTGAACACGTTTCATCGCACCATCAAATTCACCATGGATGTATCTTCGGAAGAACTACCTTTCCTGGACATCATGGTGAAAGTGAAGAATAACTTCCTTGAGAGTGACATGTATTCAAAACCAACAGACAAGAGAGCCTACCTTCCCTACTCTTCCTGCCATCCTAAACACTGCCGGGCCAACATCCCCTACAGCCAACTTCCCCAAATTTTCTATTATGATTTGGACAAAACGGCGGTTAACAGCCTCTTGAAGATGTTCGCGACAGGTGACACACACCTTGGCACACCTGAGAACTCCCGGCGCCTGGCTGCTGTCCATGAATGGAGGAAGGGCTGATGGCATGAGAAGATTACGCAGGCTTTTGGAGTTCCTTTCTTTGATGTCGTTGACCAGTGGTCAGTGTCACTGACCAGTGGTCACTTTGGCCTAAAATTTTTTATGTGGTTGACCATTGGTCAGTGTCAATGACCACTGGTCAACCACATAAAACTTTGTTCATTTGAACTCCTAATACACTAATTTGCAGTCAAACAGTGAAAATAGGCCAAAGTGACCACTGGTCAGTGACACTGACCACTGGTCAACCACATAAAAAAAATCATTTGAACTCCTAATACACTAATTTGCAGTCAAACAGTGAAAATAGGCCAAAGTGACCACATCAACAATTGTTCATATGATCTCCTAATACACTAATTAGCATTCAAACGGTAAAATTAGGCCAAAGTGACCAGTGTCAGTGGTCAGCTTGTTATTCGCTTTATTTAATAAAGATTGAAAAAACAAAACGGCGGTTAACAAGAATACCGTCTCCCTCTCCACCACCACCCCGCCCCCCCCCCCCCCCTCTCTCTCTCTCTCTCTGTCTCTCTCACTCTCTCTCTCTCTCTCCTCTCTCTCTCTCTCTCTGTGACGTAAGTGTCCCACGCAACCCCTCTTTCTTTATCTACCCCCCCCCCCCCCCCCCCTTTTTTTTCATCTCTCGGGCCGGCCGCCACTTTAATTGCCATTCAGCTTCAAACGGACGCCGATTAAGGCATTTATCCCTTTGAAGCCCGATCTACCTCCCCATCACGGGAAAGCAACACCCACAGTCGGTGCCCTTTGAACCCTTCCTTTTCAATCACGATAAGGATAGGAATGTCGCCATGTGATAAGGATGTAACCGGCGCATGATTGTTCGGTACTAGTATGCATAATATTATAACGTCATCTTGTGACGTGTCGACTGCTATAAACCAATCCCAGGCTTTCATTGTTTGAAAGTGAAGGCTATAATTTGAGTAGTGAGAAAAAGTTAGCCTACACATACTTTCACACAAGACGCTGAAACCTGGCTAGAGCAACATTGCAGACTCAACCTCTCTCCCAGCCAGCCATAATAGCCCAACTAGTGAGTATTATTGATGGCTGGTGATTGAGATTTTGTTTTGTTTGATCCTATTTTTGATCTAGATCCTATGTTCAATGATTCTCCATTACTCATATTTACGCAATCAATTAGGCCTGCATGGAAACACGTATCATACTAATAAATCTAGTTTTGAGTATATAATATCAATATGTATGTGACGTAAGTGTCCCGCGCGACCCCTCTTTCTTTATCTACACCCCCCCCCCCCCCCTCTCCTTTTCTTTTCTCTGTCCGGCCGCCACGTTAATTGCCACCCACCATCTAAAGAATGCCGATTCCGGGATTGGTCCCTTTCAAGTTTCAAACACCCACCGAAGGTACTATCGGGACAGGCCGCCGCACGTACAGCCGTCACCTACCCCTCCCTTTCAGCGAGTGGCAGTCGACTTGGTCGGGCCCCTACCTCAACGGAAGAAGAAATTCCGGTACATAGTCACTGTGGTCGACATATGTACCATGAAGTGCGATGCCGCCCCAATCTCCTCACTTGATGCTAGTCAGATAGCTGCGGCACTCAAAGCCATTTTCGCCCGAATCGGCCTACCAAACCACATCATCAGCAATGATGAGTCCAGGCTAAAGGGGAAACTCAGGCAAGAGGTGTTTGCTATTCTGCAATCAACCTTGGGACAACTCAACACAGGATTGCCGCACCAACCTCAGTCGGAATCCATTCCACTGATCTCTAACCCACCTGCTCCTTTGAACTCTGTGTTGCGACCAGATGTTCCACCATTCCAGCCGACCCAGTCTCCCCACTAATTTGTCCCTGTCACCCAAGTCGAAAGTGGAGTCGGCGTTCCACAGGAAGATTCCGGTACCAGAATCTTTTCTTCGGGGGGCCTCTGTGACGTAAGTGTCCCGCGCGACCCCTCTTTCTTTATCTACACCCCCCCCCCCCCCCCTCTCCTTTTCTTTTCTCTGTCCGGCCGCCACGTTAATTGCCACCCACCATCTAAAGAATGCCGATTCCGGGATTGGTCCCTTTCAAGTTCGAATTGTCTCCCCGGTCGGCACGTACCACCTACCGAGGTTATCTCCCTTCACCCCCCCCCCCTTTTCTACCGTCTCATCACAAGAAAGTGACAACCACGGTTATCTCCCTTTGAAGATGGTTTTGCTTTTCCAATCACAAGGTTAGGAATGTCAGGAATGTGATAAGGATGGAATAGGCGCGTGATTGTTCGGTACAATTAGAACAGCATCTTGTGACGTGTGGACTGTAATACACCAATAGCAGGCTTTCATTGTTTGAAAGTGAAGGCTATAATTGGAGTGGTGAGAAAAAGTTGTCACACAAGATGCTGAAACGTAGCTAGAGCAACACTCACAACCAGTCATCATAAGCCCACTAGTAAGTATTATTGATGGCAGGTGATTGAGATCTGGTTTGTTTGACTCTAGTTTTGATCTAGATCCTATGTTCAATGATGAATAAGGAGTAGATAGATATGTTATAGAAAAGAAGTGGTAAACATTCTATTCTATTTATGTGCACTGATTATTTGTGTGTGTGTGTTTTTGACTTGAACACTTTTGGTACCAGAACCGGAGTTTATGCCTACTAACCCTTTTGTCTATTTTTAGTAGGAAACCTATGGGCCGCAATCTTGCACTTTATGATACCCTTCCTTTCCAGGTGTTGGATGGAGAATGATGTTGTCTTGATCACCTTTTATGTTTTACTGATCTCAGTTTGTTAACTGAAATTCAGTTTATTTATTAACTACATGTAGTGCTATTGTACAAGGGAAGCCTTCAAGCCGGTTGGGATTCACTAATTCCCTGCCGACTGAAGCCCCTTGTCTCTAAGCCATAGAGATCTACATCCACCTTCTCCTGTGATTATCAGCAGGGCATCGTGGGCCGGAAGATCATCCCGGACTCCACCAAGCACCAAGACGGGATCGCCGCCAAGACGACCCGCACCCAGAATCCGCGAGGAGACCACGCCTGAACCGTGCCATCCCGCGAAGCCGTAATCGGAACGACTGGGAGCTACTCTCACCTGACGAGCAAGCCCAGAACTTCAAACAGCTAAGTCCACCTGACTGCGCCAATCATTTGAACTTTCCTACGGACACCGAAGATAATTAGTAACCCTTCCGGCATGGGGCGAACCTTATAGAAAGACAAAAGTCTTGTGAATCCTTTCGGATTTCATTGTGTTTTTATCCATATTTTGTTTTGGCGCCATTGAGCTGCTTTATTATTATTGTTGCATAATCTTATGCAGATTTTGGGAGTAAATAAAATACAAGTGTCAAATAATCCTGAACCCTTTGGTCAGACTGATGAGAGTGGGAGTCTTGTAATTTCATGTAAAACCCTACTTCTCTCTGTCTGCCATTTAGAGCAATTCAACCACTTGTATTTCTTACAACCATCTGACGAGCCAGAACCCGGGCACAAATATAAATTTATTAGATGAAAAGGGGCCGGGAAAGTTGCTCATCTCCCATACCCTAGAGAAGTGGGCTAAAGGCAAATTTTCTAAAGTCTTCCCTAGAGACTTAGCCTTTTAACCCATTACCTCGTCACAATGTATATAAAAAATGTCCCTAAACTCAAGGCAGATTACAAAACCTCGTTGTCAGAACTACTGAGATCCAAACTGCAAACTTCATAATATAAAATAATCCACGGCGAGTATTACTCAGAGATGCTAGATATTCTTACGGGCATTAGTCAGTAAAACAATTAACCCAACAAAACTCACATCAATTATCCACAGAACAAGTTATAAAGAACGTTTTTATTGACACTGTCCCAACTCCCCAACAATAGAGTTGATGTTTTTTATCAGTTCCTTGGTACAGGCACTTTGCTGTAAACTGAAACTGATAATTCAGACACAACAGCTTTTTGATAAACATCTGATGATACCTCTACATCACACCTGTTTTAGGTTGAAGTCTCGTGCAAACACCATTTGTCTCTACTGTGTGTATAAAATATAATAATAGAATGATATTCCCTTCCTCTGATAATTAAGGGGGAAAACAGGGAGTAAAGGAAACCACATGTGGGCTGTTGCTGCAGAACCCCAGTCATAGCAAAAATTGTCGGGGGTGGGTGGGGGGGGGGGGGGGGGGGGGGGTTTCCTGGGTTTCTCTGCATGTACCTTTAAGGAACAAAAGTAGCAAAATTGCTCAATTATTTCTTTAATAATAACTGAATTGCACAAATTTACGGGGCTTTGCCCCCCCCCCCCCCCCACCCCACCCCCCACCCCCACAAGGCCACTGCGCCTTAACCCAGGACCGATGCAGCTCCCTGGACCACCCACCCCCCCTTAGGAATCATTTGGTCCGCCCCGACTGTTTGCGTGCGTGTGTGTGTATGTGTGCGCACGCGCGTGTGTGATGTGTGTGTGCGCGTGTGCATGCATGGATGCGTGCATGCGTGTAGCCTATGTGTGTGCACGCAAGTACGCGCCCATCCGTGTGTGTGTTCAATGTCATTACAAATTCTTATAGTCAACCTGTCAATAAATTGATTCCAGTCCAGTGCAGTGTGTGTGTGTGTGTGTGTGTGTGTGTGTGTGTGTGTGTGTGTGTGTGTGTGTGTGTGTGTGTGTGTGTGTGTGGAAAGGGGAGGGGGGAGAAAAGGGAGATGTATGTGTGTGTGTGGGTGGGTGGGGTGGGAGTGGACCATAGACCTTTATTTTGCAATAGCTGGACAAGACAAATCCAGCTAGCGAAGCACTTTTTGAGTCAAAACCCCGACCGGCACAGCTTCCGTTCATTTCATTAGTTTGAGCTATGGTCCCCTCGTTAAAAATTAGAAAGAACACCCTCTTGAAAGATACCAAGGAGGGAGCTGTTCCTAAAGTTTCCAGGATTCAAACTCTTCTCTCCAGACTACCCTCCCTCTCTCCCAAAATAGGCCCAATGGCTGTGTCCGCACAAAGGAGAAACTGAGACAGGTAGAGACAGAGAGAAAGAAAGGTACAGAGACAGATTAATAGAACTCCTCAATAATTAGGGGGGTGTGTGTGTCAGTGTGTGTGTGTGTGTGTGTGTGTGTGTGTGTGTCACTGTGTGTGTGTGTGTGTGTGTGTGTGTGTGTGGCGCGCGCGTGTGTATTGCAGGCAGTTGATTCCTAACCAACCTCAATTATGCATTCACTGGTATACCAACTGTCCGTTTTCAGGCTATGGTAATAAATAGCTTTCTATTAAGAAGCCTTCTATTAATTAAGAAGGTTTTACGTCCTCATAGCAGTTGCTCTTAGGGACAAGTAATTCTGGTGCTGTAGTCTTGTAGTTTTCAATACGTTTGTCTTCTTTCAACACTCTGTCCAACTGTACTCGAGCGTAAAAGTTTTACTGCATCATGTTGAACATTAATAGGTCTAAAGCATTAGGATCAGGACAGAAGTAGATCTAGAAGCGAAACGAAAAGTAGGCGTAAGTTTATGTAGTGTGATACGGTTGCGTTTCAATACGTTACTATAAATAGACATGCAATGGATGTAGGTCTCACAATTAATATTACTTGATAGAAAAATATCAATAGGATATGAATTTGAAGTCTCAGTTTTCAATTTGTACACCTTTTAAAAGTAAATGAAATCTATTTCAACGATTAAAAGCATCAACATTTACTATTTCACAATAATTAATGATTTCAAGAATAGATCTACATTCAAAATAAAGGGGGAGTTTACTATCTCGAGCAGTGTATTATGTTATATCCCTTGGTGGGAACGAAATAGTTCATTTTTAAAACATCAAGTTCATATTATTGCAATGGAACATAGTCCCCTGGGGGGTTGTACCTACATCGAAGATCTAAGAGAGATAGAAGCTCGTAGAATGCCACCTACTAGTATTAAAATTGGAACCACCACGCATATATATATATATATATAACAAAATGAAAAAAACTCCAACAAATCCGTGGTGGTTCTATTTTAATTTTAAGCTTTCGAGAGGGTCAAAAGCTTATATATATATATATACTAGCGCAACGCCCCGTACCGCTGAGTACCGGTTTTGCGGTCCCCAAAATATTCTAGCGCAACGCCCCGTACCGGTAACGCCTAGTACCGGTAACGCCTTGAACAGGTAACGCCAAGTACCGGTACCGCTGAGTACCGGTTTCGCCGGGTCCGCAAAATATTATATTTTTACTTTTGTGGCTGAAAATACAATTTTTGACCCCTACCACTTTCAAGGCCTACCGATCTCCATGACCTTGACCTTGACCTTGATTGGTATGCAACCATAAGCCAAAGTACCTACATGCCAAGTTTGAAGTCCCTAAGACCAACGGTGTGGACGTTATAGCCCCTTAAAGATTTTTGGTTTTCAAGGTCATACGCCAAGGTGAAGGTCATGATGGTGATAATTTATGCGCGGATGCCTTCTCTCATGGTGACACGCCACCACACAAAACTGGAAACGATTCGGTAAAGCAGTTCGGGAGATATGCGTGGGACAGTAAAACCCAATCATTAGACCCCTACCACTTTCAAGGCATACCGATCTCCCTGACCTTGACCTTGACCTTGATTGGTACGCCTTCATCAGAACGGCCATAAGCGAAAGTACATCCATGCCAAGTTTCAAGACTCTAGGACCTGCGGTGTGGAAGTTATGGCCCCTTAACGATTTTCGGTTTTCAAGGTCATACACCAACGTCAAGGTCAGGACGGCAAAAACTTTTGCACAGATGCCTTCCTCTCATGGGGACACACCACCACACAAAATTTGAAGCGATTCGGTCAAGCGGGTCGGGAGATCCTTGGGACAGACAGAAAAGAACAAAGAAACAAACAAAAAAAGGAAACAAACCCGAACGAAAACATACTCCTTTGCCGTCGTAGATCGGCAAAGGACAAAAAAGAAAAAGGAACTGCAAGCCTACTTAGTTCAATCAGAGAGGTTCATCCCCCGTCCCCCCCTCCAGCCCACCCCCCTGAACACCCCCCCACACACACCCCCCGACCATCCCACCCCTCCCCCCTCCAGACCCCCCTCCCCCCAGCCCCCCTCCTCCCCTCCCTCCTCCCCTCAACCCCCTCCCCCTCCCATCCACCCCCCCCCATCACACTCACAGCTCACACGCACTTGCGGTTAGTAAATCTGAGCTGCGTGTGGAGCTGCATGTGGCCCCCCCCCCTCCCCACGACCCCTTGGCAGAGGTTTCCAAAAAGTAAGGACGGCATGACCTTCCGAGGGTGCCAAGGATGCTTGATGCCAAATTTGGTGTCGATCGGTTGAGAACTGTGGCCCCCTCCAGCCCACCCCCCTGAACACCGCCCCCCCACACACACCAGACCATCCCACCCCTCCCCCCTCCAGACCCCCCTCCCCCCAGACCCCCTCATCCCCTCCCTCATCCTCTCAACCCCCTCCCCCCCCCCCCCCCCCCCCCCCCGCTCACAGCTCACACGCACTTGCCGTTAGTAAATCCGAGCTGCGTGTGGTCCCCCCCCCCCCCCCTTGGCGGAGGTTTCCGAAAAGTAAGGACGGCATGACCTTCGGAGGGTGCCAAGGATGCTTGATGCCAAATTTGGTGTCGATCGGTTGAGAACTACAGCTCACACGCACTTGCCGTTAGTAAATCCGAGCTGCGTGTGGTTCCCCCCCTCCCCACGACCCCTTGGCGGAGGTTTCCGAAAAGTAAGGACGGCATGACCTTCGGAGGGTGCCAAGGATGCTTGATGCCAAATTGGGTGTCGATCGGTTGAGAACTGTGGCCGTGCATAAGGGACACACAGACAGACAGACAGACAGATTTCGAAAAAATATATATGTAAGGCACTGTCCCTCCCGCATTTGGGAGAAAAAGTAAATCAGCACATATTATAAAAATTAAAAAAAATTATGTGTTTATTTGTTTATTTGAACACGGAACATTTCATAAAGTTCACGTTAACTGGTTTTGTTTCTGAGGTTCACAAATACAGACATTGGACACAGAAAAGTTTTATTAAAGCAAATTATTCTGCATTTCAAATGCACCAACTTTTCAGTCCTTCAGAGTAGGGGTATTCAGCCATTCACTGAGATTTCTCTTTCATACTATCTATCTATCTATCTATCCATATACAGTAAAATCCAGCTTTCATCACGCCTTGCAGATTAGCTTTGAGGTAAAACACAATATATAAAAGAATAACAACAAAGCCAAAGATGCCTGGTTTAAAACTTGTATTAAAACACGTATTAAAACATGTAGAATGACAATTTTTCGCTGTGTCCACAGCTTTTTCCAGTCACGCACTGAAAGAGATCTTCACATCTAATATATAACTTTATTATAATAACTTTATAATTAATTTTGTTCTATGTTCTAAAAGGAGATAATAAAATGTGCTGATTTGCTTTTTCACCCTTTGAGGGAGGAGGGACAGAACATAATATGCAAAGACAATATGTAGACATTGGGCACAAAAAGGTTTTATCAAAGCAAAATACATGTATTCTGCATTTCAAATGCATCAACTTCTTAGTCCTTCAGACTAGGGGCACGGAGCTAGCACTTCACTGAGATTTTTTATTCATAGTATCTATCCATGTATATACAGCCGAATCCGCTAATAAGAGATTCGCTTATAATCAAGCAAATTTTCTTCCCTGCCGAACTCCTTCTTTCTTATCTATTATCAAAACTCGGATATAAGAAACTTGTTTATAAGAAAACTAATTTATAATCAAGCAAATACCTTCTCCCATCCGCGATGGAAACTTGGATATAGAAAATTGTCATATGAGAGAGTTGGTTTGCAGTTCATTTTCTTATAAGCGAGCTCTATTTTCTTATAAGCAAACTACTAAACTGCCATTGACAACATTTTCTTAAAAGTGAGTTGGACCTGAACTGAAAGGATGTTCTGAGAAAATTGAAGTCGTTCCCAAAAGGGAAATTTTAGGTCAGACCAGTTGCGTCACAGTCTAAACGGCACAGGCACTTGATTGCAAGACTAATTGAGTTCTTTTTGTTCCTTTATTCATACTTTCCTTCAGTATTCTGTGCAAAATAAATGTTGAGCAGAAGAAAAAACTATGAGTGCCTGTACTTTTGTGTTGGTGGTAGAGAGACTGTCCATCTTTTTATTTTCAGCAGCAATGGCAGAGAGGAAAAGGCAATCCATTTCTTTAAGAAGAAATACAAATAACTGAATATGTGGATGAAAACCCACATAAACAAAAGCAAACGATTGATGAAAAGCTGCATGTGTGGACAGTAAATGGTAATAGTTCAGTACAAGAAAGGTGAAGAGGTACGCATTTGATAACAGTAAGAAGAAAAGAAAAAAATATTGTTAGTTGAGTGGTTGTAGGCACTGTTCAAAATAGACAAAATGGTGGTGTTGGACAAAACGGCGCCTGGTTTTGAACCGCTGTTTTGTCCAAATGAAAGTTGGAATTCTAAAAACTTATTCCTGTCAAGTTCTCAACTTTTTTTTAATCTTTGTTAAATAAAATGAATAACTAGTTGTCTTTAATTTTTAACAGAGCGCAATCTGATAAGAATAAAAATGTGATTTTTATCGATTTTGTGTCCACATGTTAGTGGCACTGATCACTGATAGTTTGCCTTGTGCAGAATGCAGTTGTGGAACTGACCAGTGGTCATCTGATTTGAGTGCACCGTTTTTGCCCAGGCCGTTCTTGCCCAGGCCTGTTTTTCCCAGGACAGTTAGACAGTTTGACTGCTAAGTAGTGTATTAGGATTTCATATGAACAATTTTTCGATGTGTTTGAACAGTGGTCAGTGTCCTGACCAGTGGTCATTTTAGCCTATTTTCACTGTTTGACTGCTAATTGTTCATTTGAACTCCTAATACACAAATTTGCAGTCAAACAGTGAAAATAGGCCAAAGTGACCACTGGCCAGTAACACTGACCACTGGTCAACCACATTAAAAAACTGTTCATTTGAACTCCTAATACACTAATTAGCAGTCAAACAGTGAAAATAGGCCAAAGTGACCACTGGTCAGTGACACTGACCACTGGTCAACCACATCAAAATTTGTTCATTTGAACTCCTAATACAATAATTTGCAGTCAAACAGTGAAAATAGGTCAATGTGACCACTGGTCAGTGACTGACCACTGGTCAACCACATAAAAATGTGTCCATTTGAACTCCTAATGCACTAATTTGCAGTCAAACAGTGAAAATAGGCCAAAGTGACCACTGGTCAGTGACTGACCACTGGTCAACCACATCAAAATTTGTCCATTTGAACTCATAATACACTAATTAGCATTCAAACGGTAAAATTAGGCCAAAGTGACCAGTGTCAGTGGTCAGCTAGTTATTCATTTTATTTAACAAAGATTAAAGAAAAATGAGAACTTGTCAAGAGAGTTTTTATTATTCCAACTTTCATTTGGACAAAACATCATAATAGAACATTTGGACAAAACAGCGGAATTTGGACAAAACAGCGGTTAACAGCACATTTAAATCTTCTTAAAAATTAGGAAAAAGGATTTTCTCTTCGTTTTGCTTTTTTGTCTTTCTTTTTGGCTCACATCGTTTTTTTAAACAAAGTGAGTCTATAGTATCGTACATGTTCGGTTGTGTGTATGTGTGTGTGTGTGTGTGTGTTGCGTCCGTGGCCCCGACCTTTAACCTTAACTCAAACCTTAACGTTGTCATTTTCTCTAAACATATAAGGCGTTAGAGGGTTAAAGTTAGCAGGATACTTGATTTTGACGTGAGCCTTCAAGTCACGACGATCAAAGCAGTCAGATACATTGATAAAGAACAAAATAAAGATAATCATTTGTTGCAGAGATTACTGTTGTGCAACCTTTAACCTTGACTCAGTCACACTCTTCAAACTAAAGAAGACTCTCACTCTCCACTGAAACTTTTACGTTGTCGTTTTCTCAAACAAACATAAGATGTTAGAGGGTTAAAGTTAGCAGGATACTTGATTTTGACGTGAGACTTCAAGTCATGACAATCAAAGCAGTCAGATACATCGGTAAGGAACAAAAGAAAGAAAATAATTTGTTGCAGAGATTACTGTTGTGTTGTACCGAGTAGGAGATACTGGAAAGAAGACTCTCCATTAGATATACAAAAACGCTCTTTAAAAAGAAACACAAGACTTCAGGTGTGTACAAATAGGTACATTTTAACGTCGTTAACTTATATTTTCTGTAACAAATAGATGTACCGAGTGTGTGCGTTGACGGCCCGGTTGTTTCGTTTTATTTGCGCCTTTGAGTTTGTGTTTGACAACGGTTGTTCGTGTTCATTCGCACATCATCTCTGCGCATGCAATACTTAGCCTACCGCACTTCCGGCAACAAGGCCTAGGCCTAGAGAATAAGATATCACGCCTTACCTCATAATCAAGACGACGTACTTAACCATTTAGCCCACATTCATTTTAGTCTTGAAAAAAAATATACGGAAAATCCAGGGTTCGTCGATTTCACTGCCTTCGACGTACGAATCCTTTGTTAGGCCTAGACGATTGATCACCATGTGCAAAGACTGTACAGGGGAAGATAAACATGGAGGTGCTTGCTGGCTGAGACCTTGACCTTTGCTTTGTGGCAGAAGGGGGGGGGGGGGGGGGAATTAACGAAACGAAAATAAAATATTAGGACTAATATAAAATATCTTACAGAAATGTAGATGATGTGGAACAAGTTTTCATCGCATGAACAATCAGTTTAAAACAGTAACAGATCAGGAGTATGGCCTTACGAATTACGCAACTTCAATTATTAATTTTCTAAGAGTAAGAGGCTTAGACCTACAGGCAAAGACTAGGCCTACTACAGGTGGTCACTATGTTTTTCTGAAAGCTTGGTCAATATGCTTTTCAATTTTACTTGTTTGCCAAAAATAAAAATAGGGCTCCACTATGTTACATGTGCATATATAAACATACATATAATTAAATTTTAAAGAAAGGGGTAGGGGTAATTTAATGCATAGAAATAATTTAATTTACACAGTAAAATAAAAATTAATTCTGTTTTCAGATGCACAAGTGTCTACATAACAGTATTATCTCTATACAGGCATGCGAATTGTCATGGGAATTCCCATGCCTGCTATAGTAATAAAAATCAGACGTGAGCCTTGAAGGCTTTGCCTCTTGTTTGTTCTTTTTTTCTCTTTTCCCTTTTCCCCCATTCAACTTGGTTATAGGAAAAAACCCTTCAAAATGTTTTATTTTATCCGATTTTCGGATATATCCGCGTTTTCTTATATACGGTTTTCAGATATAAGAAAACTCGGATATAAGAAGCAAAAAAATCGTCTCCCTTCATTTTTCGGTTAACCGAGTTTTGCTGTATCTATCTTTTGGTCGCTGGCACTCTTAGTCGCCGTAGCTCTGTTGTGTAATAAGCTGTGAATGTGGGTCTGGTCAAAGGGAGAAAACTACTGAGAATCGTCGCTTTAGTTGTGTGTTTATTTCCCTTCAATGGTGAGGAAAATGTCGATGAGTGAGACGCACTCTCGAATAATTATGTTCTTGGCAGGCTTTGTTCCTAACTTAGCGATAATTAAAAGTCTATTTCATGCTCCCTGCATAAGTTTTCCATATGTTATACACAACGTGAAAGCATTATATCTTAAGAATGCTTCCCGAAATGTTTGGGTTTGAATTATTAAAAAGTTCAAATAATATAAGTCACTTTCGCCACTTTGCTTTCGTTGCAACCCGGAATCAATTAAAGAGCTTTCTTTTATTTGAAAAGTGTTTAGCTATAAAAGCTAACAAATTAATAGATGCGTTATTTATGGTATTGCAGTATCTCCAGGATCGACCCACTGTCTTTATATGTGGACATGTCCCATAATTTATGTACCTGCACCTGGTCGGATCGGAGGACGTTAAACTCATTTTTCTTCTTCAGGAGATAGGCCTATTATGTTCGTGTAAATGTGTAACTGAGCGCATTGTAATTATTGATTTTCTGTAGCAACGAATATTTATGCCTAAGTCTTTTGTTAATGAACCGAATGAAGGGAAGGAGCTCTTCTAATTAACTCCCTCCACTAAAGTTACTTACGGCGTCATCGCCAACAGCCACAGGGAAACAAACATGACATCATCCTCAAAACAAAAGATGAGCCAGGTTTGTCTGTATGACCATCACCCACACAGTACACAACAACAGTGGTGGAGAGAATTGTGTACAGACAAATCAACATTAATTCAAGAATGGCATAGCCTTCTAGCCTCACAGTAGGTGTTCACGCTCAGCCTTCGGGAGCAGCTGGCCTCATAGAGGAGTGTGTGGGGATGTCCCCTTGGCAAAGAGTCTCGCCAAGAGCCAAATTCCAGCCCACTTTTCCTGAACAGCGGTTGTCCCACTGCTACCCGACAAGGCACTGGTGGACTCAACTCCGTCTCACGCGGGCACACGCGCGCGCGCGCACGCTCACCACACACGCGCACACAGACAGACACACGTACACACACACGCACGCACACGCACACACACACACACACACGCACGCACGCACGCACGCACGCACACGCACACGCACACGCACACGCACGCACGCACGCACACACACACACACACACACACACACACACACACACACACACACACACAGAATCTGATCTGAAAGACTAATTATTGCTGCTGTTCTTGGTTTTTTTGTTGTTTGGTTGGTTATTAGTTTTTGTCGTGTTCTTGTTGCTGCTTTGCTGCTGCTGCTAATAGAAAGTTGGGCCACGTCTCTAGTGACGCTGTGAAACACTGTCCGACTGCTACAATTTTCACTACTTTTCAACTTCGGATAGTACTCCATTGCATGCACATGTCGATAAATAAAACAATCTTTGCTGTTAGGGAACTGACAATAATTTGTAACAAAATGTTAATTTTCAATAATGTTTTTAAAGAATTTACGAGGACTTCCTTCTGCTATATATTCTGTATTAATGATATGTTGACATGTTTACTTTTATATCATTTTACTCTGCAAGTAGCTATTTTGATCATTTTCAGCACTCATAAATCTAGAAATCTCATGCTCATTTTGAAATGAGCACGGCGACACCTACTTGTCTCCACATTGTTTCATTGTCAGACTGTTTGCTTTCCGAAAAATAGTATTTCAGCAAATTCTCAATCCTTTCATTTTGAAGTAGTCTTCATCCTTAAAGAATCAGATTGTATTTCGTCACAAATGATGATTATTTGTTTTGTGCCTTTTGCATAAAATCTACCGGTACAAAAGAAGTCAACTGCCATTTTTATTTTTAATTCCTGTCGTGCCATTCCTAAATCATTAGAAACAAATTCATAACTTTAACAGACTACGTATATATGTTACAGTCAAAATGAGAAATTAGTCATTACGGGTAATGCCTGGAATTTTTAGTCATTTCCGGAACTACCTGTTTCAATCAACCATTATTGGAAATGGCTAAATTTTTTTAGTCATTACCGGTAATGCCTAAAATTCAAGAGGATTTTGTACCCATTCTGCCTGAATTTCAACCAATATGGGAAATGGTCTGGGTTTACCCATCTGGCTGAACTAGATATCAGGCAGAATGGGAAATGCATGTCAACCAGAATGGGAAAGTGTTGATTGCAGTAAAATACTGAGTATTAGCCCATCTTTTAGTACAAACCCATCTCCTGTTTGGAAGGAAAAAGTGTGCAAAGGGTGAAACACCTTGTAACACCCCCCCCCCCCCCCCCCCCCCCACTTTGCTTAAGTAAAATCGACCACCTTTGATACTTGATTTGTGTGGCTACCCAAGAGAACTGCGTGTGCTCCGGCCCCTCTTTTCAAAATGCGCGAGTGAGGTGGCCTTGCAGCTATTTGACATTTTCACTTTATTCAGAGCGCCTGTGATTCTGCAGTCAGACAATGGTTCTGAATTCACTGCTGGCGTCATCAACGAGCTGCGCGATATCTGGCCTGAACTCAGGATTGTCCACGGGAAGCCACGTTACCAACAGAGTCAGGGCTCAGTGGAAAGGGCCAACTCAGACATCAAAGAAATTCTCATAGCATGGATGACAGACAAGTGTTCAGTTTTTGAAGAGCAGGGCATACAATGCAGCAATCAAAAGGTCACCTCTCCAGGCAATGCTTGGATATCCTCCCAAAATGGGCCTGAATTCTACATCTCTGCCTGCTAAGCTGATCGATCGTTTGCAGATGGAAGATGATCTCCTCGCCCTTGCTCGGTTGCCAGCAGATGATGCTCCCCAAGAACCCCATGCTGAAACAAGTTCAGATGAACAAGCAGCCACTGAAACCATCCAAGCAGGACTCACAAATGAAACCGCTGAAGAGGATGCATCCACCCTTTTGAATCACTTGGCAGCCGGAGGTTGGGCCGAAAACACTCAAGTTGATCTTTCACCTGGACTTCAGTCTACACCCAGCACATCTTTCAGTGAGGCAATCATGGCTGCAACCCAGTATGACACTGTCAGCGAAGCAGCAACAGACAGTGAAGATGAAAATGCAACAGCTGACACTTTCCTACAGCCTTCCACATCAACTGATCTGGGTGGGACAGAACTCTCGCTTCTTGACAAAAGGCAGGAAGACATCCGAATCCTGCGGCAAGCCAGTCGTACATGTCAGCAAGAGCAAGCAGAGCGAATGGTCAAACGCAGTAGAGTGGATCTCTGTCCAGGCCAAGAGGGGGACAATGTGGCAATTCCAATTCCACTGGTAGACAGGGGTAGAGGCGACCCACGAAATATTCTGAGTGTGATCTTGGACAAATCGGAGTAGAACACATACACCATTGGCACAAAGCATGGCGTCCTGAAAGGCTCCTATGAGAGGAATGAATTTGTAATTTGTCCCCAAAGACTTCTCAAAACACAGGACATAAATAGAGACAAACTTGTGAGTCTCAGAGAAGCAGTGGTTACGGGTTCACTGGGCGGGGGACAGGCATTCACAAAATGTAATTGTGCAGGGGCCAAGAAGTGCCAGACCAACCACTGCAAATGCTTCAAGGCTAATCTGGAATGCAATAGCCGGTGCCACCACAGTCTCCACTGCTGCAACAAATCAGCTTTTGAGATGACTCCATGTAATTGTGCAGGGGCCAAGAAGTGCCAGACCAACTGCTGCAAATGCTTCAAGGCTAATCTGGAATGCAATAGCCGGTGCCACCACAGTCTCAACTGCTGCAACAAATAAGCTTTTGAGATGACTCGATGTCGCAGTCAAATCAGTCGCTCGTTCAAAACAGATGCCAACGGTTCCGAAATGCTTCTTTCGTGTCTTATAAAACGCAAACTCTTAGTTTCAAACTTAATTTCAAACCCTCCTCTCCCCCTATATTTGTTGCAAAAATTACACTGATAACTGCTTTTTCAGTCTTATTAAAAGTTTAGGGTTAATATCAGCCTTCTTTCCATTTCATAAGACGGAAAAAGCATATTTCACAAAGTTGCATGTTTTGAACGAGTGACCGATTTGACAGTCACACTCAATGTAGTAATTTTTAGTTATTTTTAGACAGGCTCCTCTGCATGATTACATGTTTGACGTATTCAAAGACTTGCTTTTAGCCTTAAAATTCATTTATTTTTCTGATTGAATGCATCATAAATTAAAAACCATTCAGGTTCACTATGGTGTTTTGTGTTTAGTAATTTCCGGTATTGACTGGAGAAAATGTTCAGACATTACCGGTAGTGACTGAAAATTTTAGCCATTTCCAGTAATGGCTGTTTGAAACAGGTAGTTCTGGAAATGACTGAAATTTTCAGGCATTACCCGTAATGACTAATTTCTCATTTTGACTGTAACATATATACGTTATAAATACTTTCTTTTCGGTTGAAGTTAATCAAAATGTTGCAAATGTGATCAGATTTAAGATCAGATTAACAATGTAGTCGAGGGTGTGTGTGCGTGTGTGTGTGTGTGTGTGTGTGCGTGTGTGCGTGCGTGTGTGTGTGTGTGTGTGTGTGTGTGTGTGTGTACGCGTTGCGTGCGTGCGTGCGTGTATCTGTGTCTGTGTCTGTGTGTGTGTTGGGGGGGGGGGGGAGGTGTCTTTGTTTGCTTCATATTATGTATATGTTCTCACAAATATTTTCTTTCTAAAAAATGGAGCCAGCGTAACTCACAATTATTGTAAAAGTCTGTCTCTCATTGACTCTGCCTTTTCCATTTGCTTTCTATAATCTACTATCTTTCTGACTTATGTAGCCATTCTCTTGCCTTAAAAAAAACACCTCTCCCAAATTGTTTGTTTCTTTGACCTCCTCCGAAATAGGAATGGGTCGGCTGTACGCAGCGGGAAGACCAGTGAAAACTGAAAACCGGACACATTCGTGCCTTACCCATTATGGCCATATGTCCCGGGAACACAGAAGAAGGAGAAGTAAACGTTTGTGTGTATTTATCTGTATGCCTGTCTGTCTTTGCGTCTCTTGTTTTCTGTTCCATTTTCATCCTGTGCATAGTTTAGTATTTCCGCTATACTAACTACCCCCCCCCCTCCCACCCCACCCACCCCCGAACCTACTCTGAACACCTTACATACTACCGAACTCACTCCTCGTCGTCGTGGCTTTAGCTTCGGCCTCCTCGCCGCCCGTTGCTCGTAAGTCTCCTCTTCTCTCGCCCGTCTCCTCCAGTCTCGCCCTTCACTCTCGCGCCCCCTACCCTATCTTATCAGTCACCCCCCTTTGACCCTTACCACACTCTCCCCCCCTTTACTTTTTAGGCTTCCTCTCCCATCCCAGAGCTCAAAACCCTTTAGCTCTTTTTGATTTATATCCTCCCTTCCCAACCCAATGTCCCTATTTCAAATTCACAACCACACAAACTCCATACAGTAAAAGTTAACTTTTAAATAAACACCAATAACTTCTAACTTTAACACAACCATAACTCCTGAATTCAACATCATCAACTTTAGAAACCAAGCCTCCCATCCCAACAATCATAAAACCTTGACTTGCAAAACCAAGCCTTTTACCATCATGTTTATTTTACTTCTACATGAGGAAACCCTCTACAAAGGGTTCCCTTACTATAAAGCAAAACCAAAACCACCCCAAGCTCTCTTCCTACTCTGTAAATCTCTCTTCCTACTCTGTAAATCTCTCTGCAAAGGGGTCCACAGAAAGAGAACTATTGCTAAGATTGCTAGATTAATAGACATTCTGTTCAGCACGAAATTTTCGCCGACGACACCCAGCTCGAACATTCTGACATACATGGAAACTACCACCAACTTGTCCAAACACTTGAAGACTGTGTTTCTGACATCAAACATTGGATGTCAACCAACAAGCTTAAGCTGAATGATGATAAAACAGAGGCTATCCAGTTTGCTCGACATAATCATGCTCAAAATCTCCCACCCTCTATAGAGCTTTGTTCCACCGAAATTACGTTTATGTCGTGCGTTCGTGATCTCGGCCTTCATATTGACTCTGAGCTATCTTTGAAACAACACATTACCAAAATCTGTCAAGCCTGCTTTCTTGAAATCCGTCGCATTAGTTCAATTAGACCCTTCCTGACTGAAGATGCCACAAAGACACTTGTCACTTCATGTATTCTGTCTAGATTAGATTATTGCAATGCCCTCCTCCTAGGCCTTCCTACAACCTCTCTCCAACCTCTTCAACGTGTTCAAAATTCTGCTGCGCGCCTTGTATTCAGAGTACCAAAACGGCACCATACATCAGATCTTTTAATGAAACTACACTGGCTCAAAATCGAATACCGAATCAAATACAAATCTGCCTGCCTCTGCTACAAAATCGTTACAAAAGACGCACCAGCCTATCTTTGCAACCTTTTCCAGATCTACGTTCCTGCCCGTAGCCTTCGTTCTTCCTCTGATGACCGTATTTTTCAAATTCCCTCTTACCATCGGAAACAACACGGCTCCAGAGCATTTTTCGTTTCAGCTGCTACACTCTGGAACTCACTCCCTTTCAGCCTTCGTCATGCCAAATGTTATGTAACGTTTAAGTCTGCTCTGAAAACCCACTACTTCAAACTGCAGCTGCAGAGTACATAAAACTTAGAAATATTGCCAGCTACTCTATCTGTCCATCTTGTTATGTGTATGTGTGTCATCACGTGTTCTGTGTGTGTGCGTGTGCGCGCGCGCTCGCGTGCGTGCGTGCGTGTGTGTGTGTGTGTGTGTGTGTGTATGTGTGCGTGCGTGCGCGCACGTGTGTGTGTGGTGTATGTGTGCATGCGCATGTTTGTGTTGTGTGTGTGCGTGTGACGCGTTCATGTAGGCCCCTATATGAGTATGTATGCATGGTGTGTGTGCGCGTGCATGCGTGTGTGTGTGTGTGTGTGTGTGTGTGTGTGTGTGTGTGTGTGTGTGTGTGTGTGTGTGCTGGGTGTACGTGTTGTTTTTGTGAATATTATGTTGTTATTTCATGCTTGTGAATTGTGTGAAAATGCATACGTGCATTAGTCCTAGTAGTAGTAGTAGTAGTCACAGCAGTTGTTGTTGCTGATTGATATGTGTATTGTTTTTGTCTGCTGATGTTATTGGATTTTGTTTCATGTTTTTATTCCATTTCAATTTTGTGTAAAGCGCCCTGTAGCCTACATAGTAGGATGGGCGCTATATAAATTTTCCTCATTATTATTATATATTATTCTCTTTAAAATATCCCCATAATTCCCAAATTTATGATTAACAATCTTCCTACCCCTTTCCTCTAATCAAATCTTACATTCCAGAAATCCTCCTATTGTCTTCTTTCTCAATCCCCCCTCTCCCCAAAACAACCCTCTCTCAGATTCTATATTTGCAACTCAAAAACTCAAATAAGTTCAATCATAAAATCAAAACACCAACTCAGAATAAAAATGCTCATAAAAATTCAATGCACCACATTCTTTCTTCAAATATTCTTTCTGCCACCGATTCCAAACCAAAAACTTCACACAAAAACTGAACCCCAACTTTCCTCCCTTCTCACTCTATTCCTCCCCTTCCATATTTTTTGGTTCCCTTCCCATTATTCCTCTCTCCCAGGCTCACTCTTTCTTTTTTCTTTCTTTCTTTCTTCTTGTCTTTCCCTCTCTCGTCCTCTTCTCTCTTCCAGCTCCACACTCATTTGAAATCAGTTACAATCAAATGTAAATAACATAAAGTAACATACAAAATTAACAGTAAACAACTCAACAAACTTCAAAGCATCATACATATATGTAACACAAAGACCCCATTCTAAGACACCCTGCATCAGTGCCCTAATAACCCCATAATGTCCTTTCCAAATTATAAATACCCTGTCCCAGACTACAACTAAAATCCACCCGAGGAAACCCTCTACAAAGGATTCCCTCAACCCATCTACAAATTGTGGACCCCTCTACAAAGGAATCCACCTTAACACCCCATATTCATAAATAACTCTAACAGTTCCCTACTCAAAATAATTTACCTT
Organism: Phymorhynchus buccinoides; assembly: GCA_017654935.2. NCBI lineage: Eukaryota > Metazoa > Mollusca > Gastropoda > Neogastropoda > Raphitomidae > Phymorhynchus > Phymorhynchus buccinoides. The sequence continues at coordinate 24,676,789 of CM065697.1, read as the reverse complement.
ACACTTTCTTCTAAATAATACTAGTACCCACACAGAAAACCCAAGGGAACACTCTACAAAGGATTCCCTCCATTCCCCATCTACAAGTTGTGGACCCCTCTACAAAGGAATCCACACTAATATTAATTAAACCCAATTATCCCCATATAAAACTCACACTCAATATTTCAAATTACACGGACACAACAACTGGACACCCACATGACAGAAGCCCAGCACACACTGGACACAAAAACGAAAACCGTGGTACAAGGGCCATCAAGGCTCCAGACTATAGAGGGATGACACTGAAATCAGTTCCCAACACCACCAAAAAGGCTTTATGCAGTAATAAATCGCTATAAAATGCTATTTCAGAAAAAAATATATATCTAAATAAAATGGCAAAACCTCTGACAGAAGAAGCCAATCCTCTGTTAGAAATTCTCAATCCTCTGAAATTCTGATGCCTGCAGAGCAGCATTTCCACATGAAAAGAAATCACTCTTCCCTAACACCCTTTCTTTCACTTCATCCACCTTCCCCTCCTCCCTCAACCCAACGTTTTCGCCACTCCCTCCCTCCTCACCACCACCACCACTCCATCACCCACTCCATCCGCTGATCCCCCCCCCCAATCCACCCTTCCTCTTCCATCCTCACCATTTCCTCCCGAAATCCCTGCAACTCATCCCTTCTGTCAAGCTCTCCATTCCTTTCTCCCTCAATCACTCTTCCTAATCCCCTAGCCTCATTTCTTCCCAATTCCACATTCATCCCATCTCTTCCACTCTCCCTCTGCCACTCTCTCCCATACCATTTCTTGCTCCCCCTCTCACTCCAAATCCACCCGCCAATTCTTTCCTCATTGTTCTCTCACTTCTCATCCCCACCTCTTCCACTCTCCCTCAGACTATTTCTTGCTCCCCCTCTCACTCCAGATCCACCCGCCAATTCTTCCTCATTGTTCTCTCACTTCTCGTTCTCCAATCATCTCTACTTCTTCCCCACCCATCATTCAACTCCTCCTCCTCCTGCACCGCTTTCCGACCCTCGGCGTGCTTTCCTCCATGGTGGTTTTTGGTGGAATTTCATTGGGATTCTGGCCAGATGGGTTCCTCTGGCCTGAGCCTTCCTTCAAACCTTTGGCTTTTCCCATCACAATCCCGCCGCGTTCACCACCTGGTGGAGTTTCAGTGGAATTCCAACCAGGTTGGTTCATGGGAATTCTTCCTGAGAAGCTTTCCCTGGAACTTCTGGCCTCTCCCACAACACACCAGAGCCCACCAACTGCTGAGACCCCATGCTTGAACACATGCTTTTTCAGAGTCCCCATCAATCCTGCATAATCAAACTGCAGGTAAACAGGGGCGAAGGCAGAGTTCCCACAATACTCGTTAGTTTAATTGATGTGTTTCCTTTTGCATGTTGTCTTGCTAAAATTAGGAATTAAAAAACTTTGAGATTACTTTATTATTGCACACAGAGTTGTTCTTTTCCTTCCTTCTTTCTTTTTATTTTCTTTATTTTATGCTCTCATTGCACTGGCATTTACGTTAATACTAGCTCAGTGCAAAACTTTAAAATATAGTCTTATCCATATATATAGCCAATTGTTCGTATTTAATTATAAATATAATTAATCATTTTATTCGCATTAAATTCACTTATAAGATTAACTGAAACATGTCTTCTGTTTCATCCCATGCATTTATATTAAGTTATAAAAGTAAGAACATTTGGGAACCCTGTTGACTTCCACTTCATTTGATTGTACCCCTGGCATGCATAATTGAACAAAACATAGTGACAACAACAAAACCAAACATGGACTTATTTCCCATCATTAACATTGCCATAATTTTCTCTATCAAATTGGCTTAGCAGGTCATCTTAGTCAGGATTATTCCTACATGCCTTCCCTCTGATGGAAAAAATAACGTTTAAAAATTCCCCCAACTAAGCCCTTCTGCTTTTGCTAAAATTTAGAATGATATTGAGCTACTTAATATTGTTCTCATATAAGTTAAACCCATGGTCACAAAAATATCCTCTTAGATCAGGTCTCACTCCAAATGTCCATGAAAAAAGTACCATTCATTCCAACACCAAATTTACCCCCCCCCCCTCCTCCCTCCCCAAGTAACATAAAAAGTACAAATTTTGGAGTGCACCGGATCAGAACGCCAAAAAGTGCACAATTTTGTTTAAAACCTCTGCGGTGTATGGGAAACAATCTTACCGCCCCATCGTATTCCTATGCCTTTCATAATCTGTCTCTTCCCAAGCTGACACGCTGTCATTAAACATGACAGTCTAAACTCTCTCATAGTTTACTCCCTGTACTTCCCCCGTTCCACGGAGTCCCTTTCTTCCCAGTCTCACATCCCAGTACTCGCCTCTCCTTAGCACGTTCTCTCTCGTTCAGGCTAATCATGCATCTCGCAAAGTAAGACCTCGATTTTGCTAACATTCCCCCTTTTTGTCTTTCCTGTTTATTCCATGCGTCTAAACTTATACTTTAATTGGGGCAATAACCTTTACTGACCAAAACCAGCATAAAGCCTAAAGCCTCCCCGACTCCCAATTGTACTGGCCCGTACATGATAAAGTTCAATAAAGATTTAGCTAATTCCATTTTCCCCCCCCCCCCCCCCCCCCTCCCCATAGACGGCAAATAGTCTCCAGCACAGTCTCTGCTGTTCCTTATTTAGGCTGCGCATGGAAAGCCCTATTAACACTTGCCTCAACATGAACAAATTATTAAGTATGGCAATAGTCATTATTCAATATCGAAAGATGGAAAGAATCACTTAACATCACAGCTACTCTTACTGTCTAACTTATACCCTGTTGCTAACTAGGACTCGTGACAACTCATGAGATACATCCCAAATAAACGTTGAGATGCTGCTCAGGGTAATAGTTATTAGAAAAAGTAGCTTTAAATTGCACCCAGTTAGGGAGACTCCATCCCTTTTGAATGCTAAAATATAGTGGAATGTGCTGTTAAACTAACTCCCTAAATTTGCTCTCTTAAGATATAATTTCTTTGTGGAGGATCATTGTGAGTGACCAACGTTCTATCAAGTTAGCAAACATGTTTTTTGAGGACAACTAACATACATAGTTTATTTGAGACAAAACTTGGAGTTGGATAAATTAGGTTTTCTTATCAGGATGGACGTCCGCAACCCAATATAAGTTAGACATACTCGCTTAGATAAACCAGAGTGATCAATTATTTCTTTATCTCACTTATAAAAAGCAGACGAGTTACAGGAAGAAATAGTAAAAATGTCAAATGTAAACAGTTTGACCCGAGCTACTGTCAGAAAATTCATTAGGCAAGGGCAGAGGCAACACCCACCCCACCCCATACCCAAGAAATTGACTATAATAAAAACTCTGATATACTGAAAGAGCTCACGTTAACATCCCACTCGTACAAGACTAACAAGTGAAACTTCCAGTGCTCCATGTTTAGTCTCATTACAAACAATAGTATTGTTTATCCTTGATAAAATTTAAAATTAAAACAGAATTATTCAAGGGGTAAACTTCCCAGTGCATATAATAAAAGTCTCACATTGAGATGCAGTGCACAAGGCCCCAGTAATACCCAGTACTCTTTTTCAGTTATTTAATTATTTGACAAAACGTTAATAGTCCTCCAATGACTCTCCACAACTAGAGCACTCTAATAATTTTTAATAATTCCACTATGAGAAGTATCATGTCTAGATAGATTTAATGAGTTTGGGAATAAGTCAACAGAACTCACAAAACATCACTGATAAATGAAGCAAGATAAACCTAAGCAAAACAAAACAGAACCAAAATCATGTAGCAACTTACCATCAGCTGAGTTAACCCCCTTCTTCCTTCTCAAAGCTTCACTAAATTACGTCTATAATGATAAAAATAAACTAAAACCAAAAACATAAATCCCCCCCACAAATAAATAAAAACAAGAGAACACCCCAAGATCGTAACTCGCTTTGAGCGGAAACCGTTTTCTGACACCTGTATGATTTAGACCCTATGTTAACGAAACGTCAGTGAAATACATAAACTTAGAATTACTTCTAAGCATTTAAAGGTGAAAAAACAATAAATGAACAATATTAAACTCCAAAAAAGGAAAATAAAATACATAACAAGAACATCAAAGCAAAGGTCCAATTGGGCTCATAATAAGTCCCGGAATAACTTCTATAATCTTTGAATCATCACAAAGAATGTCTTGATAGGCTGTCATTGATGGTTTTGTGTCCGACAACCAAGCAGGTAAATAGTTTTTCATATGTTCATAAAGAAACATCACATGGAAAGGTGTAATATGATGGCCACAAATGCAGGTTACATTTTTACAGAATTTTGTTTTCAGTGCATCAAGCCTGAATTTAAAAACTAAACTTTTTAGAATCCGCCCTTGATGAAGATTTTGTTCTGTTTTATAATCCATTAGCTTTTAAAAGAATTGTCCTTTTTTTTTTAATAGAGGGTAATGTCTGAGTTTGTCTTCTAAACACAGAATCCCAGGATGCTTTTTCTAAAAGACTGTAATTTTCATGTAGCAATAAAGGAATATGAACTTTTGCTAAACTGTTTTCAATGGCTGCGATATTTTTTTGCTTTCATTTGCAAATAATCCACAATGTGATGGGACCCAACAAAAGTCAATAGAAGAACCACACAAAGACAAAAAATGAATTAAATGGTGAATTTCTTATATAAATTCTCCTCTCACTCTTGTATGGGAATATTTTAAGGCTTGTAAGACAGATTTTGAATCAACACAAAATAATATCTGAAAGATGGAAAATGGAAAACAAAGAAGATAACTTAATGCCATAATAATGGCAACAAGTTCTGTGGTAAACATAGAAACATTCTTTCCTATATTATATGATTTCTCTATTTTTAAAGATGGAATGACGAATGCAGCACCTGATAAATGATTGTCAAGCACAGAGCCATCTGTATATATTTTGAGATGATTTACATAAGTTTCATTTATATGTCTTAACATATGTTGGTAGCAAAGGCCCATCACATTTTCTTAAATCTGTGTATTCAATATCGTAAAAAGCATTACCAAGCTCCCATTTAGGAATTGTGCTATAAGTTATCTGACGGGCTACTTTTCTCGGTTCAACACCCGCATCTGTAAAGAAATCAGACGTATATGAGCCTATTGTTTTCAGAGAATCAATTTTCTGTGCCCGCTTAGGAAAGTCTATTTCTGATTTTAATTGAGTTTCCTTTACACACGAATTTTGTGTTGTATGACTTCTTAGAATATATTTTGCTGACGTATGTTTCATATTTTCTTCAAATGGTAATATTCCAATTTCTGTGTAAGTTCTTAATGTTGAGGCATGAACAGGAGCTAACTTGTAAGCTTTACTGTCAATGCTCTGCAACTTTTTGATTAAATATTTGGGGGCTGAACATTTTTTTTCCTGAGAGTAAGATAATTTAGATCTTACAAGTGCACTTACTAAATGTGCAAGTACTTTACTATCTTTTCCCCATGGTTGTTGACATACCATTTTAAGTAAATTTAAACCTTTTCTGACTTTCGTCAGAACACTTTCTAAATGGTAGTTCCAGCTCAATTTAGAAGTTAAATTTACTCCTAATAATTTTACAACTTTTTTTATATTCAAGGCGCAATCCATCAATTTGAAAAGAAGGAAGAGGGTTAGGGTCATAACCAGTATTGAAGAGAACCATATGCGATTTTTCAGGCGAAAGGGCTAATCCGTTTTCATTCTTGCACTTACTAATTTTGTCCAGTTCGTTTTGATATATCTTTTTAATACAGTTAATTGATCAGAGAGAGACAGTGACAAAGAGAAAGTGACAGAAAAATAAGAGAAAGAAACTGGAGACAATCCGTGCTGTAAGGGTCGACAGAGGTGGACAATCCGTGCAGCGGAGACAAGGCGGCACGGATTGTCTCCCTGCACAGATTGTCTCAGAGACAATTTGTGCAGTGGAGACAATCCGTGCCACCACCCCCCCCCCCCTTTTATGGCAGCCGCTGATTGGCCCAAAACAGCTAAATCTCAAAATGAGGCTATGACGTTTTCGCGCTGCAAGTCTGTCGCCTGCTAATGTTATCACAGACAATTTTCATTAAATCTTCCAAAATGTCTAAAATTCAAAGAAATGATCAATCAAACTCGAATTAGAATTACAAACAACCTCTAATTATAACATCTGCCTAGCAATTTTAGTCCTCAAACAACTTTTAATCAAGATCGACGATGCTTCCAAAATACGACCGGTCAATTTGGGTAGGAGGCCAAATCGACAACTCAATTCCATAATTTATTTTCCCTACGAATTTTGTCGGGCGACGCCATTTTAGTATTTCCGCTATACTAACTACCCCACCCACCCCCGAACCTACTCTTAACACCTTACATACTACCGAACTCACTCCTCGTCGTCGTGGCTTTAGCTTCGGCCTCCTCGCCGCCCGTTGCTCGTAAGTCTCCTCTTCTCTCGCCCGTCTCCTCCAGTCTCGCTCTTCACTCTCGCGCCCCCTACCCTATCTTATCAGTCACCCCCTTTGACCCTTACCACACTAGCCACACGTGTCCACACGACAGTAACATCACAAGAAAATTCAGTTGATAAATATCAACTAAAGGAGGCCAAACAGTGTTAACATTATGTAGAAGAGTGTATTGCACTTCAAATGTGTATGAAGATGTATGTCTTTTCAAAATATCTTCAAGGCGATGCAGTTGGCTACTTTAGAGAAGAAGAAGAAAAAAAGTTATATAAAATATGAACGTGTCATGAAATACGTTCGTCATCGACCGCTCAGACAAGAACAAAAAAGAAGTTCAACACAGTAAAGTGCTGAAAATGATGGTTTAGTTCTGTAAGCAGATGGGATTCATCTTCCAAAGTATTTGTGATCCTAATGTTGTCATGAAACTGAAAGAAACCAGACTTCGACTTTTGAGATAGAGAGTCATAAACACAAAGAGAGTAGGGTAGGCTCAGCCTATGGTTGTGTGAATAAATCTGAAAAGAACCAACTTGGCTTATATTCATCTTTCACTGTCAACTGATTGTGTCCGTCTGCTAACCTTTGTACTAGGCCTAGGCCTACAGGGACTGACCCTGCTTCCATAGCTCAACACCACAGCACAAAGAGAGTCGCATCACTAAGCCTACCTAACGGTTTTGGTCAGTTGCTAGGCTAACGCATATATTCATGAGTAGTGTGTGCATCAATGAAAAAGAAAGGGGGGGTCAAGGAATAGTCAACTGATAAATGAATGTGAGGATAGAAGAATGTAAAATCCATCCGTAAGTATTTCTTCAAAATAAAGGGTTTGATGAATTTACAATGCCAGGTAATATAGAAAGAAAGCGTTTTGTTTCTAATATCCGAGTAATAGCAAAATGAACAGCTTTCCTTAACAGTACCCCCCCCGTGATTTTGCAAATGTTTAAGCAGACAACACGAAAGTTAGTGGAGTGAAGGGGTGGGGTGGGGTGGAGCATGGTCAACAGTAGTATAGTTAGCGATTGGCAATGGGTGGAGGGGGGGGGGGTAGCAAGAATGTTTAAAGGTGGACCCTGACGGATGAGTTTTTGCAAGAAACACGTCGAGATCACCAGAAAGACAGCCTTTTCAAGGAGAGCGGGTCGGAACCAGAGACACGCCACCCATTATTATTTTTTTGGCATGCGATTATTGTCACTGATGAGGGAGGAGGGGGGGACATTTTGACCAAATGACAACTTTTTCGTTGCCACTGGATTTAACGTATGCTAAGTACATGGGCACACAGGACCTCGGTTTATCGTCTCATCCGAAAGACTCCACGTTCAGACCGTTAAGGCCTAGTGCAGAATGAGAAGAAAAAATCCCTTGTACCCAGGTTCGAACTCGGGTTTACTTGACACGAAGCGAACGCAATACCACTGTGCCACTCTACACCACCTCAGTCATTTTGGTTGAAGCGCTTTATTTTTTTTTGTAGTGCAGTAAAACAAAAATTGAGCTGGTTCTTTTGTTGTGAGTAAAATTCCTCAGCGTGTTTCTTACAATAACTCATCCGTCAGGGTGCCCCTTTAACGGTGTGCCATTTGAGCCCTGTACAGGTTTTTCCTGCCTAAAAGGCGAGGATGAAAAAATGTTATGTGTGCAGTCCTTTTATTTTTTGTTGTCATTTTTATGATGAATGCAGTTTTTATTTTTTTAACAATGCATTTAGCAATGCACTTCTGTGATTTTGCAAAGGTTTAGTAATGGTGGTTGTACACTTTTTAAAAAAAATGCCAAAATGAGGATGAAGCCCTGTCAAGTGTTTTATCATCATACAATTCATGCCTGGTTTTTACTATAAGACAACACAAATTTTTTTTTCTTCACAATGCTCTTTGCAGAAGCGTAATACACAACTTTAATGTAAAATCGTTTGGCTTTCAAAATTCTACAAATCTTTTGCATGCTATTCTGAAAGCAGAGACAGAGACAGAAAGCGACAGAACGAAGGAAACAGATAAAAAGAGATAGTATGTGAGAGAGAGAGAAGGACAATGAAAGTGCGAGTAAAGCAGAGAGAGAGAGAGAGAGAGAGAGAGAGAGAGAGAGAGAGAGAGAGAGAGAGAGAGAGAGAGAGAGAGAAAATGAGGTTTAGCAGACGACACCAACTCCAGTGGAGAAAGTGTGGTGGAAGCAATAGGCCTACTGCTAGGCACGCACACACTAGGCCCTACTAGCCTAGCTTAGAGAGAGAGAGAGAGAGAGAGAGAGAGAGAGAGAGAGAGAGAGAGAGAGAGAGAGAGAGAGAGAGAAGAGTCAGACAGACAGAGACAGACAGACAGAGACAGACAGACAGAGACAGAGAGCAGGGAGAGAGGCAGGAAAAAACAGGGCGAAAGACAGAGACAAAAAGAGATAGTATGTGGAAACAAAATTGGAAGCCGTGCAAGGCAGAGAAAAAGTAACAGAGAGAGAGAGAGAGAGAATCAGACAGACAGAGACAGACAGACAGACAGACAGACAGAGACAGAGAGCAGGGAGAGAGGCAGGAAAAGACAGGGCGAAAGACAGAGACAAAAAGAGATAGTATGTGGAAAGAAAATTTTGAACAAATGTTCAATCGATACTGATCGCTTCTCGGCCTTTTGGCTAAGACAGTGATTCAGGAACATTAAAAAAAATGTACACCGTGGTTCAGCCCGTCGTACATGGCGAAAGCCGATACGCGACGTTAAACTGAACTTCCATCCGAAACAAAATTGGAAGCCGTGCAAGGCAGAGAAAAAGAAACAAAGAGAGAGAGAGAGAGAGAGAGAGAGAGAGAGAGAGAGAGAGAGAGAGAGAGAGAGAGAGAGAGAGAGAGAGAGAGAGAGACGCAGTCACAGCCTAACTCTGTAGGCTAACATGTTCTGGTCACCAGTCTGTTAGGCTGATGCATATTCATGAAGTTCTCAATGATCCACCAGCGCGTCGCACCCATGGACCTACATTACATGTAGAGTCGCACGCTCAATTAAAAAGGGCAGACAACTTCAATGACAAAGGGAAGACAACTCTGATGCGCCCAGCAGGTCACGTGTTCCTCCATGGAACTGGCCCAAATCACGTGACCATTCACAGACAAAAGTCATGTGATACCCTACCCGACGCTAAAGTGGAGGCTGCCTCTTGGCAGCCTCCAATAAAGAGTTTGTCTTTGAAAATAATCAATAACTCAATAACTGTTATCAACATGATCCCAGATTAACTGCCTGTAATGGCTAAAATATGTTTCGGTTTCCGTTTTTCTTGAAATGTTTAAAAATGAAAGCGGTCACGATTTCTAAGATGTTGGAGTCTAATGTGGTTACATATCCCTCTCTCTCTCTCAAGAGAGAGACACGCACACACGCACGCACACACACACGCACACTCACACACGCACACGCGCGCGTGCACGCACGCACGCACCACGCTCACATGCACACACACGTATGCACGCATACACACGCATTCACTCACACACTCAGAGAGAGAGAGAGAGAGAGAGAGAGAGAGAGAGAGAGAGAGAGACATGTCATCGGCACCCCCTTTCTTCTTCTTCTTCTTCTTCTTCTCTCCCCCCCCCTCTCTCTCTCTCTCTTTTGTTGTTGTCATTGTTGTGTGGGGGTGCGCGCTCGCTCGCGCACGCGTGTGTGTGTGTCTTAACCCTTTCACCGCCAATATTTTCCATTAAATTTACCTGGGTAGAGAACAAAATCCACCTGCAGTATTAGGGATTATTCTGTGACATACATACAATAAGGTCTATCCTTACTCCCCAAAACTAAGACAATAGGGTCTTTGGATAATAGACCCCAATTTGATGCCTTTTAGTGACATACGTGTTAAATCACTGTGGTGCTAAAATGCGACTTTGGTGGTGAAAGGGTTAATGGGAATGCTTGTAGTTGTATTTCGTCATGAATAGAATTTTCTAGATATGTGCGCTATATAAATACTAATTATTATTATTATAATACATGCTAGAGAGAGAAACAGAGACAGAGAGAAAACAAGCGCGAAATCGCAATAGTTTGTGGCACGCAGTCTATTTTTTACCACTCCAATCATGAGTCACCTCCCCTGGCTTTTCAATAATTTTAATCTGTAAACCAGAATGTTATCTCTGCACCATTTCGTAACTTTTTATATCTTTTGGAAAACATTTAAAACTATGTATCCTACTTATGCTCATCAAAAGAAGCACCGCATACTCGTCGTGTCTGTTGTAGTGTCTGTATTACGTATGTTTATTATTTTGTACGCTTTTAAAATACATCATTTTAAAGAGCGGCCTCAATTTGAAGTGTAGCCTCGATTTGAAGTGCGACAATTTTGTCAAAATGTGCGACAATTTTGGACCGACCGACAGACAGACCGACCGACAAAGTGAGTTATAGGTTTGTGGCTTGAGCCACAAACAAAACAAGCGCGAAATCGCAATAGTTTGTGGCACGCGGTCTATTTTTACCACTCCAATCATGAGTCACCTCCCCTGACTTTTCAATAATTTTAATCTGTAAACCATAATGTTATCTCTGCACCATTTCATAACTTTTTATATCTTTTGGAAAACATTTAAAACTATGTATCCTACTTATACTCATCGAAAGAAGCACCGCATACTCGTCGTGTCTGTTGTAGTGTCTGTATTACGTATGTTTATTATTTTGTACGCTTTAAAATACATCATTTTAAAGAGCGGCCTCAATTTGAAGAGCCGCCTCAATGAATTCTGATCGCTTCTCGGCCTTTTGGCTGGGACAGTGATTCAGGAACATAAATTTTTGTTTATACCCTGATTGGTTAGTTCAGCCCGTCGTACATGGCGAAAGCCGATACGCGACGTTAAACTGAACTTCCATCCAAGAGCAGCCTCGATTTGAAGTGCGACAATTTTGTCAATGTGTGCGACAATTTTGGACCGACAGACAGACCGACCGACAAAGTGAGTTATAGGTTTGTGGCTTGAGCCACAAACAAAAAGAGAGAGAAAATATGTGTGTCATTCGCTCATTTCAAACTTGAAAATGGAGAGACGGACAATACGTACACAAGACTTGCAGAGAAACACACGGTTTCGGAGACAACACTGCACGATTGTATTTCAAACAGAGTCGAAGACCAGGTGTTCTCTTTTATTTCTTCTACAATGATGTTGTATTATATCATTTGTACTATGCACAATGAATCACTATGACACAAACAATGTAATTCCAATTGTTTGTCAGTCAAACAAGTATGGCCTACCGAGTGTCTGTGTACATACAAGCATGTTGTTATCACGATAGAGAACGGAGTTGATTGATGTAACTATTGTACGTGTTTACTTGTTTGTGATTTGCTTCTGTTCTATGTGTTGTTGTATTCGTTTTGTCTTACTGCTTAGGCTACTGGTTTGTTCTGCTATATCTGTCTCGCTTGGTTTTTCATCGTCATAAGCATCATCATCATCGTCATCATCATCGTCGTCGTCGTCGCCACTGTCTTTTAATTTTTACTATTATTTCTTCTCTTGTTTGGTTTTGGACGAAACTGTAAGGGGCTTCAATGTGCCTAATTGTTTAGCCAATCAGTAGATCAACCTTCTTTTTGTATGTCTTTTTTCTTGTCTGTCCACATTCCTTAGAAAAGAAAGTTATATTTTAATCAAGGCTCATTGAATTTGATTGTAACCCTGGTTTCGCATTCCATTGATCGAGCAATGTCGTATTAAACATTAGTGTTAGCCTAGTTTGGGGGAATATGAACGAAAACGAAAGGAAGCGAAAAATCACAATTTTCTTCAGAAACAAAACACACCCATAATGAAAGTGAAATTAAACCGAAACATCTAAATCAAAATATCTCATTTTACGTCGACTTAAGAGCTCGCGGGCAAGCTGTGAGCGTTGGCCCCATCAGTGGCAGAAGAGGACGACAAGGCCAACTGCTGACTTCTCTGGACTCTGGCGTCGTCCACAGATCGTTGAACACGACTTCTCCCGCCATGAACACGGAGAGGGCGGGGATGGTGACCACGCTGCATGGACCCCAGATTCTCGCGGAAAAGCTGGTACAGCTCCCGCAGAACCTCATTCTCCTCTTGCTCCTCGGCTTCTTCTGCTTCTTCTTCTTCTTCCTCCTCCGCTTCATCTTCATCCAGTTCCCGACCGTAGCGAGGCATGGGCGGCTGGCGGCGAAACTGGTGACGACTGCTGCGCTCTTCCTCAAGGAGAGACGCCAGCAGCTGCCGCATCTTTTCTGGAGTGGTGGCGGCCTGTAAAACGTGGCTAAGAGAAGAAGAAGGATGGACAGAAGGGAGGAGAGGGGATGGTGGAGGGGCGGTCCGTTTTCCCAGCCTCAGCATCTGCAGTCCCCGGCCCAGCCTCATCATGCTCCAGCCTCGTCTGGCCCTTCGGTACCTCCCCCCTCCAACTATTGCAGAGCTAAGGGCTTTAGCGTTGTCGCCGTGGTCGTCGTCGTCGGCACCAGCAGCAGCAGCAGCGTCAGAGTCTGCCACAGTGTTGAAGGCGAAAGTCATCAGAGCTGCAACAAACACAATTAGAGTCTCATCAAGAACTGTTGCCAAATGGTAGACACAATGGCTCTACACATATAACACGCCAAGTAGCCCATATACCACTCCGCTTAGCTCATAAACGCTATGTTTTAGCATTCACCACCAGTATTATGAAATTGAATGTCCATCCCTTTTTATTATTTGTAAACTCTTTCTCTGACCCCAATCCCAACTGTTGATGAGAACGGTTTGAGCGTCAGTGAAGGGCAGGGAGCCTTGCCTTGGGTTTGAAAAGATCTGAAGCCACACAAAATTTAAAAAACCCACAAATATTATGGAGGAAACCAAAAGCAGACAAAAATGTGGGACATTCTAATAGCGTGGTAGGAATTTCCTTAAAACTGCGACCATCGTGCACTTGGTGACAAGTTTTTGAAATTTGGCATGGTGTTAGATATGGGTATGATGATTTCAGAAATCATCGCCAACAAAATGAACTCGACCTACTTTGGCCTGTTTGCACAAAATCCAATATGGCCGTCACCTGGAAAAGTGACTGTCAAATTGTAGCTTTCGTTACTACTAGAACCTTATCAAATACCATTATTTATATTGTTTTGGGGGTAAGGAATCCATATTTGACATTGATTTAGCATTTCGAGGTCATTTTGAAGGTAAAATATTATTTTCAAGGTCATTTCGGTCCAAATTTGTTATAACTCTGAAAGGAATCAACTTCAAAAGAAAATATTGAGTTTTCTGGTCATGTTTCCTAATTATGTGAGCTCATTTATGTCCTTAAATGCATCACTCTTAAGAAAAAAATGGCCTCTGTAGCAACACCCAGTGTTCACCACTGCACTGAAATACTTGACTAACGATACCATTTTTTGTCTCATTTCAGGTGTGGCTCCTGTTGAAGAATGAAAACCTGAAGAAACTGCAAAAAAGTGCGCCATGAATGTTGGAAATCCATTGGTAGCAAGGACAGACACTGACTGGACATTGTGTTGTTTGTGTCAAGATCATTCTAGTAAGAAAGACTTACGGTGTCCATTTCATAAGGAATGCCATAATATTTTCCCTTCAAAATGACCTCGAAATGCTAAATCAATGTCCAATATGGATTCCTTACCCCCAAAACAATATAAATAATGGTATTTGATAAGGTTCTAGTAGTAACGAAAGCTACAATTTGACAGTCACTTTTCCAGGTGACGGCCATATTGGATTTTGTGCAAACAGGCCAAAGTAGGTCGAGCTCATTTTGTTTGCGATGATTTCTGAAATCCTCATACCCATATCTAACACCATGCCACATTTCAAAAACTTGTCACGATCATCTGAAATTCCCTCTAAGCTATAAGGCGTGTAAGAAATAAGCGAACTCCACTATTATAGTAGTTTATTAAGAAAATGTAGATAGCGTTTAAAACCTTTAAGCTCTAACGTGACACCAACGCACGCTCGCACGCACGCGCGCGCACGCACATACACACACACACACACACACACACACACACACACACACACTCACCACCACCACCACCACCCCTTTCCTTCCTCGGCGTTCACTCTGTCTCTTTTCTGAACCGATAGTCACTCTGGCCGACTACGACATGCTATCAACCTGTCCGTTTCAGTTTGAACCTTTAATTGTTTGCGTGTTCATGTCAAGGTGGCAATTAAACCAACCCTCCGTTTAGGTAGGTGTGGTATGGGTGAGGAGGAGACGAAGAACATAACAGAAGGTCATTGAGGTTAACACAAAAGAGGGGGGGGGGGAGGGGGGTAATATTAGGAGGGGAATGCGGAGGATGAGGTCAATTAAAGGAAGATAAGTAGAAGGTGGAGGAGGAGGAGAAGAAGAAGAAGAAGGAAGGGGAGGAGGGGAAGAGGAACGAGGAGGAGAAGCCGAAGAAGAACTACTAGGAGGAGGGGAGGAAAAACGAGGAGGAGGAGGAGGGGAAGAAGGAAGAGGAGGAGGGGAAGAAGAAGGATGAGGAGGAGGGAGGAAGAAGGAGGAGGAGGAGGGGAAGAAGAACGAGGAGGAGGAGGGGAGGAAGAAGGAGAAGGAGGAGGAGGGGAAGAAGAACGAGGAGGAGGAGGGGAAGAAGAACGAGGAGGAGGAGGGGAGGAAGAAGGAGAAGGAGGAGGAGGGGAAGAAGAACGAGGAGGAGGAGGGGAAGAACAACGAGGAGGAGGAGGGGAAGAAGAACGAGGAGGAGGAGGGGAAGAAGAACCAGGAGGAGGAGGGGAAGAAGAACGAGGAGGAGGAGGGGAAGAAGAACGAGGAGGAGGAGGAGGGGAAGAAGAACGAGGAGGAGGAGGGGAAGAAGAACGAGGAGGAGGAGGGGAAGAAGAACGAGGAGGAGGAGGGGAAGAAGAACCAGGAGGAGGAGGGGAAGAAGAACGAGGAGGAGGAGGGGAGGAGAAGGAGAAGGAGGAGGAGGGGAAGAAGAACGAGGAGGAGGAGGGGAAGAAGAACGAGGAGGAGGAGGGGAAGAAGAACGAGGAGGAGGAGGGGAAGAAGAACGAGGAGGAGGAGGGGAAGAAGAACGAGGAGGAGGAGGGGAAGAAGAACGAGGAGGAGGAGGGGAAGAAGAACGAAGAGGAGGAGGGGAAGAAGAACGAAGAGGAGGAGGGGAAGAAGAACGAGGAGGAGGAGGGGAAGAAGAACTAGGAGGAGGAGGGGAAGAAGAACGAGGAGGAGGGGGAGGAGGGGAAGAAGGGGAAAAAGGAGGAGGAGGGGAGGAAGAAGGAAGAGGAGGAGGAGAGGAAGAAGAACGAGGAGGAGGGGAAGAAGAACGA
Organism: Phymorhynchus buccinoides; assembly: GCA_017654935.2. NCBI lineage: Eukaryota > Metazoa > Mollusca > Gastropoda > Neogastropoda > Raphitomidae > Phymorhynchus > Phymorhynchus buccinoides. The sequence continues at coordinate 24,660,953 of CM065697.1, read as the reverse complement.
GGAGGAGGAGGGGAAGAAGAACGAGGAGGAGGAGGGGAAGAAGAACGAGGAGGAGGAGGGGAAGAAGGACGAGGAGGAGGAGGGGAAGAAGAACGAGGAGGAGGAGTGGAAGAAGAACGAGGAGGAGGAGGAGGGGAAGAAGAACGAGGAGGAGGAGGGGAAGAAGAACGAGGAGGAGGAGGGGAAGAAGAACGAGGAGGAGGAGGGGAAGAAGAACGAAGAGGAGGAGGGGAGGAAGAAGGAAGAGGAGGAGGAGAGGAAAAAGAACGAGGAGGAGGGGAAGAAGAACGAGGAGGAGGAGGGGAAGAAGAACGAGGAGGAGGAGGGGAAGAAGAACGAGGAGGAGGAGGGGAAGAAGAACGAGGAGGAGGAGGGGAAGAAGAACGAGGAGGAGGAGTGGAAGAAGAACGAGGAGGAGGAGGAGGGGAAGAAGAACGAGGAGGAGGAGGGGAAGAAGAACGAGGAGGAGGAGGGGAAGAAGAACGAAGAGGAGGAGGGGAAGAAGAACGAAGAGGAGGAGGAGAGGAAGAAGAACGAGGAGGAGGAGGGGAAGAAGAACGAGGAGGAGGAGGGGAAGAAGAACGAAGAGTAGGAGGGGAAGAAGAACGAAGAGTAGGAGGGGAAGAAGAACGAGGAGGAGGAGGGGAAGAAGGAGAAGGAGGAGGAGGGGAAGAAGAACGAGGAGGAGGAGGGGAAGAAGAACGAGGAGGAGGAGGGGAAGAAGAACGAGGAGGAGGAGGGGAAGAAGAACGAGGAGGAGGAGGGGAAGAAGGAGAAGGAGGAGGAGGGGAAGAAGAACGAGGAGGAGGAGGGGAAGAAGAACGAGGAGGAGGAGGGGAAGAAGAACGAGGAGGAGGAGGGGAAGAAGAACGAGGAGGAGGAGGGGAAGAAGAACGAGGAGGAGGAGGGGAAGAAGAACGACGAGGAGGAGGGGAAGAAGAACGAAGAGGAGGAGGGGAAGAAGAACGAAGAGGAGGAGGGGAAGAAGAACGAGGAGGAGGAGGGGAAGAAGAACTAGGAGGAGGAGGGGAAGAAGAACGAGGAGGAGGGGGAGGAGGGGAAGAAGGAAAAGAAGGAGGAGGGGAAGAAGAACGAGGAGGAGGAGGGGAAGAAGAACGAGGAGGAGGAGGGGAAGAAGAACGAGGAGGAGGAGGGGAAGAAGAACGAAGAGGAGGAGGGGAAGAAGAACGAGGAGGAGGAGGAGGGGAAGAAGGACGAGGAGGAGGAGGAGAGGAAGAAGGACGAGGAGGAGGAGGAAGGAAGAAGAAGAAGAGGAGGAGGGGAAGAAGAACGAGGAGGAGGAGGGGAAGAAGAGGAGAGAGGAGGGGAAGAAGAACGAGGAGGAGGAGGAGGAGGAGAAGAAGAAGAGGAGGAGGAGGAGGAGGGGAAGAAGAACGAGGAGGAGGAGGGGAAGAAGAACGAAGAGGAGGAGGAGGGAAAGAATAACGAGGAGGAGGAGGGGAAGGAGGAGGAGGAGGAGGAGGGGAAGAAGAAGAGGATGAGGAGGGGAAGAGAGGAGGAGGAGGAGGAGGGGAAGAAGAACGAGGAGGAGGAGGGGAGGAAGAAGGAAGAGGAGGAGGAGGGAAAGAATAACGAGGAGGAGGAGGGGAAGGAGGAGGAGGAGGAGGAGGGGAAGAAGAAGAGGATGAGGAGGGGAAGAAGGAGGAGGAGGAGGAGGGGAAGAAGAACGAGGAGGAGGATTGGAAGAAGAACGAAGAGGAGGAGGGGAAGAAGAACGAGTAGGAGGAGGGGAAGAAGAACGAGGAGGAGGAGGGGAAGAAGAACGAGGAGGAGGAGGGGAAGAAGAACGAGGAGGAGGAGGGGAAGAAGAACGAGGAGGAGGAGGGGAGGAAGAAGGAAGAGGAGGAGGAGGGAAAGAAGAATGAGGAGGAGGAGGGGAAGAAGAACGAGGAGGAGGAGGGGAGGAAGAAGGAAGAGGAGGAGGAGGGAAAGAAGAATGAGGAGGAGGAGGGGAAGAAGAACGAGGAGGAGGAGGGGAAGGAGGAGGAGGAGGGGAAGAAGAAGAAACGAGGAGGAGGAGGGGAAGAAGAACGAGGAGGAGGAGGGGAGGAAGAAGGAAGAGGAGGAGGAGGGGAAGAAGAAGGAAGAGGAGGAGGAGGGGAAGAAGAA
>CM065697.1:24588823-24653823 GCA_017654935.2 Phymorhynchus buccinoides | reverse complement strand
TCATCTGCTAGAGACTTGTCAATCTTGCCTCTAACCGCGGGGCTAAGGATAGGTCAGCGCACGCTGTTAAACGTATATCTCATTGTCTTTTTAATAAAAGTACGACTACCCTTTGGTATTCAGCCATTCCATTTACAACGCATGTGACCGGGAAGGCAGTCCTAACTGTCATAATAATAATAATAATAATAATAATAATAATAATAATAATATAATAATAATAATAATAATAATAATAATAATAATAGTAATAATAATAATAATAATAATATTTTGTGATGACAGGGTGTGTGTTAAAATGAAAGAAGTTGAACACGTTTGTGGATGGCTTAGGGCCTGCGACCAGTTATTGCTTACTGAGGCAGATTATGATATCAGATAAGACAATAAAAGACAATAAAGACAATAAAAACATCTTTATTGGCAATAGAGGGACAATTGTCATATCCGTTTCCGTATTTTCTACGCCTGCGCACAACAAAAATCACAGTTGTCGCCATTACAAGCAAGAGTTATTGATATGAAGCAGAAATGGATGAATGATCAATTGTTGTGGGCCATGCCCAGTCACGAACGTGCCGTTTACGAAATTGCTGGACAAGTTATTATTGCTTTGTCATTATCTTTAAGAGCAGATTGCTAGTGCAGGAGGGGATATTCAACTTTAACCTAACTGAAGATACCTTCTCGACACAAACGCACGCGCGCATGCATGAACGAACCCACACATACTGTAATTATTGTAAGAAAATATCGAGACAAACGCGTTTTTCATGTACTGTAAGAATGGTGGCGGGAATGGAATGGTCAACAAAAGCAACATTTACTGCGATAATTTCCCCCCAATATGAATAATAATAATAAATTGAGCTTACATAGCGCTCTTCGATGACAAACAAAAATCATCCTCAGATCGCTTCACAAATTTGGAGAGAAAAAAAATTACATGATATTAAAAACAAACATAAAAATCAATTGAACACGATTTAAAGTGAAAAAGCAAAAGAAGAAAAAGCACACGCCAGCTCCCCCCCCCCCCCCCCCCCGTGTGGTTTTATGGGAAAAGAGACACTGAAAATTTGCCGGTGATTTTGTGAAATATCAAAATGTAATTGTATGTTTGCGAAACTGGAAAGCTTCATAATAACACCCACCCACCCCCCTCTTATCCTCCCAAACCAGTCAAACGATTGATAAAGTCTACAAAAGTAACTATGGTCTTTCTGAAAAGTTTCTCATCTGCTGTGATGCATAACTAAATAACATATGAAATAATCAAGTTTGCAAGATGCTTTGAATGGTGAACCATCGCAAGACTGTATACAGCACAGGCGAATTGATTAAAAAAACCTTTCACAAACGAACAGGCAGAATAAGTATGGAATGTGTTTCCCTTTTTTCATTAACATTTAAAATGTAGAAGAAAAAAACACTTTTAAAACAAAGAGGCTCTTGCTTCTATTTCAAGGATACCATCTATGCCACATAAGGGATGTTGCTGGGAATGAAAATCCATTCTGGAAATCCATTCAGGTGTCGTATTTTTTCCTCTAACTCTTTAGTTTTTTTGCAAAAAGAAAATTCGTTTATTATGACAATTTCATTTAAGATGTTTGAAAGCTTTCAACAACATCACAGAATGTGCACGCTGCTTCTATTTCAACACATAATGAAACATGTGTTTCATATAAGACATATTTATATGTGCCAATTATGTTGCATACGTTCAACGCTGGCATATAGCCAATGACACCTTTATATTGACATTTAGTTGAGCTCATCATTAACTGCCCATTGTGCTTTTAAATGCTAACATATTTTTTAGACAAAAACTCTCTCTGGCTTGGCTATAAATTTGGCAAATAGGTAGACTAACTTAAGATCACATGGAATGCTAATATTGTTGACCTCGGTGACCTTGATGACTTTAACCTTTGACCTTGGTTTTTTGGTCTGTTGCAATGTTACATGAACTGCTGCGTAGAATCGCTCACAATTTGGTACGATGTTATACCACATCAAGCTGCTGTGTCCACTTATGAACCTGCACCCTTTGACCTTGACCTTTGGAGTGTGTTTGAAAGTGAACAATCTGGCATTTCGATCTATCTTCCAAAACATAAAGCGAGTACACCTACTAACCAATTTCTTTGTGTCCAGTGTCCTTTTATATATATGTTTTTACAGAATATTCAAATTAAAGTTATTCTGTTTTTCGTATGGCATTTATGTGAAAGTACACAATCTGGTATTTAGATCTAGCTCCAAAAATACAAAGCGAGTGAGCCTTGAAGGCTTTGCGTCTTGTTAAAAATATAATAATGGTTCATTAAAACTTGTTTTTGCCGATGAAAACACTTTAGTACTTTCGTCAGGACTATGATTTTGTAAGACCTTGTTGGAACGTGGGTTTTTGAACTTTTGGGTCCGGATAGTACTTGATGTTCTGGAAGAGGGATAAGTGAATGAGAACAGCACGTGTCTTGCCGTGCAAATCAGTCGTAAAGGAACCCTCCATTACAGCTGAGTAGCAGCTACTTGTCTGATATTGTAATATTGCTCGTCTCTGCTGTATGCCACGTTATCTCTTTGATCTCGACATATTCAAACACGTTATTACCAAAGAAAGGGGAAGGATTTAATAATCCGGGTGAAAGCTTTTGTGTGTGTGTGTGTGTGTGTGTGTGTGTGTGTGTGTGTGTGTGTGTGTGTGTGCGTGCGTGTGCGTGCGTGTGCGTGCGTGCGTGTGTGTGTGTGTGTGTTTGTGTGTGTGTTTGTGTGTGTGTTTGTGTGTGTGTGTGTGTGTGTGTGCGCTTGTGTGTGTGTGTGTGCGTGTGTGCGTGTGCGTGTGCGTGTGCGTGTGCGCGTGCGCGCGCGCGCGCGCGCGCGCGTGTGTGTGTGTGTGTGTGTGTTGTGTGTGTGTGTGTGTGTGTGTGTGTGTGTGTGTGTGTGTGTGTGTGTGTGTGTGTGTGTGTGTGCGTGCGTGTGTGTGTGTGTGCGTGCGTGTGCGTGTGCGTGTGCGTGTGTGTGCGTGCGTGTGCGTATGCGTGTGTGCGTGCGTGTATGTTTCAAGGGAGTGGTTCATTACTTCCTCCAGCTTCATTTCAATGTGTATATTCCCTTTGAACTGCTGGTAGGAGGCTATAACCAGACATACCTAAATGTGGAATATGTTCTTGACCAGGGCAGAGATGGGGGTGGATATAATAATTAAAACTGAACTGATTGTCACTATGTTTATGTTGGTGAAAACAGTGTAAGTATGTCACTGGGTAGGTACAATTTTTAAAATAATAATGCAAAAGGTACTGTTAACCGCCGTTTTGTCCAAATTTTGTTCAAACTTTCTATTATGATTTGGACAAAAACGACGGGTTCGACAAAACGGCGCTGTTAACCGCCGTTTTGTCCTTATTCCGCCGTTTTGTCCAAATTTTCTATTATGATTTGGACAAAACCGCGGTTCAACAATCCGCCGTTTTGTCTATAGACAAAACGGCGGGTTGGACAAAACGGCGCCCGATTTTGAACCGCCGTTTTGTCCAAATGAAAGTTGGAGTTATAAAAACTCATTCTTGACAAGTTCTCTTTAAAAAAAAAAAATCTTTGTTAAATAAAATGAATAACAAGCTGACCACTGACACTGGTCACTTTGGCCTAATTTTACCGTTTGAATGCTAATTAGTGTATTAGGAGATCATATGAAAAATTGTTGATGTGGTTGACCAGTGGTCAGTGTCACTGACCAGTGGTCACTTTGGCCTATTTTCACTGTTTGACTGCAAATTAGTGTATTAGGAGTTCAAATGAACAATTTTTGATGTGGTTGACCAGTGGTCAGTGTCACTGACCAGTGGTCACTTTGGCCTATTTTCACTGTTTGACTGCAAATGAGTGTATTAGGAGTTCAAATGAACAATTGTTGATGTGGTTGACCAGTGGTCAGTGTCACTGACCAGTGGTCACTTTGGCCTATTTTCACTGTTTGACTGCAAATTAGTGTATTAGGAGTTCAAATGTACAAATTTTGATGTTGACCAGTGGTCAGTGTCACTGACCAGTGGTCATTTTGGCCTATTTTCACTGTTTGACTGCAAATTAGTGTATTAGGAGTTCAAATGAACAAGGTTTGATGTGGTTGACCAGTGGTCAATCACACTGACCAATGGTCAACCACATAAAAAAACCCGGCGGTTAACAGTACCATGGGTCTCCTTTTGTTGTATTCATGGACTGGGATGAAGACTTAGAAGCTCTTCCAATGTCCTATAGGATTTAATAGGACTTTTGGAAGAACTTCTAAGTTAGCATGATGCTAAGTCTCATGCTATCTCAACGTGAATACAGGCCCTCCAAAATCCTATAGGACATTGGAAGAGCTTCTAAGTTAGCATCATGGTAAGTCTCATGCTATCTCAACGTGAATACAGGCCCTGGTCACATTCATTTACTAACAGTGTCTTTTTTGGTCATTGAAATGTATTTGATGAGGGTGCTTTGCTTGGTTGAAAGAAAATTAGGGTAAACTTGTATCTGTGTTCATCCATTCTATGTTTTATTTGGGTTATAAACTGGGGAATATCAAGGTAAGCTAAAAAGTGGATTCTGTACAGATCTTGAGTCTTAATGTGAATGGTCTTGGTGATCATCACAAGCGAAAAGATGTTTTTGATTTTCTAAGAAAACAAAAAGCGCAAATATTTTTCCTACAAGAAACACACTGGAAAACACAATCTGAAAATGTGATCAGATCTGCATGGCGGTTTGAGAGCGTATTATGTGGTAATTAACAAATAGAGCAGGGGGGGCTATTCCTTTTAGTAACAATGTTGACTATAATATTCATAAAATAGTGCGTGATGAAAGGGGATGCTATATAATTGCTGATTTAGAAATGCTGGGTAAACGCATGCTTTGGGCTAATATTTACGGGCCGAGTGATAGAGATTCTCCTTCATATTTTCAAAATATAATTGAAAAAATAGAAGAATTTGATAATGATAATATCATAATTGGTGGGGATTGGAATTTAATTTTGGATACAAATAAGGATGCTTTTAGATATAAACAGGTGACTCGACCGCGGACTAGAAAATTGGTGTTTGAAATTATGGATAACAATAGCTTGGTAGATGTTTGGAGAAAATTGAACATGGATAAGAGGTGTAAATTTGGCGTAAATTTAACTCAGTGCAGCAAGGCATGCTAGATTATTTTTTAATATCAGATCATCTTATGATAGACATTTGAAATGCTGAGATTAAATCAGGTTATCGCTCAGATCACATCATTTCATTGGTTTTTAAAACGGAAGCCAAGAAAAAAAGAATGTATTGGAAATTCAATTATATGCTTTTAAGGGACACACAATTTGTTGATGTAATCAAGCAGACAATATTGGATCTGAAAAAAACAGTATGGTATATTAGTGTATGATAGATATAATATTGACAAAATACCTAATGAAACATTACAGTTTCTAATTAATGATCAACTCTTTTTTAAAATGGCTTTAATGGAAATAAGAGCTAAAACAATATCCTGATCAGTTTGCAAAAAAAAAAGAAAATACTTTAGCAGAGAAAACACTGATTAATGAAATAATAGAATTAGAAAATAAAATTACTACAAGTAAATGATATTGAAAACCTTGAAAAGAAGAAAGTGGATCTTGAGAACTTGAGAAAGGTTAAAATTGATGGGATGATTGTTAGGTCCAGAGTTAAATGGGCTCAAAAGGAAGAAAAGAATTCTAAATACTTTTGTAGTTTAGAAAAAAAGAAATTTTGTGGAAAAAGCTATATATTATTTAGAAACAGATGATGGTGAGATAATTACTGATCAGAACAGGATAAAATCTGAAGTTCATTCCTTCTGTAAAACTCTTTATAAATCAAGGGAAGAGAACATTCTTAATATAGATCTTAATAGTCTTGTGGAAGGGCCAACTTTATCTGAGGCAGATAGTGACTCCTTAGAGGGTAAGATTACTGCAGCAGAAGCACTGGAAGCACTGAAAAAGATGAAAAACAATAAGAGCCCAGGATCTGATGGTTTTACCAATTAATTTTATAAATTCTTTTGGACTGACATAGGTATCTTTCTTGTGCGCTCTATTAATTACAGTTTTGACATTAGTGAGATGTCTGTGACTCAGAGGCAAGGTGTTATCACCTGCATTCCAAATGATGGAAAAGATAAAAAAATACCTAAAAAATTGGTGTCCTATTACTCTACTTAACACAGCATACAAAATTGCTTCTGCCTGCATTGCGCATTGAGTTAAATCAGCGTTGCCAACAATAATAGATGAAAGTCAAAAAGGATTTTTGCCTGGAAGGTATATCGGTGAGAATATCCGTTTGCTGTATGATGTGCTAGTTCATACAGAGTCTCAAAGAATACCAGGCTTACTGTTACTGGTTGACTTTGAAAAAAGCATTTGATAGCATAGCGTGGTCTTTTATGCAGAAGGCACTTGACTTTTTCTGCTTTGGTCCAGATATCAAGAAATGGATAAAATTGTTTTATACAAATATTAGTTCTTGTGTTACTGTTAATGGTGGCTACACACCTTGGTTCAATATAGAGAGAGGAACTAGACAGGGAGACCCATGTTCACCATATATGTATCTTGTTTGCGCAGAAATCCTTTCATTGTTGATAAGGAAAAATAAAGATATAAAGGGAATTAAACTAGCTAATAATATTGAAGCTCTCTTATCACTATTTGCAGACGATACCTCATTGTTTTTGGATGGTTCTAAAAAATCTTTTGAACAATGTGTGGAAACGTTGACTTTCTTTGCATCCATATCAGGTTTAAGTATTAATTTAGAAAAAAACCAAGTTGTTTGGATTGGATCTAGAAAACAATCCAGGATCAGATATATGCCAGACATGGCTTTTTCTTGGAACCCTGTTGTTTTTAAAGTCCTTGGAATCACTTTTTCTACTGATATTAATGAAATAGTTAGTCTGAATTTTGATGGAAAACTGAGAGAAATCCAAAGCTTACTAGGGGAAAATAACTGTTATCAAAACCTTGGCACTTTCAAAAATTGTTCACTTGCTTACTAACTTGCCTGATCCACCATCCTGTTTTAATAAAGAAGTTAATAGAATGTTTTTCACTTTTCTGTGGGTAGGTAAAACTAGCAAAGTGAGTAAATCCTATGTCTGTCATTCTTATGAAAGCAGAGGGCTTAAAATGTTAGATTTGAATGCATTTATTTTAGCTATGAAAATAAGCTGGCTGAAAAGGATTTCATCTAAAGAAACAATTCTTAACAAAGTTATAATGTCAACCTGCCCACATTTACTGAACCTAAGTAATTATGGAGGGGAATATGCAAATATGATAATAAATTCTACTAACCCCTTCTGGGCTGATGTGGCAAAACATTATACAAAATTGTGCTCTAAATGCACCCCAGAAAGAGATGTCGAGTTTCTCTCTGAAAGAATACATTATAATAAGTGCATTATTAGAGACAACAAAACGGTTCACCTGAGAGATTGGGTTGATAATGGTGTTATTGCAGTTGGGGATTTAACAGATGCTAATGGTAATTTTTAGTAGTTCAATGACTTTATTCATAAGTTCCCACAGGTAAACACAAATTTTCTAGTTTACAGTGGGGTAATGCTATACAGAAATATAAAGACAAACTACAGTTAGAAATTAATGGAAATAACTTGAATGATGACTCTAAAGCTTGGAGCTTGATTAAATATTATAGGACAAAGAAAATATATGTCTTTACTACCTAAGGGAGTTAATCCCCCATGTGTAAGAAAGTGGAATCAGCTTTATGATGGGAGAGAATTGAACTGGAAACACATTTTCTGTAAATCAATCAAAGTAACAGATGACTATAAGCTAAGGTGGTTCCAAGTAAGACTAATTCATAGACTTATACCAACACAAAAATATTTGTTTGTTCGTAAACTGTCAGATACCCCGCTTTGTAATTTCTGCAACACAGAAGAACAAACATTAACACATATGTTCTGGAGTTGTCAAGAAGTGCAACTTTTGGACAAGATTGAATGAGTGGTTTTGTGGGTTAAGTGAAAACAATATGAATTCTGTTTTTTCTGAAATGTTAATTATATTTGGATGTATGCAAAATTACAGGACAGATTCTGTCATAGACTTGATACTTTTGCTAGGAAAATATTACATTTACAAATGTAAACTTCAAAATGTCAAGCCATGTCTGGCTGTCTTTAAAAAGTTTTTTAAACAGAGATATCTTGATGAAAAATATGGTCATGCTAAAAATCAAACACTTGATAAGTTTTCAAAAGACTGGTCCTTACATAAAGAATTGGTAGAAACCTTAGATGGTGTTTGAACATTGTATATTTATATTTTATTTCATTAGGTTATATCCTCACAAAAAGTCAAACAACAAAACTTCTCACTGCAAATCCACTTTAATCATAAATCGTTGGTAATTTTTTACTGTTGCGATTTCATCTTCAACATTTCATTAAGTGAAATCTCAATCTCAGTATACTGAGCAACAAAAGAAATGGGTGCCCAAAACAGGGGTGAAATAAAGCCAACTGCCAATTTCAAATTCAAAAATAGCAGTGCGCAAGCAGTTCATAACGTCATTAATAGCGAGTGTGACCTCCGTGGGCATGAATACAGGCTTGGAAGTGACGTGGCAGTGAGGCAATCTGGATCTGTGGGATGGCTCCTCACTCCCTAACCAGGTCTGCTTCCAAGGCATCCAGTGTCTGGGGACGGGCGGGCATGCCGTAATCATCTCACCTAAGCATGTCCCATGGGGGGGGGGGGGGGGGGATGAAACTTCGGATTGACTGGAAGTGAGTGTTATTTAAATAAAGTAAAATAGACTGGCAAATAGACTGTGTTGATGTTTTTCAGACGGATATTTTGCGAGACACAAACAAAGACAGATAATTATATTATGTGTAGCTTAGCACGAAAGAAGTAGAAAGATAGTGAGGCAAAAAGTGAAAGAAACAAAGACTTTGACACTGAGACAAACATGTTTTTATATATTTTTTATTTTTTTTTAAAGACGTTGAATAGAAATACATATGATTTTTTTTAACGCAAAGACGAAACAAGCGTTAACGCTTGAGAAAGAAAAAATAAAGACATGCTATTTTACACTGACCCAATTTGTTATGTCTTCTTCTGTCATAGTTGGTATCTTCGATCTTCTAGCTGTAAGAATGTGGTTTTTTTTTAACCCAAAGTGAAATATCTGAAATAATCTGCAATTTCAAAGAAATGTGTGTGTGTTTTTCTAAAACAAGGGTCGATAGTTGTTTTTTTCAGCTTTCACATTAGAACATAAAAGATATATATTGATTTCACTTTAACAATGTGTTGCGCATAATTATGCGCAGTTCTGGGGCGTTTCCTTCGCACGATATCAACGTTTAGAATTGCACTCAAGACAACAACAAAAAAGAAAGCGAGTGACATAAAACTTTAGGTTCCAAAAAAGAAGGAACAGGATGACAGGAAAAGAAAAAGAAAGCATGGAGGGGAAAGAATCGGTGAAATTTGAACGTTGCAAACCCAGCAAAATGGGTGAAATGAATAACAAAGACAGATTCATAGTTTCATAGTAATCCTTCTTCAACTGAGCTTAAAAATACCGCGCTGCCGACACATACACTAACTGTGCAATAACTCACAAATTAACGAGAGGAAAACTAGTAATAAATACTTCTAACATAAATTAATAAACACTCTCAGTCGTTTTTGTTCTTTGGTTATTGTTTTTCCCTTACGTGTAATTTTTCTGCATAAACTTCTGGCCTGTATCAAAGTAAAAGAGCCGACTCATGCATCCAATTTCAGTCGTACGACTATGCTACTGTGACGACGTCTGTGAGGCACAATCCTGGTGAGATGCTACTGTCTAAATGATTCTGATGAAATCCCACTGTTTTCCTTCACTATATTCGTGTAGACCCTAATGCACAAATATGATGAAATGTATAGCACAGATTCGTGTAAGGGGGGACTACAAATATGGTGAACGAAACAAGTAAGATTTCGTCAGATTCATTTAGACAGTCTCACAAATGTCGCAGTACGACTATAGTTGGATAAGTAGGTCAGTGCCTTAATCTTTGGTTTTTCTTCGCAATTGCTTTCTTGCAATGCGTATGAGCATAACATCTGCTGTGAGTGTGTATAGTGTATGCTATGAATTTTCACACGCAAATTTGCCATTCAATTTAATTATCTCATAGCAACAGTTGTTTAATGGCGTGTCTATACAAAATGCAGTGTACGTGTAGTTCAAGTCCCTGGTTCACAATAGACAGCTCAGAAACACATCTCTATAGTATGATGTACGTCACGTCTATACAAAATGCAGTGTACATATCTATAGTATGATGTACAAAATGCAGTGTACGTGTAGTTCTAGTCAAGGTTCAAGGTTCAAGGTTTTTTATTTCCAAAAAAGCCCCTTGGGGGTACATGGAAAAACAAAAACAAAAAACAAGAACAAAAATATATAAACAATGAAAAAAGAAAAAGTAAAATAGAACAAACAATAAACGGACAAACAAACATTTGACGACAACAACAACATACAAAAACAAACAAACGAAAAAACAGAAAATATAGATCAATATCCAGTCACATTGAAGGGTTGCGGCAAGAACTGTTGTGAATACGTACATCAATCAATGTAACAAAGCACACATAAAATAATTACTGCAACAAACATCGACCTTTCAAACGTATTAATTAACTTACAATGGTACGGTTCACATAATTATGCACCCCATCCAACTAAACCACGACATACCAAATTGTCATATCACACATCACTACAATCAAACCTTTTACATATCAGTTACACTGATGTCAGTATGACCCCCACATGGTAGGCGATCGAACCATCATCATGAAATGCATTGAAATAGTGGCATAATAATATATAACCAAACAATATATTAAATTTACAAAGGCACACCAGCACACGCACATTCATGCTCTCTCTCTCTCTCTCTCTCTCTCTCTCTCTCTCTCTCTCTCTCTCTCTCTCTCTCTCTCTCTCTCTCTCTCTCTCTCTCTCTCTCTCTCTCTCTCTCTCTCTCTCTCTCTCTCTCTCTCTCTCTCTCTCTCTCCTAATACACATGTATACCTACATGTGCGCACAAATACACACGCATACTCATACACATACGCACACATACGTACACACACGCACAAGCACATCCGTAATGATACAATAGACAAAGAGCAATGAAATGTGAACAATCAGTGGCTATGCATAATAACTTTAACAAATGTTGCTACATTTTGCAGAGTTTTCTTATTACGTGTTGTAAACAGTTTGTTGAACTTAATAGTATTAGGGTGTTTGTAATAAAAAGGCTTCAACAACAGTTTTCTGCTATTGCTAAAGAAATTACAATTGAAAACACATTCTCTCTCCATGAACAATTCCCTGAAAACGTCCTTGCTGAATAGGTAACCTGTGATTGAATACTCTAAATTTGAGAATACATTTGGCCTGGTATTCAGGGAGAATGGTCAAGTATTTTTCTAACACAAAATTTTCTTTAAATATTCTGTAGTTCGTGTAAAGTTTGTTTGTGTTTAACTCAGCCTGCCAGGTCTGGACAAACTGGTCACGCAGACGCCGATTTATTTGTTTTTTGAAAGAATGTTGACTGAAATTAATATTATACTGGCCAAGTCACTGAAACCCAAAGAATTTAACGTAGTATGTACTGTTTGAAGAAAATTAGCTTTATACTCACCAGAAACATATAACTTCAAAAGAAATCTATACATGATACTAGAAAGATTATTATCATTAGAAGCATCCCTAAGTTTAAACCAAAAATTCAACATACGACTGTTGGCAGAGATCTCTATAGGATAACGACCTGGTTCACAGTAGACAGCTCAGAAACACATCTCTATAGTATTATGTACGTCACGTCTATACAAAATGCAGTGTACGTGTAGTTCTAGTCCCTGGTTCACAGTAGACAGCTCAGAAACACATCTCTATAGTATGATGTACGTCACGTCTATACAAAATGCAGTGTACGTGTAGTTCTAGTCCCTGGTTCACAGTAGACAGCTCAGAAACACATCTCTATAGTATGATGTACGTCACGTATATACAAAATACAGTGTACGTGTAGTTCTAGTCCCTGGTTCACAGTAGACAGCTCAGAAACACATATCTATAGTATTTCTACGGCTGTTGGATAATTCAAGGGGAAAAAATGTACCCATCCATCCATCCGTATACTATTCTTTGATCCACCCATTTTCTGTCCGTTTTTCCATCTGTTTACCGACCCAATATTAGATCAAAAGATCGATCTATCCGTCGGTCTGATTGATCTATCAGTCTGTCTATCTATCTGTCTGTCGATGTCTCTGTCTATCTATCTAATTGTCCATCTTTTTATATGCTGTTAGCTAGCTATCTGTCTACCTGTCTCTCTGTGTCTTGTTACTATGTTTACTAATTTCAATGTATGAATTATGTTGTCATATTCATTCTTCGCTATAATCACCTGTTTTCTCGAGTAGCCACATTTTACAGTATCCTTTTTAAAAAAAAATCCTCATTCCCCATTTCCCCTTACTCTTGCTGGTTATGTATATATATGTAAATAATGTTCTTGTTTTTTTTATGATTGTTGCTTTTCTTAGTTTGCTTTTTTTCCCTTCTTCTTCTTAATTTTATTTGTTTGCTGCTTTCTTGTTGTTTGCCTCATGGCTGAGTGAAAAAAGCTGCAACTAATTAGCTTATCTCATTACCCTGAATAAATAACATTTGGTTCGTTCGTTCTGTGTCTCCATCTGTCGGTCCATCCATATCTAAATCTATGTAAGGAACTCCCAGTAGGACCCGCATGTGACAGCGTAAAATGTAACAACGGCGCTTTTTTTCCGCCTGAACAATGCCGAATTACTGTTGTGTTTATGGATGTAACAAATCACAGCTACGATATTTTCTGAACTGTATTTATCATTATTTTCCTTCGAATCTCTCTCTCTCTCTCTCTCTCTCTCTCTCTCTCTCTCTCTCTCTCTCTCTCTCTCTCTCTCTCTCTCTCTCTCTCTCTCTCTCTCTCTCTCTCTCTCACTCTCACGCACGCCGATAACTTAGCCCCCCCCCCCCCCCCCCGAAACCCCCCACCAAGAAAACGCTCACAACAATATGAACCATGGTTGAAAGGCATGGCTTGAATGTCACACAATAAGAATCTTATCAAATTTCACTGACAGTTAATTGCATGAAAAGACGTCATGAGGTCGGTCTTTAAACACAGCTACTTGTACCCAAATGTGATCCCTGGCCCAAGTTCGCTTTTTTGAGTATATAAAGGGGCACGCGCATTGTTTTTTATTGTATTTTATTGGGGTGTCTGAAATAATAATAAATCATTTGTCATTTGGCATTTTGGCACACAATAAAGACTCAGGTGGGCTGTGTCCTATTTGGGGTCAATGTTGGGTTTATAAAGTTTGCTTTTAACAATACTACGGCCATAGCCTTTCAAAGTCTAGAGTGTCGCGAGTCAAATTTAGTTGATACTGTGACAAAATGCCTTAGGTGTAATGTTGGGGAGTTTATAAGAAATGCGGATGCAAAAATTCTGACTATTATGACGCACTTCCATGAGCACCCATATCATCTGAATATTAAGTTGTTTAGCTCTGCTTAACGTGCTGTAATGGACTATCCCCTGTTAACCACAAGTTGATTTAGCTTTGGCCGCAGGTTAAAAACTGCTAAAAATTGTAGCTTGTTTCTTTCAAGGTTTCTTCAGTCATCCCAGTTCAGAAAATATCGTAGCTGTGATTTGTTACATCCATAAACACAACAGTAATTCGGCATTGTTCAGGTGGGAAAAAACGCTGTACCCAAGAAGAAAGCAAGAAAGAAATAACACACGAAAGAAAAAAATCAATAAAACAACCTGCATACTTTGCACCTTGTTATATTATAAGTAATAATGCTAAATCGAATAAAGAACGAGTGAAACAAACAATCTATCTATCTATCTACTTGAGTTTGATCAAATTTAAAAATATTGTATCCAAATGCCACGTATTGAACAACTTTGCTATAACAAGTTACTGTGAACTTTGAATTTTGATTTGTGTTCTGTAAAGAAAAATATTGTGCTGCTTTTAGTTTTTCCTCCCAATGAGGGATGGGGCAGATCCCTGCCTGGGACAACTGTTTCGGACCTTGGGGTCCATCATCAGCCAAGCCCGGGTGCTGCTATCAATCTGCAGTGGGTCTGTTCACTCATGTAAGACGACCTCTCATAATGGAGAGGCTTCATCTTTACATTTAAGTGAAAAGCCTTCAAAAACCGAAACAGCATTTGATTAAAATAGAAATTAAAACATTTGTTGTAAACTATTGAACATGATAATGTTCTGAAATAAAACTTTCGTATCCAAATGCCATGTATTGAACATAAAACTTTTGTATCCAAATGCCATGTATTGAACATAAAACGTTTGTATCCAAATGCCTTGTATTGAACATACAACTTTTGTATCCAAATGCCATGTATATATATATCTCTATCTAGTATGAATGAAAATCTCAGTGAAGTGCTAGCTCCGTGCTAATCTGAAGGACTGAAAAGTTGATGCATTTGAAATGCAGAATGTTTTGCTTTGCAAAGTTTGATTTTAAAAAACCCAAAAAACTAAACACTTTTGTGTCCAATGTCTGTATTTGTGAACCTCAGAAACAAACTCAGTTATCATTAACTTAATGATTTGTTCTGTGTTCAAATAATAATTTTATAACATTCTTATTTCTTGTCGTTTTACATAAGATTATTACCGTTTCTGCTTTAACTCAGTGCTGGTTTGCTTTTATTGTTGACTTTCAATTAGTGCAAAGAGGACACCATTCTCTTGTGTCTTCTTGCTCATGTTGGGACATTCACTGGACAGTCATTGCAGGCCGATCATACAGACTGATGAGACTTTCATAGATCAAAACAGCTAGGTTGGGAGAAAAAGAAAATCAACACATTTATTTTGTTGTTTTAGAACACAAAACTGAGTTTGTTTCTGAGTTTCACAAATACAGACATTGGACATAAAAAGGTTTTATCAAAGCAAAATATCTATCTATCTATAATATAATATAATATAATATAATATAATATAATATAATATAATATAATATAATATAACCTACCCATGTATCTCTGGTAGTGTTTCTGTTTTGTCTCTTTTCCCCCCTCCCCTCTTACCATCTCTCTCTCTCTCTCCCTCTCTCTCTCTCTCTCTCTCTCCTCTCTCTCTCTCTCTCTCTCTCTCTCTCTCTCTCTCTCTCTCTCTCTCTCTCTCTCTCTCTATTATCGCTGTCTGTCTCTGTCTGTCTGTCTCTCCCTCTCTCTTTCTCTCTCGGTCTATCTGTCTGTCCGTCTGTGTCTCTCTGTTTCTCTCTCCTTTTCCTTCTCCCTTAAACACACGCACGCGCACAGAGAGAGAGAGAGAGAGAGAGAGAGAGAGAGAGAGAGAGAGAGAGAGAGAGAGAGAGAGAGAGAGAGAGAGAGAGAGAGAGAGAGAGAGAGATAATTGATAGCCCTCTGGACAGAATACATATATAAAAGTAGAAAATGGAAAACGAAAATAAACACATACAAAGTAATATAAAGCATGCAAAAAACATCCCTATATTGTAACACATCAATAACAAAATTAAACCTATTATTATTAACTATGCTCATTATTATTAACAGAATCTCTCTCTCTCTCTCTCTCTCTCTCTCTCTCTCTCTCTCTCTCTCTCTCTCTCTCTCTCTCTCTCTCTCTCTCTCTCTCTGTGCGCGTGCGTGTGTTTAAGGGAGAAGGAAAAGGAGAAAGAAACAGAGAGACACAGACGGACAGACAGCAAGAGAGAGAGAGAGAGAGAGAGAGAGAGAGAGAGAGAGAGAGAGAGAGAGAGAGAGAGAGAGAGAGAGAGAGAGAGAGAGAGAGAGAGAGAGATTTACTCACCTTGTTGTAAGAGAAGCAGAGCAATGGCGTACAGGACAAGGGACTTCATTCTGAAAGATCTGCAGCGGTTGATGACAGTTCTTGGACAGCCAGAAAGGCAACAGTTCTCGCCACTGGAATCTCTTTGAAAATGGACAAAGGTTTCTTTCTTTTAGCAATCTATTTCTTTGATAATGATGATGATGTCAGAGAAGTAAATTGAAGGGAGAAGTTCATAAACAAAAAAGACAACAACTAAAAACGCGTATTCAATCTATTTTCAATGTCACATTGATTCGAACAAAAGAATCAATGGGGTTTTGGGGTGAGGGATTTTTTCTGTTTTTTTTTTAAAGAGACCAGTCTTTTAGAAGTTGATCTTTATCTACGACGTCAATTCAACACCTTACTCGTAGAGTGTCTTTCTATCTTTTTTCGCTGCGTCTTTCTTTCGTAAAATAAAATATTGTAAGATTATTTGTTTAATATCCTAGCTTAAAAGGCAGCAAAATGTTAAACAATTGTGTCAGAAGCACTCAGAATTAAAACAAATACTAACTGGTCTTTGATGCCAGTGGACAAAGGCTGACGACACGGGGCCGGGGGGTTTAAATACTGGCGCACCTTTGGCCCGCCCCCACAGACTGCTGTCAGAAGCAAGCGGCGTCAAGGTGCTGGAAATACCCCAGTCACTTTTACCCTATGGATGGTTTTTTGGGGGGTGCGATAGTGCAAAAACAAAATATGCGGAGAGCGAGAGAGCAGAGCGTCTTCAGATAAAAACTTCAAGAAACCTCGTACGGTCCCTGAACTCCTTACACTCTTCTTCTTTTTTTCCTCCTCCTCTTCCTTCTCCTCCTCCTCCTCTTCCTCTTCCTCCTCATCCCCCTCCTTTTTTTTCTAAGGGGTCTGGGTCGTACCCAAGTTATCACTGTAAGCCTCTATTATTTTTGGCAGGTGGGGCACCCAGAGTTTGGTTTAACAATATTTATCATCAGTGCCATTTTGACAGCCTTCCGTGTTTATCTGATTGTTTGGTCGTTGTTGTTGTTTTCGTTTATTTTTGACTTCAGGTAATGTATAGTTCCCATTATGTTAGAATAGTTTTTAGTAGACTTCAGGTAATGTATAGTTCCCATTATGTTAGAATATTTTTTAGTAGACTTCAGGTAATGTATAGTTCCCATTATGTTAGAATAGTTTTTAGTAGACTTCAGGTAATGTATAGTTCCCATTATGTTACAATATTTTTTAGTAGATTTTTTCAGAATTCTTTAAATACATGTACGATGTTTTCAAAACACATTGCTAGCGAAGGTCCTTTTTTAAAGAAGATAATTTTTGTTTTCCACTCTCATATTTTCGTTTGTGGTGAACTTTTTTGTGGGTTTTTTTATATGCAAAAAAAGAAGATACATTATTAAAAGAACATTGCAATAAAAAGAAGAAGAAAATAATTCAAATCACGCTGACTTACAAATATCAGCTGACCAGGAATAGGTCAAATGTGACCCATCACCACGCCAAAATGGGACATTAAATGTCAAACTGACCACTCGGAGAAATTGATTCAGTTGGAAACATCATACCATTTTTTATAACGATATAATAACCATTCTTGTTTCTTCTTTCGTTCAAGAGTTATAAGCGGTTATGAGTGTCAGACATTTTGAGAAATCACAATCTAAAGGCTAACCGAGGTGAGCAAAATGCATCTTTTTAAAACACTTATCAGAGTATCTAGAGACCATGATAAAGATTATACTCAAACATATGAAAGTTACGTTTTTAGAGCACACCCATAACTCAAAATTGATAAAACAAATGAGATTTTTTAACTTTCCAAGCCTGTTGTGAGAACGACACTGGCCCTGCTATGCGACTTAATGTACCTTTCGTCGTGCTGATGTCATGTCACGAAGAATATTTCCTGGCGTGAAAAATGTCCTGGTCACCGTTATACGCATGCACACGTCATAGGTTTCTTTATTGTCCATTGCACATGGAAACGTGTCTTCCACCGTGTAAAAAAAGATGAGATATATCAAAATGAAAATATTAAATACAAATATGAAACATAAATTTACATTAAAACAAATATGTAACTCTCACACCACACTCAATCATTCATCCGCTCTCCGCTATCTTGCTCACTCATCATGCAACCAACCACCACTTCCGCCTTCATTTTCAACCCTTTATTTTCTTTTTTTCCACCACAACCGTAACGTTAATTATTAAATAAAAATAAAGGTTTTTAAGTGTTCAATCTACACGGAAAGAACACAAAAATTGAGCGGGAGAGTGTTAAGCAATGTACATCTTTGCCGAGGAATCGATGTAGCTGCAAAAGCACTAAGGGGATACATACATGCGGAGATTCCGTGCGGAAACCCGTGCGCAATCCGTAAAGAAGTAAAAAAGATTTTGCGCACGTGTCCGAATTTCCCCCAATCCGTAAATGTTTACACTTATTTACGGATTGCACATGGGATTTCCGCATGAACTGTGTACGAGGCCTAAGTCTCACAGGCTGATGTCATGGCTCAGTGAGCATGCGCAATCAGGAAACGGGAAGAATTACATGCCGTGGGAGGAATGTTTCGCTACACAGGCTGAAGATTAGGAGGGGGGGGGGGGGGGGGGGGGCGGTCCATTTTAGCTGTGACACCGGCCGTGTGATTCCCAGGCGCCTTGCAGCAACTAAACGCAGTGCGCGTGGGTCCAGTGTCTGCCTGCCATGCCCCTCCCCTTTTCTTTCTGACTTCAGGACCCACTAATATGAAACTTGACTTCTACGGCTCTCCTCGGCTAGTGTCATTCTGTAGGTGACAATATCGCTGTTGTCAGTGTTCGTGATGGCGATGATCATAAATGTATTAGTGTAGGGGGGGGGGGGGGGGGGGGGGGGGGGGGGGGGGGGGGGGGGGGGGGGGACATAGGGAGGGGGGGGGGGATTAGAGACGAAGACGATGACGAAGACGATGAGGGAGAAGTGTGGGGTAGTGGGATGTCGGAGTGTGGGTGTGGAAGGGGGGGGGAGTGCATTGTCAGGGTGTGGCTCGTGGCTGGTTGTTGCATGAGTTATGAATGCGGATATTTGCGGATCTCGACCCTACGCTTTTATCATTGGTTGACATTAGCCTGTAGCATGGACCAACAGTAGCATGAGAGCTGCGCAATAGATGATTTTCTACAGTAAGGAAAAAATCATGGTACAATTTAGCGTAGCCTTTTGTGGAGGACTGACTCTCAAACGAGGGGGCCTTGGCACTATTTGTAGTGCTGCAGCCAAAGGGATGAGCTGACATTAGGGAAACTTCCCCAGCGCCAGCTGTCCTCAAATTCATTTGGCTAAGAGAGAGGGGATGTACCCCGGGCAAGGCATATCCACAAGTTCTCGCCCAGCCCGCCAGAACAGCATTATGTCCCTTTCTGCTATCCGGCAGCTATGGTCGGAAACGACTGACTGGCATACATACTGTGCATACCGGTGCGCCCCGGTTCGCATATTGCCGTTTCGCATACTGCCGCTTCGCATAAAGCCGATTCACATACTGCCGCTTCGCATACAAAGCTTTGTGGACATGGCATTTCGCATAAAACTCAGAAAGTTAGGGATAGGGTTAGGGATAGTAAGAAAGTAACAGAAAGTCACGTAGAGTGCATTAGAACCTACAAGAGTGCATAATATGCGAAATGCAAACCTGTTTATGCGAACTGCCAGGTTTCTTTGGAAGAGACACTCGACTTGCGCCCGCCTTTCTGATCAAAGGATTATGCGAAACGCATTATGCGAACCGGTGGGCACCCGTACATACATGAATGCGGAGGAGGGCTGAGAGTGGAATTCCTGAAATCCGGTGATATTAACAGAGCCTCCCCCCCCCCCCCCCTAATTGATGGTGTGTTTTGCGCGCACGCACACGCACACACACACATACACATACTGTTCTTATGTCTACGATTCGTCAATATGCTGTTAAGTGCTTCAGTACTTCTGCTGACCAGCTCCACCACCTCCTGACCAGTCTACTCGACCTCCACGCCCCTGTCATCCGTCGCAAGATCTCCAGTAGGCCTCCATCGCCGTGGTATCCTTCGGTGGCACCTGAGATGGCCCTGGCTAAACAAGAACGCCGCCGTGCAGAGCGCCAGTGGACTTGAAATTCACAAACAGATTTTTCGAGCCATGAACAAAATTGTGTCTGACATTATAGATAAGGCCAAATGCTCTTGTTTGAATGCCCAAATTCTCGCTTGTACTACTTCACGTCAATTGTTTAGTTTAGCCAACTCCCTCCTTGGTAAATCTAAGTCCACACCTCTACCTTCCTCTATCCCTGTCTCTGAACCCCCTCAACATTTCTCTGGTTACTTTCACAGCAAGATAGCCACTATCCGCCAAAATCTTGATTCTCAATCTGCTCCACCATCAACAGTCCCTGATCCCTCCTTTTCTGGCAGTATGTGGTCTGAGTTCCGTTCTGTTTCCTCTGAAGAGGTTAAGAACATTTTGACCCAAACTCAGACTAAAACCTGTGAACTAGACCCTCTACCTTTATCTCTCTTCTCCCAGTGCCTTGATGATCTCCTTCCTTACTTTACATTCTTCATCAATGAGTCTCTATGTTCTGGCTGCTTTCCATCTCATTTCAAATCTGCAGTTGTCAAACCTCTCTTAAATTAAAGAAGCCTAGTCTTGATCCTGAAAATCTAAAGAATTATCGGCCTGTGTCTAATCTTACGGAAAAGGTGGTTCTTAAACAGCTGTCTGACCATCATCAGGTAAATGATCTCTACTATCCAAACCAGTCTGCTTATCGAGCAGGTCACAGTACTGAGACAGCCCTCTTGAAGATAGCGAACGACCTGCTCACTGCCTTGGATGAAAACAAGGTTTCCCTTCTCTCTTCCCTTGATCTTTCTGCAGCGTTTGATACTATTGACCACTCTATCCTCATTTCTAGACTTCACACCTCCTTTGGTCTATCTGGGGCTGTTCTTTCCTGGTTTTCTTCCTACCTCTCTGATCGCACACAGACAGTTGTTGTCAATGGTTTTTCATCTCTTCCAAAAGGTCTTCAGTTCGTTGTGCCCCAAGGTTCAGTCTTAGGCCCTATTCTCTCTGCCATCATCAACCAGCATTCTCTTCTACATCATAGCTTTTCTGATGACAATCAGCTGTACATTTCTGCCCACCTGATTCAGTTAGATCAAATGATTTCTTCTTCTAAGTTGTGCATCTCTGCTGTTAAAACATTGATGCTTTGCAACAAACTGCAACTAAATGCTGAAAAGACAGAGATGATTCTTGTAGCCTCTAACCACACAATTAAAACTCAGGTTCTCCCAGGTTCTGTCGACATTGATGGCACTGAGATCAAGCTGTCAGCATCTGTCCGCAATCTAGGTGTTACTTTGGACCAAACCCTCTCTTTCAAACAGCATGTTTCCAATGTTTGCAAGTCTTGCTATCTAGAACTTCGAAGAATTAGTTCAATCCGCCGTTTCCTCTCTCAAGATGCCCTGAAGACTCTAGTATGTGCTTTTGTTCTGTCTCGCCTTGACTACTGTAACTCACTTCTTGCTGGCTGTCCATCAACTCTCATCTTTAAGCTCCAACGGGTCCAGAATAATGCTGCTCGTCTCATTTCTCGCTCCCCTAGGTACGATCAATTACTCCGGTTCTTCGTTCTCTACATTGGCTCCCAGTTCAATCACGTATTGACTACAAAATTCTCCTCCTTGCCTTCAAGTCACTGAATGATCAAGTTCCCTTATAGCTCTCTGATCTCCTTTCATCTCTATATCCCAGCTCGCCAACTGCGTTCGTCTTCTGATTCTCGTCTCCCTCCATCCGTCTCAAATCTGCTGGCCAACGTTCTTTTTCCTGTCAAGCACCATCTCTTTGGAATTCTCTGCCTTCTCGTCTCCGACACTCAAACTCAGTCTCCTCATTCAAAACCTCTCTTAAAACCCATCTTTTTCCTGCTGCACCCTAAATATTTGATCAGTTGTCTATCTTGTGTGCACGTGAGGGAAGATTGAATAAGAGGTTTGTGCTGTGCTTTGTGGTGTGTGTGTGTGTGTGTGTGTGTGTGTATGTGTGTGTGTGTGTGTGTGTGTGTGTGTGTGTGTGTGTGTGTGTGTGTGTGTGTGTGTGTGTGTGTGTGTGTGTGTGTGTGTGTGTGTGTGTGTGAGCATGCATGTGTGCACACATGTGTGCTTGTGTGTGTTTTGGTTCTGTGGGTTGTGTGTCGGAGCACGCATGTGTGTGTGTGTTTGTCTGTCTGCGTGCGCACATTGTGTGTGAGGGTGTTTCTGTATGTGTGGTGTATGTGGTCAGTCGTGCGGCTCAGTTGATGTGTGCTTACTGAATGGGGGATGAACGAGTCGGTGTTGTTAAAAGTGTGTGTGTGTGTGTATGTGTGTTAGAGAGAGAGAGAGAGAGAGAGAGAGAGAGAGAGAGAGAGAGAGAGAGAGAGAGAGAGAGAGAGAGAGAGAGAGAGAGAGAGAGAGAGAGAGAGAGAGAGAGATTCCTAATTGGCGGAGTTGCCGGAGAGAGAAGCCATTTTGGACGGGGTGGGTGGAGGACACTCAGAATGGTTGAAGCTTGTTCTTCTTTGTTCTTCTTCTTTGTAGTACAGTAAAACAAAAATGGAGCTATTTCCTTTGTTGTGAGCGAAACTCCTTTTTGTAAACTGTAAATAAAAAGGCTTGTATTGTGGAAATTTCGTTATTTGGTCAAAGCGACTCAGGCGGCCACTAAAAGAAGTTGGCTTCCAGCACCTCCGCCAAGGAGGAATCGCCGATTTGACGGTTTGATTTCTAGGAAACCAGAGCAAAGTGAGTGTTGCGATCTCTGTAAAGGGTGTTTTCCTGGTGATCTCGACGTTTTTCTTGCAAAAACTCATCCGTCTGGGTGCCCTTTAAAGATCGGGTCGGATGCAGTTGTCACAAATTATAACCTTCTTTGTGACAGCCAACCAGTTTTCCAACTTCCACGGCGACGGAATTTTTAATTAAGAAACTGCCAAGTCGACTGCCAAGGAAAGGGTTGAGAAAAGCGCAAAGATCGTGCTGCTGATAAGTTTTTTGTTGCACCTTGCTTGGACATGTGTTAATTTCACTGATTGGTCGAGGTCGGCCAATGAGGGACTTCGAGAGGAAAAGAGAAATCTGTTCACTAGGCTTCGAAAGTTTTTGAGAGTGGAATGTTTGTCAGTTCGCTCTCGACTGGCTTGCAAGGAAGAGGAGAAGTAGCCTGCCTGAGGAAAGAGCATATCTTCGCCGACTGCGCAAGGCCTTCGGTGTCCCATTCAGAGGCGAAGTGAGATTCATTTCTCACTTGAGAACAGAGCAGTGACCTGAGCTTCAAGGGACCTTGGAGGAGGTTGGACCAGGGAGTGGAAGTCAGCGAGTTGAACTCCTCGTTTGGAAATGCGAGGATGTATATAGATTAGTCCCTATGCCCATTCACCAGGAGGTTGTCCTGGCTTTTTCCGAGCAGCACTCCAGTGAGCTTCACTGGCCGTTTGGGGTAAGTGAGAGGGAGACGGTTGCTCCTGTTCAAAACACCATAGTTTTGTTGATGCGTTGTTATTTCCGAAGTTATAACTGTTTAGTCGAGGAACGGTTATGTTCGGGGTTGTTTTACGGTCCGCGTGAAACTTGTATTCAGAAGTATAAATGTCGTTTGCATCTTTTCGAGAAAGATGGTCGTTCTATTTATAAAAGGATACATATTAACCGCGCGTTCCTAATTTTCGTGTGCACAATTGTTTGCCTTTCCGGTATTGTTTTCAAAAAGTCATAACCTCTATTTGG
Organism: Phymorhynchus buccinoides; assembly: GCA_017654935.2. Classification (NCBI taxonomy): domain Eukaryota; kingdom Metazoa; phylum Mollusca; class Gastropoda; order Neogastropoda; family Raphitomidae; genus Phymorhynchus; species Phymorhynchus buccinoides. The sequence continues at coordinate 24,629,996 of CM065697.1, read as the reverse complement.
TTGGAGCGTGGTTGTAGTTTTCTGCCTGGGCGGGGGGGTCCTTGTACATATTGTATCGTCTGTAAGTCCTTGTACATATTGTATCGTCTGTACGTACCTGTACATAAAAAAATAAAGGCTATATTCACATTTATGCCCGTCTGCTGGCGTCAAGAACGATAATTTGTAACAGAAAAGAACATAGCGATTGCTTTTTCAGTCAACAGATTATCGTTCATGACCGGGTTGACTGGCATAAATGTGAATAATATTATAGCCTACATAAATGTGTCCAGCGTAAGGTTTTTGCTAAGATGTTTTATTTGTTGAGCTCATTATGTATTCAGTGAGCTGTTTGCGTAGTCAAGTAGCTTGGAGTTTTTCGGGTAGCGTTTGTTCGCAGCTAACGTGTTGTGCAGCCGTAGCGTAGCTTAATTTGGATTGTACTATAACTGTTTCCTAAAGTAACAGAATAATATTGGTTATCATTGGTAATGCTTTTTCAGTGGAGTTAACAATTGTGTAAAGTTAACAAATATTGGTCGTTTATGAGTTGAAGTCAAACGCTAACGTTTTGCTGTAACATTCTTTGGATAAGTTAGCGTTAGCTATGCATTGATTTGATATGATGCATGTCTCACTCTCAATTTCTTCTTAGCAACCAGTCATTCTAAATTATGTCCCTTTTTGACTAGAGACACTTGTGGTAAGTTGTTTCCCTTGATTTTGACCGACTGGTTTGCTGAATCATCTATCATTTCTTTTTTCTCATCGCCTCGCTTATCACCACTCGTAAACGTAGGGATCTTCTGCGACATTATCTTCGCAACAGTAGCGGTGCATGTTCATGGCACACATTTCTCTTGTGTGTATTTAGCCAAAATCAGAAACCCCGGATGAGACGTGGAGAGACCAGAGATGGAGAGGACCCAAGCCAGAGGGGGCAATTCAAGAACCTTCAGGATCCATCGTGCCTGAGCATTTAGCAATCTAACGGCTGTCCTGTTTGGCTGTGAGGCTGATGAGGTGTGGCGCCATCCTGAACCCTTCCACACCGTTCTATAAAGTAAGGTCTTGTGTGTTGGCTGTGTGCATGAGTAAATGTGTGCTCATACTGGTGTGCTGGAAGAGGGGGAGGAGGAAGAGCGGGAGGAGGAAGAGCGGGAGGAGGAGGAGGAGGAGGAAGAGGTATAGGAGGAGGAGGAAGAGAGGAGGAGGAAAGGAGGAGGAAGAGCGGGAGGAGGAGGAGAAGGAAGAGGAGGAGGAAGAGAGGAGGAGGAGGAAGAGGAGGAGGAGGAGGAAGAGGAGAATGAAGAGGAGGAAGAAGAGAGAAGAGGGGGAAGAGGAGGAGGAGGAAGAGAAGAGGGGGAGGAGGACAAGGAGGAAGAGGGGGAGGAGGAGGAAGAGGTGGAGGAGGAGGAAGATGGGGAGGAGGAAGAGCAGGAGGAAGAGGAGGAAGAAGAGGTGGAAGAGGAGGAGGAAGAGAGGAGGAGGAGGAGGGGGAAGAGGAGGAGGAGTGAGTGTCTTTTAGTTTTTCTTTCTTTTCTTTTCTATTTTTTTGGGTAGCACGTGCAGTGCAGTGTTTCTTCTTGCTTCGATTTCTCCGTGGTAGGAAAGATCCTGTTTGTCCGTTGAGTTTATTTCAACAGTTCGGGGTTTTAGTTTCTTGTCTTCAGTTCGATATCGGCTCCTGTAGGGATCGTATCTCTGCAGTATTCAGGATCGCTCCTGGATAACTCCCTAGTTGTCGTCTTTTTCCAAGAAACGTCGTTCGCTCAACAACCGGATCCTTGGCTGAAGGAGCCTATGCTGTATGGTCCTTCGGAGGTTCTGGGGTTAGGTCCTGGGGACGAGAGGCTTCGCTGACTCTCTGGCTGTCCCAGACCTGGTTTTCTTCCTGTATATAATGCTACGTGTCACAGGGCGTGTTGGTGAGTTGCATAGTTTGTGAATGCCCGGTTGGTTGCTATTTTTCATTGGCTGTTCAGGGGCAGTTTCTGTTTTTCTAGTTGCTTCTGGAAGGTGGAGGAACTAGGGTGGCGGGCGGTAATGTTGGTTTGTATTCGTTTCCAAGGGAAGTCATAAAGTTAAGATATTCTTGGTTTCATTTATTTTCATTCCTTTTGGTTTTCATTAGTCTTTGGTAGGAAAATTATCTCCCTTTCCACTTGTATTTAATGTCTGCTCATGAAGGTTCCTAGGGTGGTCGTTGGCATCGTTGTTTCCGCGCCATCTGGTTGAGCTCTTATATGTTTTGTTTTGTCCTGTTTGTCTTCGGATTTCCGCCTGTTATTTTCAAGGCAAATACGTTTGTGAGTAGTATAATAGTTCGTATTTAATTTCACCTGCGGTTTACAAATGTTTTTCTTTGGTACACGATTTGCTTCGTTGATGAGCGCTATTGTTTTAATTGTTTCTTTTAATTTTCGCCCATGTTTGATATTTTGTAGAGCGCTAATGAGAATTGTGAACTGTTATTTTAGTCTAGTCATTAGTAGGGTCTGGGTGAGCGCATCGTGTATGGTCGAGTGTTTGGATTCTGGGACAATCATTGTCTGGGGTGTTCATTCGCTCGATTGGGATGAGCTAATTTATCTGTTTTGCAGAATCGGTGCTCGAATGGCGATCTTGATTTTTCTTGTTGAAATGTATATGGTTATGTATTGAAGACGTATTGCCTTGCACTTCCAAAGGAGGTGCAAGCAGTAACAGTTGTGGCCAATTCCCTCCCTTTTCCCGTGATTGCCTCTGAAAGTTTTTGTAATTGTTCTTTTGTAATATATTCTCTTTTATTAGAGTGGTTATAAAAGACAGCCATCTAGTGTTCTAAATTTAAAGTTTTCAAAATTTGCTAAATTTGTCAAAGGGCACTTTGAGCGCTACTTACCCCAAAGCCCCTATCCCTGGGAAGCCGCCACTTGCTGTCGCTGCTGGCGAAGCTATTAACTTTGGTACTAATATACTGCGGGTCCAGGCCCGCGTTTTTCGTGCTTTTGAGCACAGGTTTCATGGCCTGCAGGAGTCCAGCAGTGGAGACTCGCGGGTGTTGGAGTTGAAGTCAACAGACGTGCCTTCCTGCTGTCTTTCTCTCTGTGGAGGGTGGAGTCGGACCACAAGGGGAGGAACTCCGCAACGTCGCCAGCTCGGGTGACTGAATTGGAATCGGATCACAAGGGGAGGAACTCTGCAACGTTGCCAGCTCGGGTGACTGAATTCTAGTGTCAAGGAAAGAGGGGGAAAGGGAGAGGGGTTAAAGTAGTGTTTTGAAATGTTCGTTTTTTTGTGTATGGATTTTTCCTTTTGTTTTCGTTCATTTGAAGGCGTTTCAGAAGAAAAGCGATGGTTGTTCTATCACATGTTTTGTACTTTAGTCTACTTTAATTGAACAATTGTGAAGTAACGATTTAGTTTTGCTTGGTTTTCGCAGAGTCTTCTCTGTTTGGTTCAGCTAGTTCCTCCGGCCTGAGGACTTTTTCCTGGCCGATTTATATTTGATTCTTTGGCCTTTCGGTCAAGGAGAACCTTGAAATGGCAGGGAAAAGAAAACGTGCCTCATAGTTAGGTCAGGACCTAGACCGTTTTCGTTTTCTTTTAAAGTGGGTTTTTTCTTGCAAGAATAGAAGAATTTCAATTTTTTTTATGTGGTTATATATATTGTTTTTTAAAAACTTCTTTGCCAAATAGTGGAACACCCCTTTTGGGAAAATTTCTCTTCATTTGTGTTTCTTTGGTATGTGTGTGTGTGTGTTGGCGTTTGCATCTCTACTCTGATTACCTGCACTGTACCCCCTTCCCTGTATTCCGGTTAACTTGCGTAAAACTGCGGGTAGCTCGTGACAGAGGAGGAGGAAGAGGAGGAGGAGGAAGAGGAAGAGGAGGAGGAGGAAGAGGAACAAGAACATCAAGAGCAAAAGCAAGAAAAACAAGAACAAGAAAAATGGGAGGCGGAAGAAGAAAAAAAAGAAGAAATGGTGGGAAGAGAAGGATGAGGAAGGACAAGAACAAACCAAAGACCAGAAAAGCAAAGGACAGAATGGAGAAAAAGAACAACATGCAGAGGAATAAGAGGAGGTGGAGGAGGAAGAAGAAGAAAAAGAACAACAGAAGTAGCAACAACGATAATAACATAAAGAACAGACAGACAGGAAGAAAGAAAGTAAGAAATAAAGAAAGAAAAAAGAAAAACGAAAGAAAGAAAGAAACAAATAAACAAAGAAAAGACCAGACAGAAGGAATAAACCAAAGAAACAAAGTCGAGCCTTGTGTTGTGCTGTGTAGCAGTTTGGTCGGAATTGTTTGGTTCCAATGATGATTGATGGATGGCTGTTACTGGCTGCGGACCATGAAGTGTTTTAATGGGCTGTCAATGACTTCGTTTCTTGGGGCCAGCTAGCATTGTGCCCCCGTCTCTATGTGTCCCCAAGTTCGTCTCCATCTGCCCCCGTCTCCATGTATCCCCGATTTTGTCTATGTGCTCCCGTCTCTATGTGTCCCAAATTTCGTCTGTATGTATGTTTCGTCTCCGTCTCTTTGTGTCATGTGCTCATCTCTGTGTCCCCGTCTCCACTCTCCATGTGTCCCCGTCTCTATATCATATGTCCCCGCTTCTATGTGTCCCTTCTATGTGTGTCCCCGTCTCTATATGTCCCCATCTCTGTGTTCCCGTCTCTACATGTCCCTTCTATATGTGTCCCCGTCTCTGTGTCCCTTCTATATGTGTCCCCGTCTCTGTGTCCCTTCTATATGTGTCCCCGTCCCTATATGTCCCCGTCCCTATGTGTCCCTACTATATGTGTCCCCGTCCCTATATGTCCCTACTATATGTGTCCCCGTTCCTATATGTCCCTACTATATGTGTCCCCCGTCTCTATATGTCCCCGTCCCTATATGTCCCCGTCTATATGTGTCCCCGTCCCTATATGTCCCCGTCCCTATATGTCCCTACTATATGAGTCCCCGTCTCTATATGTCCCCGTCCCTATATGTCCCTACTATATGTGTCCCCGTCCCTATATGTCCCCGTCCCTATATGTCCCTACTATATGTGTCCCCGTCCCTATATGTCCCCGTCCCTATATGTCCCTACTATATGTGTCCCCCGTCTCTATATGTCCCCGTCCCTATATGTCCCTACTATATGTGTCCCCGTCCCTATATGTCCCTACTATATGTGTCCCCGTCCCTATATGTCCCCGTCCCTATATGTCCCTACTAAGCTATCCACAAAAAGTTAAGGATCACTTGCAAACTAATTCATAACTTTCCAAATAAGAAAGCCAATGCGTAGAATTTTGGCCAACATTTAATTCAATGCTTTAGTGATAACGATACACAATTGCCTTCAATTTCGAGCAATCGTTTGGTCTGTACATTTGATCAAAGTGGGTACGTATCGAAATTTGATTTCCCAAAGTCATTGAAATCACAAGACAGGGCATTCTGATGCTCCCAAAAGTTCAGTAATGCGTGTATCCGCCATGGCTGTTCTGGCACTCGACGCAGCGAGTCCTCATGGAGTTGACCAGGGTGGTGAAGATCCTCTGTGGAAGCGCCTGCCACTCAGCCTGCAGCATCTGGTAGAGGTGCTGGGCATCCCTGGGAGGGGGGTGGTTGCTCCTCACTTTGCGATCCAGCTCATCCCAGAGGTTCTCAATCGGGTTGAGATCGGGACTGCATGCTGGCCACTCCATTCTGTTGACTCCAGACTGCTGCAGGAAGTCGTTGACCACCCTTGCCCTGTGGGGGCGAGCGTTGTCATCCTGGTAGACAGCCGGCGGTCCCATCTGCTGCAGTGTAGGCACAGCCAGCGGTCGAAGGATCTCATCCCGGTATCGGAGGCCAGTCAGGTTACCCTGTACATGATACAAGGGTGTTCTGTGGTGAAGGCTGAAGGCCCCCCAGACCATTACAGAACCTCCACCAAAGGCCACCTTTTCTTGGACAGTGGCGTCAATAAAGCGTTCCCCTGGGCGCCTCCAGACCCTCAGTCGGCCGTCGTTGTGGTTCAGGGTGAAGCGTGATTCATCACTGAACAGGACCTGGGACCATTGCTGACGTGTCCACCTCACGTGACGTCTGCAGAAGGCGCGGCGTGCTGCCCTATGGGCTGGAGTTAAGCGTGGCCGTACAGCTGGGCGACGAGAACGGAGGTTAAACCCATGAAGGCGGTTCCGTATGGTCTGCTGGCTGATGTTGATGTTAGTAGCCACCCTCAGCTCCCTTCGAATGATGCTGGAAGAGGCTGTTCTTGTCTGCAGGGCTTGTCGTTCAATGAGACGATCTTCACGTGGAGTTGTCTTCTTCGGTCGACCAGATCTGCGTCTTTCATGGACCCTCCCAGTGGCTGTGAAGCGTTGAATCAGTCTGACAATGACCGAGATGGACACCTGAAGTCGCCTGGCCACTTCTCGCTTGGGAACACCATCTTGGAACCATGCAACAGCTCGTCCCCTATCCAACTCGCTCAATTTTCGTCGTGGAGGCATTGTCAAATCAGGCCTAATACTGGTGGTATGTCTTCTTATAAAGCCAAGCAAGAGACAGCATCTCACACATAAACAGTAGTGCTTGCACGTGCATAATGGTTTTTCCATCTGGCTTGTGCAATGTGTTCATGCAGAACGATCCAAAACAAGGTCCTTTTTCGCAAGTTTCCGCTTTTTCTTTTGCTGCCAAGCTCAGTAATAGAGAATCCCGTGCAATGTTTCCACTAACACAACATCGCCCACTTACAGCTGAACAAGAATTCATAACAATTTGGCTTGACTGAGAAATAAATAACAGGAGCGAACGGAGTTTATTGCGCACCTGTTTTCTCATAGTGATCCTTAACTTTTTGTGAGTAGTGTATATGTGTCCCCCGTCTCTATATGTCCCCGTCCCTATATGTCCCTACTATATGTGTCCCCCGTCTCTATATGTCCCCGTCCCTATATGTCCCTACTATATGTGTCCCCGTCCCTACTATATGTGTCCCCGTCTCTATATGTCCCCGTCCCTATATGTCCCTACTATATGTGTCCCCGTCTCTATATGTCCCCGTCCCTATATGTCCCTACTCTATGTGTCCCCGTCTCTATATGTCCCCGTCCCTATATGTCCCCGTCTATATGTGTCCCCGTCTCTATATGTCCCCGTCCCTATATGTCCCTACTATATGTGTCCCCCGTCTCTATATGTCCCCGTCCCTATATGTCCCTACTATATGTGTCCCCGTCCCTATATGTCCCTACTATATGTGTCCCCGTCCCTATATGTCCCCGTCCCTATATGTCCCTACTATATGTGTCCCTGTCCCTATATGTCCCCGTCCCTATATGTCCCTACTATATGTGTCCCCGTCTCTATGTGTCCATTTCTCTGTGTCCCCATCTCTTATGTGCCACCGTCTCTATATGTCGCTGTAACTACGTGTGCCCGTCTCTATGTGCCCGCGTCTCTATATGTCCCACCTCTAATATGTGTGCCTGTCTCTATGTATCTCCGTCTCTATGCGTACCCGTCTCTGTGTGTGACCGTCTCTATGTGTCCCCGTCTCTATGTGTCCCCGTCTCTATGTGTCCCCGTCTCTATGTGTCCCGTGTCTTTGTGTCCCCGTTTCTATGTGTGTCCGTCCCTGTGTGTCCCTGTCTCTACATGTCTAACCCTGACTCAAACACTGTAACCCCTAACCCTAACCCTAATCCGAGGGGCGCATAGAGACGGGGAATGAAAGTCCGTTTAACGTCCCCCGACCTGGAACAGGTACATGTGGGACATTTTAAGCATAAAGACAGTGGGACGATCATGGAGGTACTGAATACCAGGAACGTCCCGATGGTTTTGAATAATCAAGATACAATGTACTCAAATGTACACTGATTATAGAGACAGGTACTTGTAGAGACAGGGACACATAGGGACGGGGACACATATAGACGTGGACATAAGAGACGGGAACTAATAGAGACGGGGACTTGTAGAAATTGGGGCACATAGAGACAGGTGCCCATAGAGACGGGGACGCATAGAGACGGGGACATATAGAGACGGGAACTTATAATAGAGACAGGGACACATAGAGACGGTGACATATAGAGACGGGGACTTGTAGAGATGGGGGCACATAGAGACGGGGGGACACACAGAGACGCGCGGATTTACAGAGACGGGAACTAATAGAGACAGAGGCACACAATGATGGCGACACATGGAGACGGTAACTAATAGAGACAGAGGCACACAATGATGGCGACACATGGAGACGGGAACTAATAGAGACAGAGGCACACAATGATGGCGACACATGGAGACGGTAACTAATAGAGACAGAGGCACACAATGATGGCGACACATGGAGACGGGAACTAATAGAGACAGAGGCACACAATGATGGCGACACATGGAGACGGTAACTAATAGAGACAGAGGCACACAATGATGGGGACACATGGAGACGGGAACTAATAGAGACAGAGGCACACAATGATGGGGACACATGGAGACGGGAACTAATAGAGACAGAGGCACACAATGATGGCGACACATGGAGACGGTAACTAATAGAGACAGAGGCACACAATGATGGCGACACATGGAGACGGGAACTAATAGAGACAGAGGCACACAATGATGGGGACACATGGAGACGGGAACTAATAGAGACAGAGGCACACAATGATGGGGACACATGGAGACGGGAACTAATAGAGACAGAGGCACACAATGATGGCGACACATGGAGACGGTAACTAATAGAGACAGAGGCACACAATGATGGCGACACATGGAGACGGGAACTAATAGAGACAGAGGCACACAATGATGGCGACACATGGAGACGGGAACTAATAGAGACAGAGGCACACAATGATGGGGACACATGGAGACGGGAACTAATAGAGACAGAGGCACACAATGATGGCGACACATGGAGACGGGAACTAATAGAGACAGAGGCACACAATGATGGCGACACATGGAGACGGGAACTAATAGAGACAGAGGCACACAATGATGGCGACACATGGAGACGGTAACTAATAGAGACAGAGGCACACAATGATGGCGACACATGGAGACGGTAACTAATAGAGACAGAGGCACACAATGATGGCGACACATGGAGACGGGAACTAATAGAGACAGAGGCACACAATGATGGCGACACATGGAGACGGGAACTAATAGAGACAGAGGCACACAATGATGGCGACACATGGAGACGGTAACTAATAGAGACAGAGGCACACAATGATGGCGACACATGGAGACGGGAACTAATAGAGACAGAGGCACACAATGATGGCGACACATGGAGACGGGAACTAATAGAGACAGAGGCACACAATGATGGGGACACATGGAGACGGGAACTAATAGAGACAGAGGCACACAATGATGGCGACACATGGAGACGGGAACTAATAGAGACAGAGGCACACAATGATGGCGACACATGGAGACGGGAACTAATAGAGACGAGGCATACAATGATGGGGACACATGGAGACGGGGATATAATAAGAGACGGGGGCACATCGCACTTATCCCTATCCTGAGAGTCAGTGAGTGCACAAGGAGCTAGTATTAAAGGTGTGTGTGAGTGTGCGCTTGTGTGTGTGGAGGTGTGTGTGTGTGTGTGTGTGCGTGCGCGCGCGCGCGTGTGTGAAACTGTATATTTACATTTTGGATTTCCCAGTGTTTTAGGGTGGTCTTTTGTTTTTTTCTGAGACTAAACTGGGATTGGGATTATGGCTTCTACGTTTCCGTTTCTGTCCCCCATACGCTTCAAATAGTAACATTACTGAACGACAGTGTGTGTGTGTGTATGTGTGTGTGTGTGTATGTATGTATGTGCGTATGTATGTGCGAGTGCGTGTGTATATGTGTGTGTGTGTGCGTGTGCGTGTGCGTGTGTGTGTGTGTGTGACGAGGTAATGGGTTAAAAGGCTAAGTCTCTAGGGAAGACTTTTAGTGTGTTAAATTTTCAAATAGAAAATTTGCCTTTAGGGTATGGGAGATGAGCAACTTTCCCGGCCCCTTTTCATCTAATAAATTTATATTTGTGCCCGGGTTCTGGCTCGTATGATTGTAAGAAATACAAGTGGTTGATCACAGGAGAAGGTGGATGTAGATCTCTATGGCTTGGAGACAAGGGGCTTCAGTCAGCAGGGAATTAGTGGATCCCAACCGGCTAGAAGGCTGCACTTGTACAATAGCACTAGTAATAAATAAACTGAATTTCAGTTAACAAACTGAGATCAGTAAAACATAAAAGGTGTACTGGAATCAACTGATATGATTCAGTACCCGGCTAGATCAAAGTCTATGATCAAGCCAATATCACTCTCCATCCAACACCTGGAAAGGAATGTTATCATAAAGTGCAAGATTGCAACCCACAGGCTTCCTACCAAAAATATACAAAAGGGTTAGTAGGCATAAAATCCGGTTCTGGTACCAAAAGAGATAAAGTCAAAAACACACACAAATAATCAGTGCACATAATTAGAACAGAATGTTTACCACTTCTTTTCAATAACATATCTACTCCTTATTCATCATTGAACATAGGATCTAGATCAAAAATAGGATCTAACAAAAACAAATCTCAATCACCAGCAATCACTCACTAGTTGGGCTATTAGGACTGGCTGGGAGAGAGGTTGATTCTGCAATGTTGCTTCGCCAGGTTTTGGAGGTATTGTGAGAAAGAATGTGTAGGCTGACTTTCCTCACTACTCAAATTTTCCCCTCCAATTTCAAACACCCGAGAGCCTATCATTGGTTTATAGCAGTCGACAAGTCACAAGATGACGCTATAATATTATGCATACTAGTACATAACGATCGCGAGCCGGTTACATCACTGGCACGTGTCACATTTCTCTCCCTCTCGTGATCGGGAAAGGAGATACGGGGAACAAAGGGAGACCGCCAATGTGGGTGTCACAAGCTGACAGGGGAGGTAAAACGGGCTTCAAAGAGATAAGCTTCGGAATCGGCGCTCTGTTTGATGTTGAATTGTAATAGGGCATTTGCCACGAGTTTTCGTGCTTTGAGTAGAAAGTAAAGGGGGGGGGGGGGATGTAGTTGAGAAAGAAAGGGAGAAAGTGGGGCGTGCGTTTCCACGTTACGTCACAGTGTGTGTGTGTATGTGTGTGTGTGTGTGTGAATCAGAATCAGAATCAGAATCAATGATTATTGACCTTTAAAACCAAGACAATGTTTTATATGACACTAATAAAACAAATTAGTGTGTGTGTTTGTGTACGAGTGTGTGTGTGTGTGTGCGCGCGCGCGCGCGCGTGTGTGTGCGTGTGCGTGTATGTGTGTGTGTGTGTGTGTGTGTGTGTGTACGCGCGTGTGTGTGTGTGTGTGTGTGTGTGTGTGTATGCGTGTACGCGTGTGTGTGTGTGTATGCGTGTACGTGTGTGTGTGTGTGTGTGTGTATGTGTACGGATGGGTGTGTGTGTGTCTGTCTGTGTATGTGTGTGTGTATTTGTGGAGGGCAGGATGGAAATTGTGCTTTGTCAGCTTATTCTTTAACCCCTCAATAAAGATCAATTTGACTTGGCTTGACTTAACACACACGCACACACACACACACACACACACACACACACACACACTCACACACACACACTCACACACTCACACACACACACACGCACACGCGCGCACGCACACGCACACACACACACACACACACATACACACACACACACACACACTCACACACGCACACGCACACACGCACGCACGCACACACACACACACACACACACACACACACACACACACACACACACACACACACACACACACACACACACGTACACACACACACACACACACACACACACAATGAAAGCCATGTCTTGTCTGTGTGGCTGTTCCTGGTGCGTCGTGTCGAAGCCTGCCTCAAAGCCTCTGGTCATGCTTTCTCCGCTTGTTGGTTTTGTGTGCTTTGTGTGCTGCTACACGTGCTAATATGGTCAGATCCCTCAGCACTCTCTCTGTGAGTCATGCTACGCTTGTTCAATCTCCTTTGCCTTTCAAATAGGCTATATTTTCATGACAGCGATATTACATAATGTAGCCGAATTAACAGAAGCATGCTCTTGAATATTACAATCAAACCCAAGCAGTATTTTGAATATTGCAATTAAACCCAAGCAGTATTTTCATGAGTATATTCTTAACTAATATTACCAATCCCCCAAAAAACACAAAGTTAAATATTCTTAACTTCTTGATTCAAATGGAAGCAAATTATTCGGACTTCCTTAAACAATCAAATCCAAAGATAACGTTATTATATATCTTCGTTCGTTGCTATAAGAAAAAAAATCAGATATAAACAGGTTGTATGTTAATTATTGTTGTTGTTGTTTTTCGAGTATTATTGTGGGAACGAAAATACGAATGAAAGAAGAAGACGAGGAAGAAGAAAATGAAGACGACAAAAAGATGAAGAAGAGGCAGCAACTACAATGGCATCTTATGTGTCATTTAAGCGGCATTATTACTACAAATACATCCACTTTAATACTGTAGTCTGTATAGCGGCAACAGCAGCAGCAGCAGCAGCAGTAGTAGCAGCAGCAGCAGCAGCAGCAGCAGCAGCAGTAGCAGTAGCAGTAGTGGCAGGAGTTGTGAATGACCGTGTTTAACTTTGATATCAGTATCCATATAACTGACAATTTGACAGCCCGGCAACATGCCGCGTGAAAAGAGGTTAATGATATCCAAACCACCTCTGGTATCTAATAATCACTGATGAATACCAGGCCATGAAGTCTCTTCCCCTAAAGGAACGCTTTTCAGAGAGAAACTGAAGATGGAGTGAAGACGATCCTGACAAGAAGATGATTATCGTTCTGACCTCGAATTGAACACCAGCTAGCCACGTATGTCTTCCTACCAAATCGTGCCATTAACTACCAGCACTAGCTTTGGTTTGTCGAGGCCTGCAGAAAGCACAGATGCAAGGGATTCATCTACACATTGTTCCACTGGTAATTTGCCTCAAACAATGACCGGCTGTTAATCATTATTAGACTAAACATTTCACTTTCATTGCACATCGCAACAGTTGAATCTATAGAAATCAAAGACAATGACGTCAGTTTTGAGTTTTGATAGCGGAAAGAAAGTTGTCAAGCAGGGGGCGCTCTTCTTCAAAATTGTCTTAAAAATGTCTGATTTATTCAAAGTTATTGCTGGTTTTGGAACTTTTAGTGTACAGGCTACATTTCACGTAACAGTTAGTCAAAGTCAGGCTAAATAATGTTAATTGCACGCATTAAAGTCAAGTCGAAATTATATTCGATGATGAACAAAAAGGAAGAGGAAATTCTGACCTGAGGAGCTTTTCAACGTTGGTTCTTTGTCAACAGCTGAGATGAGAAAAACACCTACAAAACAGTACTGAATTTGTCTCTGCAAGTCTCATATTTATTCAACCAGAGTATCCTAGTCCACCAAAGGATGACATCATTGTGGGGCTTTTCTGGTTTTGCGGTACCTCCAGGATCAATCCACTACCTTTATGAATAAGCATGTCCCATAATTATGTACCTGTTCCTGGGCGGAGGGAGTTTAGCGGCATTTCCCTCTACGTGAGCTAGGGTAGAACATCAGGCGAACACACGCCATAGTGTACACACCTTGCTGTGAAGAGATTGGCACAGACAGACTGACTGACAGACAGACAAACAGATACATGCGGGCGAACTAAAAGACAGATGGACAGAAGTCAGTCAGTCATTTTGGGGTCATAGAGAGAGAGAGAGAAGAGAGAGAGAGAGAGAGAGAGAGAGAGAGGGGGGGGGGGGGGGAGAGAGATGGTTGCGATGAGCGTGACTGGTCCTATTTCTATCAGCCGCAGTACCCGATGCCTTAATCCTCACCACTACCATCAAAGACAGAAAAGCAATCGATGTCCTTGTTGCGCTTTGTGTGCGTATGTGTGTGTCTGTGTAGTGTATGTGTGTGCGTGAGTGTGTATGTGTGTGCGCGTGTGTGTGCGCGCGCGCGTGCGTTCGTGCGTGTGTTCATTCCTATTCTTAGCTTCCGTACCCATTTCGGGGGTTTTCTGTATTTCTGTTTCTATCTGTTTTCAAGCTGAATCTCTCTCTCTCTCTCTCTCTCTCTCTCTCTCTCTCTCTCTCTCTCTCTCTCTCTCTCTCTCTCTCTGTGCAGTCCTGTGCTATTTTCATTGTTTATAAACGAACTAGCCAAAGAAATTATTGACAAGGTTAGACACGGTGCCTGACATTCTATATTTATTTATTTTCTTACTTGCCGATGATATAGCTTTATTGTCTGAAACACCAGTTGGCCTCCAAACCCAGATAAATAATCTTAAAGCTGTGGCAAACAAGTTACAACTGAAAATTAATATGAAAAAGTAACATTGTAGTGCTTAGAAAGGGGGGTTATTTATCGTCCAGGAAAAGGTGGTTTTTGAATGGAAGGGAAGTGGAGATTGTGAATTGTTATAAATATCTGGGCATCTATTTTACTACTCGTTTTAGTTTTTCAGCAGCTTGTCAGGACCTTACAAGCAGAGGTAAACGTAATTCATTGTGTATTCTGAAGAAATTATACATTATTAAGAATAACTCTTTGTCGGTACTTCTCAAATTGTTTTACGCCCAATAACAGCCGATTGTTCAATGGGTTTGGGTAAGTCTGTAATATTAATAGAAAATGTTCATTTATTTGCTTTAAACAAATGTTTAGGGGTTCAGCCTAGAACGCCAAACGATCTTGTTTATGGGGACACTGGACGATATCCTATATACACCAATTGACATTTACGATGCATTAAATATTGGCTGAAAACCTTAAGCATGAATGATAGTAGATTGCCACACAAAGCCTACAAAATGCTATTATGTTTAGAAGAAAACGGTAAAAAGTGTTGGGTTTCAGATATTCGTGACTTTCTGTATAGAAATGAGTTTGGCTTTGTCTGGATAAATCAAGGAGTAAGGGATATTAACGTTTTTCTGAAAGACCTTCGCCAACGATTAATTGATACATGTAACTGATGGTAAGGGTGGGAGGATCATGTATTTGATAGCGAGATATTTTATTTTTACAGTTCATTTAAATCTTCATGGGACTGTGAAGCATATTTGCTACTTGATATTGATAGACATTTAAAAAATCAGTTAACCAAATTAAGATTTGGAATTTCGGATATGTTATCTCATAAACTTTGTTATAGAAATGCTGACGAAGAGTCTATGATGTGTCCATTGTGTAAATCTACTAAACAGGATGAAAAACACTTTTTGCTTTGTTGTCCAGCTTATAAAGACATACGAGATAATTTGTTACCAAGAAAATATTCTAGAACCCCTTGCTTGTTTAATGTTTTATTGTTATTAGCGAATCAGAATGAAATGTTGCTTAAGAAAATTTGTTTATACGTGTATAAAGCCTTCAAACTACGTAGTACATTACTTAGCTAAATTCGCTTCGATTTACTCCTTATTGTTAGTGTAATGTTATGAATGTTGCGTTACTTATGTATCTATTGTTTATTGTCATTTGTATTCATGATGTTTTGTAACCCCATCAGAAGGGGTTGTGGCCTATCTGATTAACTCTTTCGCCGCCAGCCATTTTTCAGCAAAACCCATTCCATTAAACTTACCTGGGTAGAGAACAAAATCTGTCTGTAATATTGGGGATCCCTCTGTGGCATATTTAAATTAAGACCGATCCTTACCTCCCAAAATTAAGAGAATAGGGTCTTTGCATAACAGACCCTCATTTGATGCCTTGTTCCGCTTCCGCTTCCGCTTCCTTTTCTCTCTCTCTCTCTCTCTCTCTCTCTCTCTCTCTCTCTCTCTCTCTCTCTCTCTCTCTCTCTCTCTCTCTCTCTCTCTCTCTCTCTCTCTCTCTCTCTCTTTCATGTTGAATCAACTTTCGATGGATTCCGTTTGGTCCATTTCTGACATTGCCCAATCGTTGCTATCCATTCTTTTCGAATGTCTCTCTTTTGTATTAATTGAAATTGAAAAAGAAACACCGAAGGTGCCGATGAGACCCAGAGACGACCAATAAACCATAAAACAAAATGCTGCAATCAACTTTTCTATGTGGTTTGATCTCAAATTGCTCCGCGCAATTTTTCAAATTTACACTAAGATGAGAGAAGATGGTTGCTTTGAAATTGTGTGTGCGTGTGCGTGTGTGTGCGTGTGTGTGTGTGAGGGGGGGTGCATGTGCGTGTATGTATGGGTGCCTGTGCGCGCAAGAGAGAGAGAGAGAGAGAGAGAGAGAGAGAGCATTGGATTTGATTTTATAAGCATACTTTTAGAGACATCAATTAACAATGCCTACAATTAGCGGGTCCGAAAGCAGCGCCCTCTCTGTCCTTTGAGAGCACCCTGTGGCAGCGCAAAATGTTACAAGGCGTCAAAATGTTATAATTGTAACATTGTGACACCTTGTAACATTTTACGCGGAAAGTCCTGCGGCAAAATGATACAATTGTAACATTTTGCCGCGTTATAACATTTTGCGCGGAAAGCCTGCGGCGAAATGTTTCAATTTTGTTACAAATGTAACATTTTGCTCGAGGCGCCCGGGGCGCCAAGCGCAGTTTGTTACAATTGTAGCATTTTGCGCGAGGCGCCCACCTTTGATTGAAAGTTTTCAACGTTGTTGAAGGAAAGTAATGTTTTCATTCGGTTTTAGTACCTTCATCAACTTTGTTTGGGGAAACTTATGTTTTCATCCGTGTTTGTTTGTTTGCTTGTTTGCTTATTTCTTTTGGTTTTGTTCCTGGTTTTGTTTTTGTGTAAAAATGTCAGAATTGTGACATTTTGTGCACCTGTGACCCCTTTTCGGATTCACTCTTGCACAAATTGTCACAACCTCTCTCTCTCTCTCTCTCTCTCTCTCTCTCTCTCTCTCTCTCTCTCTCTCTCTCTCTCTCTCTCTCTCTCTCTCTCTCTCTCTCTCTCTCTCTCTCTCTCTCTCTCTCTCTCTCTCTCTCTCTCAATTTGTTGGTTTGCCTTGAAGCGTGGCCAGTCCTCTTCATTCCCAGGAGCTGGAGGTGCACGACCACCATTGGTGTCTTTGAAGGAGTGTGACCATTCCTGTTCCCTTTCCTTAATATGAAGTTTGCCCCGATGGAAGTAGGCAATCTTGCCTCTGCTCCGATGGAACTCTATCATGTTTCTTTGGCTAACTGTCAAGTCAGTGGCCACCCTGACACCACTTGCCCTCAGGTTGTCCCTGAAAACCTTATCCGTTAGGACAGTCATTTTGTCCGACCAGCGACAAAATTCTACAAGGATGGGTCTTGGTTCATCTCGAAAGGAACGCGGTTTCCCGATGCGAAAAGCGCGGGCAATATCTTCATATTTCCAGCTAGGTACTTCTGCGTGGTCGTTCAGTACATCCAGGACGATTTGAGTGGTTGTTTGTTCATCCTCCCGTTCATGCTCCTTAATGTTCATAAACCTGAGGTTGAAAGCTTTGGTTTGACGCTCTGCTGCTTCAAGCTTTGTTTCTAGCAGCTCCACCCTATCTTGTACTACAATGTAGTCTTCTTTCATGTCTTTAATGTCTTCTGTGTTCATGTCTACGTTCTCTTTTACCTTTTGATCGAACCAGGGCTTCAAACAGCTACCATTTAAGATCTCAGTCAAATGTCAATGAAGGGCAAAGTGGCAACGATCAAGATTTGCAGAACGATGGACAACCACCCTGGACACATCCCTACCAGAGGAACAAGACGTGGCAGCGCTATCACCCCACCAGACGCGGCAATCACCGGGGCCTCCAGTCAACACGAGGAACTTCATATAATAATTTCAGCCTCCAAACAGACAACAGACGAAGAGAAGAAAACATCAACCATGATCAAAATCATGACAGACTCGAGTCTATTCCTGTGGTACCTGGCATGCTCAAATATAGTGAAACTGTCAAGCAACATGCACCAAGCACGCAGTTTCCAGATCGCGGCAGGATCAGTAGGGTTAAAGAGAACAGTAAGGCTCATTCAGATAAGGTCAATACAACCAGGGAACCACACACAACATCTGACATGCCCAAACAAGCAAACAGACAAGCAGAAACACTTTCTGTTGATGACTACAATCCACCTTCTGACCACTGCGAAAATACCATTCCAAAGACAATTCTCGTCAACACTGGATGTGTGAATGATGTGGATGTGGATGATGTTGATGTTGATGTGGTTGATGTGGATAAGGTATGTGAAGGCAGCACTTCATGCTTTGAAAAATACAAACACAATACTACAACAGATGATGACATGAATAAAGACACTGATGACAATACTGGATGTGGAGTAGAGACAGCTGACACACTCACGACAGCGGATACATGTGTGTCTGATGAGCAGACTGATGACAGACATGATGACCTGGACAGACTGATGGGTACAGCACAAAACAAAACAAACGTGTTCAATGGTGATAAAGGCAAATCTAATGACACAGAGAAAAGACAAGCTGACACTCAAGACAAGACTGAACAGAACAAGACAGAGCAGGACATGACAGGACAGAACGTGTCTGGAAAGGACAGGGGACAAGATACATTGCAGGTATCTGAGGAGAACCCTACAGATCAGCCCATGTCAGTGGTACGCAGTCTGCGGTCAAGGCGGTCAGCATCTGGCTCACGTGTAGAAAGCAAGACTCAAAATAAACATACTGAAAGATCATGCAGTCAAAGCAGCATTGAGGATGCTTTTAGAAAGACAGAATCTGCAAAGAAGTTAAAAGCAGGTGATGTGCAAAAGTCCAAATCCCCCAGTAAATCTAAACCCCAGCCTCCTAGTAATCTCAAGTCACAGACCCCAGGCAATTCCATATCCCAGTCCCAGGGCTCAAAGCCCAATCCCAAACCCCAGACACCTGGTAATTCAAACCCCATGTCCCAAAGCTCCACATCAAAAGGCAATAATACGCCAGGTGCGAGCAGATAGGATTATGGCCGGGCCACAGCACAAGAAAACGAAGGTCGTAACCAAAATGAAGGTACACCTAGAGTGTGCAAACATTCTTTTGTAAATAGCTGTAAATCTCAAATCAGATTTTTGAATTATAATGTAAATGGTCTTGTACAGAAGTTAAATAATGCAGATTTTGTCAACTATCTGAATACTTTTGATTTTCTCTGTCTTACAGAGACTTTCGTTTCTTTTGATTTTGAGTCAAATTTGTTTAATAATTTTAGTTTTTACTTCCAAAGCAAAGAAATTGTCCAAACAAGGAAGATACTCTGGTGGTGTTATTACTATGGTGCGAAAGTCTTTTTTGAAATTTGTGGAATGTGTTCATGTCCATCAAGAAAATATTGTGGCTTTAAAAATACACCAAGATCTTTTTGGTACTGATAAAGATGTTATGTTTATTTGCTGTTATATACCACCATGTGATTCTTCTTTTTGGAATTCTCAAGTAAATGGTTATGGCATTGAACTACTGGATCAATGTTTGTCTGATTTATATGAGGTACATGGGGATTCCTATTTCATTTTAAATGGGGATTTCAATGCAAGAAGCGGATCCCAGAACTATAGTTTTTGTGGTGATGAAAGTGATTTTGATCCTATGACGTCTCCAACATACAACCAGTTTCCAAGGTTATCTCAGGATAGCATCTTAAACAATCTTGGTGAACAATTGATTGAATTGTGTAATGTGTATGATTCAATTTTGCTAAATGGCCTTTGTGAACATGATTTTGATGACTCGTGCACATTTATTGGACCTTCTGGTCAAAGTTTAGTGGATTATTTTGTCATGCCCATTGAATTATTTGTTTCTATCAAGGTTATGTCTCTCAGTGTCGAAACTTCTATAGATTCAGATCATCTTCCAGTAACTATGGTGATAGAAATCAAGAGAGATTCTGTTGAAATTAATGATAAAATGGAAAAGAAAGTTACTGAAAAATTTGTGTGGAACAAAGAATTAGAAGATGAATTCCTTAGATCTTGGGAAAGTAGTAATATTCAAAACAGACTGACTTCAGCAGCAAATAAATTAGAAGAAGACGTAGATAATGCATTAGAAGACTTTTTGCAGTGTTTGAAAGACTCTAGTCAGTGTATGTTCAAACGATTTTTTATTAATGATAAAAGAAAGGATTCTGACTGGTTCGATGAGGAATGTGGAAAAGTTAAAAAAGAAACTAGAGGCTTATTAAATTACTTTAGGAAAACACGGGACAATGAGGACCGATTAATTTATAACGCAGCAGCAAAGAAATACAGAGCTCTATTAAGAGCAAAGGAACGAGCTTATAAAAAACAAAAAGCTGAAGATTTGGCAAAAGATATTAACAATGGAAATAAATTTTGGACTGAACTAAGAAAATTGGGTTGTTCTAAAAACGACAAAATTAATAACAACACTATTACTTCAGAAGAGTGGTTAACTCATTTCAAGAATGTTTTTCAAAGCAATGATGAAGAAAACACTAACATTAATACTGAAGCTAATGTACTTAATGAAAAAGAGCATGTTCTAAATGGGGAGATAACAGAAACAGAAGTAACTCAGTCTATTGGTAAGCTGAATATTGGTAAAGCCTCTGGTGTAGATGATATTTCTTCAGAGATGATAAAAACAGGTGGCCAACATGTACACAGTTTCCTTACTAAACTATTTAATAAGATTTTTACATCTGGAATTTACCCTCAGGAGTGGGCAAAAGCTATAATCATTCCAATCTTTAAAAAGGGCGATCCTAGTAATGCGGATAATTATCGAGGGATTTCACTTCTTAGCGTTATATCCAAGTGTTATACTTCTATTCTTAATGCAAGACTCTATAATTGGTTAGAGAGTAATGAATTAATTTCCGAATGTCAAGCGGGGTTTCGTAAAAAGCATTCTACAATTGATCAGATATTTACTTTACAAGCAGTGATACAGAAATGTTTAAATAGAAAAGGCAGAAAGTTATATGTAGCTTTTGTAGATTTTAGAAAAGCTTTTGACAGTGTTCGACATGACAAACTATTACAGTGTCTTAAAAACCAAGGCGTTGAAGGAACATTTCTTGCCACTCTTAAATCCATGTACTCTTCTTTACTTGCATGTATACGGGCAAACTGTGAATTGACAGAAATGTTTGAAACACCTATTGGAGTTCGTCAAGGCTGCGTTTTAAGCCCAACTTTATTTTCAGTTTTTATTAATCAATTAGCAAACAATATCAATGAAAATGGTAAGCATGGTGTTCAACTATTTCCTGATATCATGGAATTATTTATATTACTTTTTGCAGATGACGTCGCTTTGTTATCGACCACTCCTATTGGTCTGCAGAATCAGTTAAATATTTTAAGTAACTGTTGTGATCATATGAAACTTAGTGTAAATATTGACAAAACTAAAGTTATGGTATTTCGTAAAGGGGGGTACTTAGGGAAACAAGAAAAATGGTTTTACAAAGGGAACATCTTAGAAGTGGTTAATAGTTATTGTTACTTAGGATACCATTTCACAACTATGAACAGTGCTAAAAGGGGCACTTTGCATTTAGCAACTAAAGGGAGAAAGGTAGTCTTACAGATTAATAGAGTTTTCAATAAATGTAAAGAAATGACAGCTAATACTTTCTTTAAAAATGTTGACAGCAAGATTCAACCAATACTTTTATATTCAGCAGAAATTTGGGGGTTGAATAGATTAGATCACTTGGAAAGAGTACACATGTTAGCATGTAAAAGATTTTTATGTGTGCCTGGAAGAACCCCAAACAAAATGATTTACGGTGAGTTAGCAAGATATCCGCTCTATGTAAATTCTTATTGTGCATGTATCAGATACTGGTTCAGAGTTCTTGAAATGGATGCTAATAGGATGCCCAGCAAGGCTTACCAGATGCTTCTAAATGTAGACTTAACTGGTGGGCAGTGTTGGGTGTCCAAAATAAGAGAAATGTTATGTTTAACTGGCTTTAACATTGTCTGGTTGCAGCAAGGTGTAGGAGATACAAAAATGTTTTTAAGCATTTTTAAACAAAGACTTATTGATATGTTTATACAAGAATGGTCGGGAACTATCAGAGACCGTGACCGATATGATAATTATAGAACATTTAAGACCGTCTTTGAAAGAGAAACATATATTTTAAACATGGATTCATTTTGTTTTCGAGTAGCCGTTGCACAGGTAAGATTAAATGCCCTTCCGCTTAATAATAATGTCCATCGATATTCCACTTCTGATCAGGCTAAATCTTGTCCATTTTGTAAAAACCAAACAGAAAATGAACATCATCTCTTATTTGAGTGTTCTACTTATAAGGATTTAAGAACTAAATTTCTCAAGGAATCAGCTAATGTTTCCATCTGTACATTGCTCAAAGCAACAAATTCAGACCATAGACATAATTTGTCCAGATTTATATTTCATGCGATAAATAGAAGGAAAAGACTAATATTAAATTAGAGTCGTTGTCATTACACTGGGTTGTTTTAAGCGACTGAATGTAATTGACTGAAGAGGGTAACTAAGTTGCATAACTGTTGGATTAACTGTTGTAATATAATTGCTATTATATATAATTATTATAGTAACTGCAAGAACGAATGTGCATGCTGTTGTAATGTCTACTACTGATGATAATTTTGAATGATTTATTTTTTCACCCCTTGTCTGCCCTCCCAAATATTGTATTGTGGCCCAAGGCCAATGTACAATTAAACTTTCCGAGTCCGAGTTCTCTCTCTCTCTCTCTCTCTCTCTCTCTCTCTCTCTCTCTCTCTCTCTCTCTCTCTCTCTCTCTCTCTCTCTCTCTCTCTCTCTCTCTCTCTCTCCTCTTTCTTCTCTACTCGTTTGAGTTTTACAGCAGCCTTGAGAGATCTTTCAGGGAAGGCTAAAATTAGTATGATTTATATTCTTAAGAAACTTAATACTTTAGATAATAATTCAATGGAGCTTTTCGTTAAGAGTTCTGATATATACATTCAACCTAAATTACATTACGGTTCTTGACAGAAATGTGTCCTCTTACTGTGAATCTGTTCATTTGTTTAGTCTTAAAAGATTTTTGGGAATAGATGTAAAGACCCCAAATGATTTAGTATATGGCGAAACTAATAGATTTCCAATGTATATAAATTCAGCGATAAGGTGTATTCGTTATTGGCTGAAACTATTAAAAATGAATACGGATCGTTTACCAAGGAGATCATACAATATGTTATGTGACTTAGATGTTCGTGGAAAAAGTAACTGGGTGTCCAACATACGTTTCTTTCTTTATGAGCTTGGTTTTGGATATGTTTGGGAATCCCAGAGAGTTGGTCATGAAAGTGGATTTGTAAAATGTCTCTGCCAAAGATTAATTGATTGTCGATGGCAAAACTGGAATAATCATATTGGGACTAGTGACAGATTTAAGATATATAGAGGTTATAATTCTGTACTTTAAATTTGGAAAAACATTTACATTACGTTACGCCATGGCTAAATTTAGACTCCAAATTAACGAACATTTCTATTGTTATAGAACGGTAAATGGTAATGAGCTTTTATGCTCTTTGTGTAAGAACTCAAATGAGGATGAGATTCATTTTGTCCTGGTATGTCCTGTTTTGAATGACCTCCGTAAAAGATAAAAAATAAAAAATATTATGTAAATGTATGCTTGTTTAGATTTTGTTTGCTGATGGCTTGTACTGAAAAAAGAACTGTTCGTAATCTCACTGAATATTTGTTTAAAGCTTTACAGTTAAGAGAATGTGTTATCATGAATGTTCATATTATTTTCTATCATATTTGTGCTACCGATGCATGTCTTTAAATTCTATTGTATTGTAAAATATTGTACCGCCCCTCATTCATATGGGGCTTTGGCCTTATTGGATTAAACATGTGAAGTCTGAAGTCTGAAGTCTCTCTCCTCTCTCTCTCTCTCTCTCTCTCTCTCTCTCTCTCTCTCTCTCTCTCTCTCTCTCTCTCTCTCTCTCTCTCTCTCCTCTCCTCTCTCTTCCTCTCTCATTCCCTATCCATTTATTGTTTCTCTGTGTCATTCACTGTCTGTATGTGTGTTGGCCAACACTTTATATCAATGTATCATTGAGTAATATGTAAGTGGTAAAACGAAGTTGCATAGCAAAGTATCAAATGTTATAATACTGGTTAGTGAAAATGACCCATGGTCAGTAAGATGACCAGTGGTCACTGAGAATGACTAGTTGTCAGTACGAGGACCAGTGGTAGGGAAAATGACAAGTGGTTAGAAAAATGACCGGTGGTCAGTGAGATGACCAGTTGTCAGAGATAATGAACAGTGGTCAGTGAGAATGAACAGTGGTCTGTGGTCAATGAGATAACCGGTGGTCAGTGAGAATGACCAGTGTTTGATGAAAATGACCAGTGGTCAGTAAGATGACTGGTAGTAGGTGAGATGACCGGTGGTCTTCGGGAATAACCAGTGGTCAGTGAAATGACTGGTGGTCAGTGAATTGACCAGTGGTCAGTGAGAATGACCAGTGGTCATTGAGAACGACTAGTGGTCAGTGAGAATGACCAGTCGTTAGTGAAAATGACCAGTGGTCAGTAAGATGAATGGTGGTCAGTGGATGACCAGTGGTCAGCGAGATGACCAGAGTGTATTTAGAACGAATCAGAATGCATTAGGCCAATTTTTTTAAAAATTGTAACATTTTGCCGCAGGCTTTCCGTGCAAAACGTTACAACGCGTCCCGGGCTCCTCGCGCAAAATGTTACAATTGTAACATTTTGCCGCGTTGTAACATTTTGCACTGCCACACATCCTATTGAAATCCACACACAAAAATGACATCAAAGCTGCCAGTGAGCTAGTAGCCCGATTAGTGAAACAATGCTGCTAGATGAAGGCACAAGAAGCCTACCGTGGTTGAAAAACCATAAAAATGCAGAAAGGTCAAACAGCCAAGAATGAAAAAGAAGGTATCTGTTTCATCGCATTTGATTTAATTGAAACGCTCTGTATAGTGTTTGGTGCTGCAAAGCCGCAATATTATTATTATTATTATTATTATTATTATTAGTAGTAGTAGTAGTAGTAGTAGTAGTAGTAGTAGTAGTAGTAGTATCATTATTATTATTATTATTATCATTATTGTCATTTGTTTAATGGGCGAAATGACACGGAACTAGGTTATGACGAAAGAGAGAGAGAGAGAGAGAGAGAGAGAGAGAGAGAGAGAGAGAGAGAGAGAGAGAGAGAGAGAGAGAGAGAGAGAGAGAGAGATTTTAGCATTCTGGCAATAACATTTTGGCATTTACAAAACAATCTGCACACTGTTTTACCAATGACATTGTTTTCAGCCATGTCGCTCAAAACTTCAGTTGTGATTATACTAATAAAATCATTAATTTTATGGCCATTTCATTTCATAATGTAAAAAGGTCAAACGAGGTATATGTTTCTGTCCTTAAAGACACACTGACCCACCACCATTAAGTCCCTTGTTTTTTTCTTGGTAGCTGTGACCCAGCCTCAATTTGAAGTTGGGTGCATTTGTATGGGAGTAAAACCTGGTCAAAACAAGATTTTCTTCCAGCTATAAGAGGGAAAACACGTGAAATCCGTGATTTTGACACGTGATCTGGTGGATCTTTAATGAAATAATGATAGCTAACAATGTGCTCTTTTGTTTATCTCTTAGAACATCAACAGAAATTGTTCAAGTAAATATGCATATTACTCATATTAATGCAAACGCGTATGCCTAAGTCAATCTCTCTTTTTTCAGTTCAGTTTGATGGCATTAAATGTCCGGGCAAGGCATCTCCGATATAAACAAATTGTCGCCCAGCCTGCCAGAATAGTATCTGCCACCTCAGCTATGGTCGGAAGCAACTGACTGGCATACATACATTAAATGGCCAAAACGTTGCAAATAAAGTAATATACAATCATTTTAACCGTATTTAGGCTAGCGAAAAGGTTTTAGTTAACAGATCAGTTTTGGTCCAAATAGCAGTAACTTGTGTTCATTAGGCATGAATGCTCTTATTCTAATATGTGTCCCCCTCCCCTTCTTTCATTAAGAACGTTGGCCTCTCTCTCTCTCTCTCTCTCTCTCTCTCTCTCTCTCTCTCTCTCTCTCTCTCTCTCTCTCTCTCTTCTCTCTCTCTCTCTATCTCTCCGCATATCAAAATCACCACCCATTATTTCTTCGCGGGTCATCACGCAAATCGCGAATAGGAATTGAGATCATAAACTATGATGCTAATAAAATGAACGGGCACATTGTGACTCATTTCTTCTAGATGTGTCATGCAAATATTGTTCACAAACGTTTGGAATGCACGCGCACGCATGCATGAAAGTGCGCTTGTATGCGCATATAGACCTCACGAACGCACACGCGTGCACATACATGCACACACACATGCTCATACAGTCAGAAAAGTATAATTATGTTCTCAAACTTATAAATGAATACCAGTTCCCCCCCCCCCCCCCCCACACACACACACACACACACACACGCGCGCGCACTTACTCATTCACCCATTCACTCACACGCGCGTAAATGCATAACATTACATAAATACACACGATATGTTGACATGCGTGTGCACGCGCACGTACATAGACACTCTTCCTATCTCTCTCTCCGTCTCTATCTGTCTGTCAGTCAATCTGTCACACACACACGCGCGCTCACACAGATGGTGACAGAAAGTACCTGTATAATCCCCACAAGCGTGAAGTAGGTGAGGGGGGGGGGGGGGGGGGGGGGGGGGTTCACACCTGAAGATGGCCTAGGACAGATTAGACAAGGGGAGGTAAATCCACCACCGGAACCGGAACCTTCAATCCGTCACTTCCTTTTTCCTGTAGCCAGTCCTCTTCTCTCCCAGGCCGGAACAGCACCAGGCCACAGGAGCAAAGTGGGGCAATGTGGAAAACAAAGAAAGAAAGCTCGATAGTAGATGAAGGTGGTGGTTGAAAGAAAGAGGAACTGCAGAAGACAGGAATAAGAAAAGAAGAAGGGGGATGAGGAAGGGGGGGGGGGGCGGAAAGAAACAAGACAAAGACAAAGACAAAAACCAGTTGCCGGGGCGTAGTGGTAAAATCGCGGATTACTGGCAGGGAGGTCACGGGTTCGAATCCCATCAGAGACGAGGGATTTTTCGGTCCTGTACCGACTCCTACCCAGAGACGGGGGCCCAATGCTACGCAGCCATCTGAACAACGTCCGTGAAAGAGATCAGCCTGACCATCAGAAGTGCCCTAGGGGACGAGTCGTGGTGTAGGAGTGGTTACTTTGTTGTTGTTGCGACACGGCATCGTTGGGACGGGGAGGGGGGTGAAACACGTATACAGACAAGTCATGCACGTGTATATGCACGCGAACGCTTGTACGTTTGAGCGTAAGCGTGCAGGACAGACACATGCGCGCGCACGCGCGCGCGCGCGCACACGCACACGCACACACGCACACACGCACACACACGCACACACACACACACACTCGCGCGCTCCCACCACACAACTTCTCTCTCTCTCTCTCTCTCTCTCTCTCTCTCTCTCTCTCTCTCTCTCTCTCTCTCTCTCTCTCTCTCTCTCTCTCTCTCTCTCTCTCTCTCTCTCTCTCTCTCTCTCTCTCTCTTCTCTCTCTCTCTCTCGCTCTCTCTCCTTCTTAAGCATTCATACACCAAGTCCTCTTGTATATTGTGAAACTGGAAGACACCCTTTATATATACAAACGTATACCAGATCTATTAAGTATTGGTTGAAACTAACAGCAACGGCAGAACATAGAATACCTAGAAAGGCGTATAATATGCTGTGTACTCTACATCAAAATGGTAAAAAGAACTGGATATCCAACGTGCAAAACACCTTATATAAATTTGGTTTCGGGTTTGTTTGGGAGAATCAAGGTGTGGGAAATGTTAAAAGTTTCGTGTCTGCTTTTAAGCAGAGATTATTGTCATCTTCAAGATCTAGACTCTACTCTTATGTCTAAAGATAGATATACTTTCTATTCATCGTTCAGACACAAAGTAGATTTGCCTAATATTTGCATCTTGTCAAAAATTCTGCTATCAGGAAACATTTAAACTAGACTAGGCGTTTCTCAGTTAAAACTTCACCGATATAGGCACTCAAACAAACATGTAAGCAATTACTGTCCCTTCTGTCCAGATATAGATGAAACAGAACTACATTTAATTCTTGTTTGTCCTCATTACAAAGCTTTACGTGAGTTGTGTATCCCCAGAAAATATTATTCAACCCCAAATGCGTTTAGATTAACATTGCTGCTTTCTGACAAAAGAATATGTACACCTTTGTCTTTATTCCTTTGGAAAGCTTTCAACTTCAGAAACCAATCCATTATCCACTGAGACTGAAAAATATAAAACTATGATGTATTGAGGGATGCAATTTACTTGTGTATATTCCTTGTTAGTTTGTATTGTATTGGACATGTTGTTTCTTGGCAATTCCTGTTCATACTGTTTCCTTATACTTATAGCTAGCATTGTTACAAAATGACACATTCTTCTCTTAATATTTGTGGATAATTTATTAGTCCCCGAGCCGAAGGTTCGGGGAACTATTGTTTTTGTCCTGGTCCGTCCGGCGGCGTCCGTCCCGCGGCGTCCGGCGTGCCTCCGTCCGGTTATTCGTCCGTTTTTCTCAAAAACTATTCAGTCTATCATCATAAAATTTGGTATACTAGTTTGCCAAAATGCAAGCTATCCACTGATGTATTTAGTCTTAGATTAAGGTCAAGGTCGCGCCAGTTACGGGGTTCAAACCCCGAAACACATAATCGCTAATATCTCGCGAAGTTTTGCATGTATTTCAATGCGGGGGGTTTTCACAACATTTCTTGATGAAAGAACACAGTTGTCATGAATTTTTCTGTGCGCGGGTGTGCGCATGATCGCGCGCGCTCAAATCACGGGTCCGAACCCCAAGGCTATATATAAAAAAAACTATTCAGTTACGTGCTGCTTTCATGCGTTTTTATGTAGTTACGTGCTGTTTTGATGCGTTTTTATGTATGTGTACAGCCGACACATTCCGATTTCGGAGTAGCTCGGAGATGCCGTCCGGCGTTGCACTT
The DNA here is from genome assembly GCA_017654935.2 of Phymorhynchus buccinoides. Taxonomy (NCBI): domain Eukaryota; kingdom Metazoa; phylum Mollusca; class Gastropoda; order Neogastropoda; family Raphitomidae; genus Phymorhynchus; species Phymorhynchus buccinoides. The sequence goes on along the minus strand of CM065697.1, from coordinate 24,600,928 downwards.
GTATGTTTTTGTTTATTTCTTTCCTTGATTTTTCCTCATGACACAAGCATTGATTGATGGATGTCATTATTCATACCCGTTTTATAATTAACCCCTCACTACTTTCCTTTACAATATGAGCATTAATTTATGGTGTTTCGGTATTTCTTTGTGGTTGTTTAAAGTCTCCCCAGTATACTATAAGTAATAAAAACACTGTGAATGGTGTTTGCTTATGGGTATTATTTTCAAGTCATCTGTTTATAAGCATTGTAATTATTGCCTTTTCCCTTTCCCTCTGTTCCCGTACGACTCAGGCATTTATGTTTAGTGATGACTTAGACCTATGGTAGTTTTGATTGCTATTAATAGTTGGTTGGTTGGTTGGTTGGCTTACCCTGGCTAAAAGACTCCAGGGATCATCCCAACAGCGAGAAGCACTTGAATACTAAGGTACAAATGCATCAGCTAGGGATGAGAACATTACGTGTGTGACAGTTTTTAGCCACACTCCGTCTTCGGGGGAAATATTACTTAATTATTAACTCTATTAGCAGTATATTATGTTACTGCAATATGTTGGATTTGCAACGTAATGTTTATGTTTATGTTGGACTCATCAGTAATGAACGTGTGTGTGTGTGTGTGTGTGTGTGTGTGTGTGTGTGTGTGTGTGTGTGTGTGTGTGTGTGTTCGCGCGTGTGCGTGTGTGCGTGTGTGTGTGCGTGTGCGTGTGTTTGTGTGCTTGTGTGTGTGTGTGTGTGTGTGTGTGTGTGTGTGTGTGGTGTGTGTGTGTGTGTGTGTGCGTGTGCGTGCGTGCGCGCGCGCGTGTGTGTGTGTGAAACATTTCCCTTTCCACTGCCCACCCCCTTGTAATTGTGACAATTTTGAACAAATGAATGTTGACATTTCTTTGATGTTTACTCGCAATGCCGCATTTCCTTATTCTTTTCTATTATCCTATATAACTTTTGTTTATGTTATGATTTATATATTCCCTCCCCCCCCCTTTCCCCTTATGTGATACGGTCACAAGGCCTAATCATTAAAATGTTTGAGTTTGAGTTTGGACTCTCTCTCTCTCTCTCTCTCTCTCTCTCTCTCTCCCTCTCTCTGTTCAACTGTTTTGGCTGTTAAAAACAACTGTTACATGTTAGTCCTAACACGCCAAACACAAGGGTTTATGGCGAGACAGGTCTTTTATATAGGCAGTACACTAAGAGCACTTAGTTACTGGTTCTCTTTACAGCAGATGGAGCTGAACAGAATCCCCAAGCAAGCCTATCTTCTCCTTGACTAACAGCTTTATGAACATCACTGAGGGTAGAACAGTAAGAAATAACTGGGCTTATGATTAAAAAATGTTGTCTTGATAGATATGGATTATCAGAAGTCTGGTTAGCGGTCGGGGTTAATAATGTTAAAATCTTTAAGATCTTCAGACAAAGGATGGTTGATTGTTATCAACAAGATTGGGTTAGCAAGCTTAATTCAAGCGATCGATTTAAATACCTACTACTCCTTGAAGTCTCTCTTGCAACCAGAATCCTATCTGACCTATTTAACCGTTAATAAGATTAGAATACATTTTTCAAGGTTTCGACTTGGCGTTAACGACCTGAACATCAATACCAGATACAAACAAAATGGTAAAACATGCCCATGTTGTAAACAAATTGAGAACGAACTGCACTTTTTATTGAGAAACAATGCTTATGTCTCTCTCAGAGAAAAATACATATTGAAGCACAGACAATTTTCGAATGTTAATGCTATTGAACTAAAGCAAAATTATTTATCGCACAGCGACAGGAGTCGCGCCCACATGAAATGTCTTGGCGCGCAAATGAGTCAGTCTGGTGCAAGATGAGTGTCGGGAACAGACGTGTATTGTGTAGTGCTGTGAATGAGTTACTAGATTAGCGATGCAATACGCTACTTTCTATTTCCAAAATAATAAAGAAAATCAGGTTTTTGTAATAAAGTTTGTCTTTACTCGTCAGATCAGAATGGGGACACTTTACAAGCCTTACCAGAGGCAAATGTTTATTGCGATGCCTAGGCCAATTTCTAGACAAGCTGCTTCCAGCCAGCGCTATGAATGACATCCTATCCTGCTGTTTAACTGGGCCACTTTCAGTTGGCACAAGTTTGCTTATCTGTGATGCCTAGGCTAGTCTATTTAAAAAACAACAACAACAAAAACAAACAAGAATGTCAGAGGTAACAGTTTGAAGTCTTGTTAAAAGCCCATCTGTTTCTGGATTCAACGCCGTCAAATCTGCCAAAGCCAACAGCGAATCGCGCTGCATTTTGAATGATAGAGTCAAGGAAAAGGTAGGCCTATAGGCCTAGTAGCACCTTTCTGGTTGTAGGCCTAGGCTACTGAGCTCTCAGTCTCACAGCTCCACACACTATCAAAATCAATATGTAACTAATTTACCTAGACTAGTTCTAGACTGCTCTAGCCAGACTCAGTTTTGTCTATGACCGACATGGCTGAGATTTTTAATAGGCCATAGATAGAAATATTACAAAAATGTGTCTCCTGTTGTGCTCTTGAAACTCATTGTACAAACTTTAAATTTGGATAAGTGAGTGGGCCCAGGCGATTTAGGGCCACCCTAATACCTTTATGCATACAATTTCTTCGGCCCCATTTATTCGTCCAGAGATAAACCATGTAGTGATATCACACTAATAATAGTAATATTAGTGGCATTATTCTACCCAGAATGGCTGCAAGTGATTGCCGCCCAGTTGCCGCTTTCAGTCGGCGCCTGTGCTTTTTTATCATCACTAGCGCAACGCTGAGTACCAGTAACGCCTAGTAACGGTAACGCCTAGTAACGGTAACGCCAAGTACTGGTAACGCTGAGTACAGCAAATTTGAAGCGATTCGGTTAAGAAACGGCGGAGTTATAAGGCCCCGTTTCCCGTTGGCGCTGCTGTGAGAGTGACGCGCTCTCCATAGTAACGGTAACGCCTAGTAATGGTAACGCGTAGTAACGGTAACGCCAAGTACTGGTAACGCTGAGTACAGCAAATTTGAAGCGATTCGGTTAAGAAAAAACGGCGGAGTTATAAGGCCCCGTTTCCCGTTGGCGCTGCTCTGAGAGTGACGCGCTCTCCCTAGTAACGGTAACGCCTAGTAATGGTAACGCGTAGTAACGGTAACGCCAAGTACTGGTAACGCTGAGTACAGCAAATTTGAAGCGATTCGGTTAAGAAACGGCGGAGTTATTCGTGAAAAGGTGCGCGCGCGTTTCTGAACCGATTCGCTTCCGGTTTGGCACACCGATAGTCACCGTCCCCGGTCATCTACCTGCCAAATTCGAAGGCAATCGGCCCAGAAACGCCGGAGATACGGGCGCCGAGAGGCCGGTGGATGCGCGTTTCGCGCATTTGCGAAACCGCGCAAATGACACGGCTGCCTCGGTTGTCGCTGCCATCGCTTCGTTAGAGCTCACACAAATTTGAAGCGATTCGGTCGAAAAACGGCGGAGTTATAAGGCCCGTTTTGTGTTTCACACACACGGACGGACACTTGGCTTTTTACTATATGATGATGTGTAGACTAAGCCTAACTCTCCTGCACACAATGACAATAGGCCCTAACGGGGAGGAACCACCAAGATAAGAGAAAAAGTATTTTTAGCTTTGTGGGAGGAACAAGCCAAGGCCGCGCCGTGTGTGTCGCGAGGCCTGGCACAGAGCAGGCCTAGCTTCAGAGGCTTATGGAATGAATAGGCTAATGCATTAGGCTACTATGCCATTAGGCCGTTTGCGGTTTTGGCTTTGAATCGTAGGCCTAAATGTGTAGACCTAGGGCTAGGCCTGTTAGAGTATCGTAGAACTAGATGCAAGAGACAATCTAATATGACCCATTATCCTTTACACCAAGAGACGCATGAAAGGTGACGCCAGTAGCGCAGTGCTCATGAGCAGGAGCAGACGATACGAATAACTCCGAGCGTGACGGGCACTATTATTTCGGCAACGAGGCCTAGTATTACTTTCATGTCATGATTAATAAGGCTGCTACATTTAATTAATAACTTTCTAAATGTTCTGCCCCACAAACCCTTATGTAGTTTTTTTTTTTTTGTTGGGTTTTACTTTTCTACAAGCCTCTTACTGCACAATGCTATGAACACAATATCTTACCCTCGTCAGGCGTTCAGTGGTCCAATGACAACAATAGTTTTATGGCCCTTTCAGCTACTGGCCTCTTTAGTTATGATGTTATGATTCTCCAACAAATAATGTTATGGTCTTCTGGTTACAACGTTGTAATTGTTTTATAACAACAGTGTTATGGCCCATTCAGCTACTGGCCTCTTTAGTTACGATGTTATGGCCCTTTCAATGGCCCTCTGGTTACAATGTTATAATTGGTTTTACAACAACAGTGTTATGGCCTTTTCAGCTACTGGCCTCTTCAGTTACGTTGTTATGGCCCTTTCAGTGGCCCTCTGGTTACAATGTTATAATTGGTTTTACAACAACAGTGTCATGGCCCTTTCAGCTACTGGCCTCTTCAGTTACGTTGTTATGGCCCTTTCAGTGGCCCTCTGGTTACAATGTTATAATTGGTTTTACAACAACACTGTCATGGCCCTTTCAGCTACTGACCTCTTTAGTTACGATGTTAGGATTGTTTAAAAAACAAAAAAAAAACAACAACAAAACCCACACAAAACAAACAAACAAACAAATAACCAACAACAACAACAAAACAAATAATATAAAATCAATAATAAATAAATAACAAATGTTATGGCCCTTTCAGTGGCCCTCTCTGGTTACAATGCTATAATTGTTTCACAACGTTTATGGCCCTTCCAACTTGTGGCCTCTTTGGTTACGATGTTATGATTCTCTATAATTCTCTATAATATTATGGCTCTTTCAGTTGCCTTTTAGTTACAATGTTATGATTGCTTAACAGCAACAACAAATGTTATGGTCCTTTCAGTGGCCCTCCTTCGTTACAATGTTATATTCGTTTATCAACAACAACAACAACAACAACAAAAATGTTATGGCCCCTTTTTATGTGGCCCTCTCTTCCTCTTTAATTACAATGTTATGATTTATTTTAAAAAAATATTTAAAAAAAGGGAAAATAAATGTTAAGGCATTTTCAGTGACCCTATTTGGTTACAATGTAGTGATTGTCTACAGGGGTTCAACATCAACAATAAATCTTATGGCCCTTTTCAGTGGCCCTCTTTGGTTACAATATATAAATTGCGTAATACATTTATGGCTCTTTCTGGCGACTTGTTTGATACGATTATTTAACATTGAACCTGTTTGGCCTTCCGTACATTTGTTGCACAATATTTTGCACAACTTTGAATTTAGAAGACCCCTGAAGTGTAAGCACTGCTTATCAGCGTGCATGAACATGGGTTGCTGAAGTAACCAACTTGACCACTACACTAGCTTGACCCCTTCAGTGGGCAGGAAGACTATCAAGGAAACTAGACCTGGATTCCCATCAAATAACACGGCTCTGTAAATAATGATTCCCCTTGCAAACTAAGCATGCCCATTCTGGCCATAGACAGCGATTTGAAGTCGTCTCATCTTATACATCCATACATGTAATTATTATTTTATATTTATAAAAAAAAAAGCTGTGTGGAAAATTATTGCCTGAACATATGTAAACTGGATGATAACGCTGGATATAAAAACATCTGCACTATGCAGAATGGAAACACATTCATAAGCTCTTCCTTTGGTTGTGACTATTTAGCATATTCTTCATCAGTTTTGTTAAAATAGTGGCCATATTTTGAATTGATATGAATTGATATAATTTATGGAGTTATAATCCAATCTAACAGCAGTGGCAATTATTGTTTTGCGCCATAGGCAATGGTTAACTTGCAGCTGCAGCTGCAGCTGCAGACTAAAGACAGGCAACAGCATGTGTACTATAATAATGCATGGTTTCGCACGTACCACTTGAGCAGCAAGTACATGGTCTACAGAACATCACTGCTGCAGCATGCTAAGAGCAACCACTTTCAGTTGGTTTATGTAATTTTATTGTTAACTCAATGTATCATTTGAGCAACAAAAGTCTACATCACATCACTGCTGCAACATGCTAAGAGCAACCACTTTCAGTTGGTTTATAATTTTATTGTTAACTCAATGTATCATTTGAGCAACAAAAGTCTACATCACATCACTGCTGCAACATGCTAAAAGCAACCACTTTCAGTTGGTTTATAATTGTATTGTTAACTCAATGTATCATTTGAGCAACAAAAGTCTACATCACATCACTGCTGCAACATGCTAAAAGCAACCACTTTCAGTTGGTTTATAATTTTATTGTTAACTCAATGTATCATTTGAGCAACAAAAGTCTACATCACATCACTGCTGCAACATGCTAAAAGCAACCACTTTCAGTTGGTTTATAATTGTATTGTTAACTCAATGTATCATTTGAGCAACAAAAGTCTACATCACATCACTGCTGCAACATGCTAAAAGCAACCACTTTCAGTTGGTTTATAATTTTATTGTTAACTCAATGCATTATTATAACATGAAGTCTCTCAGCCACTCAGTCTGAAACAATTTATAAACATATAATAATTATGTCCTTTCCATGAACATGCGTATATGAAGCTATTCAGTTGATGAATCTATAGGCAAAAAATGATACATGTGATCTTGCACATAAGTGTGGTAACTGTCTAATTCGCGGTTCAATTGCTGCGATTGACCTCCTCCTCTGAAGTCTCATGTGGGCGCGACTCCCGTCGCTGTGCGATAAATAATTCTAAAATTAACCAAGACTTACCTGTCAGTTGAAGGTTAATTTGGATTATTTGGAGCACAGTGATGGGCAGGAGCGCTCACATGCCCTCCCTTTTTAATTAATAACCCACCCTTCAGTTTCGGTACTAGAGGAGGTCAATCACGTCTGAAACCTGACTCATTTGCGCGCCAAGACATCTCATGTGAGCGCTCCTGCCCATCACTGTGCTCCAAATAATCCAAATTAACCTTCAACCGACAGGTAAGTCTTGGTTAATTTTAGAATTAATACTTGCAAAGGAGAATGTACATATTACTAGAGATATTGCTATGTGCATCTACTATGCACTGCGGAAAAGAGAGGAACTCAAATCTCAGATATCATAAGCAACCGGAGGCCTGAAACACTAAATTGTGTTCAATTGTGTTCTCACACACGCACGCACGCACGCACGCACGCACGCACGCACGCACGTACGCACGCACGTACGCACGCACACGCACGCACACGCACACACGCACACGCACGCACGCACGCACACACACACGCACGCACGCACGCACACACACACACACACACGCGCACGCACGCACGCACACGCACACACACACACACACACACACACACACACACACACACACACACACACACACACACACACACACACACGGATTGAGAGACGAATGAGGGGGGAGGCGCCCGCACATTGATCACATCACAGGTACATGATTTAGTGCCATCCTTTTGTTGTGCGTTGAAGGCTAGGGGGTGGTCGAATCTTCATGTTGGTGACAAGATTTGCGAGAGGCTGTGCATCGCAATTGCGCCTGATTTAATTACCCCCATGCTCCATTGGGCCTGTCTTAATTACCCCCATGCTCCATTGGGCCTGTCTTAATTACCCCCATGCTCCATTGGGCCTGTCTTTATTGTCCCCATGCTCCATTGGGCCTGTCTTAATTACCCCATGCTCCATTGCACCTGTCTTAATTACCCCATGCTCCATTGGGCCTGTCTTAATTACCCCATGCTCCATTGCACCTGTCTTAATTACCCCATGCTCCATTGGGCCTGTCTTAATTACCCCCATGCTCCATTGCGCCTGTCTTACTTAATTACCCCCATGCTCCATTGCGCCTGTCTTAATTACCCCCATGCTCCATTGGGCCTGTCTTAATTACCCCCATGCTCCATTGGGCCTGTCTTAATTACCCCATGCTCCATTGGGCCTGTCTTAATTACCCCATGCTCCATTGGGCCTGTCTTAATTACCCCCATGCTCCATTGCGCCTGTCTTAATTACCCCATGCTCCATTGGGCCTGTCTTAATTACCCCCATGCTCCATTGGGCCTGTCTTAATTACCCCCATGCTCCATTGCGCCTGTCTTAATTACCCCCATGCTCCATTGGGCCTGTCTTAATTACCCCATGCTCCATTGGGCCTGTCTTAATTACCCCCATGCTCCATTGGGCCTGTCTTAATTACCCCCATGCTCCATTGCACCTGTCTTAATTACCCCCATGCTCCATTGGGCCTGTCTTAATTACCCCCATGCTCCATTGCGCCTGTCTTAATTACCCCCATGCTCCATTGGGCCTGTCTTAATTACCCCCATGCTCCATTGGGACTGTCTTAATTACCCCCATGCTCCATTGGGCGTTTTAATTACCCCCATGCTCCATTGAGCCTGTCTTAATTACCCCCATGCTCCATTGGGCCTGTCTTAATTACCCCCATGCTCCATTGGGCGTTTTAATTACCCCCATGCTCCATTGAGCCTGTCTTAATTACCCCCATGCTCCATTGGGCCTGTCTTAATTACCCCCATGCTCCATTGGGCGTTTTAATTACCCCCATGCTCCATTGAGCCTGTCTTAATTACCCCCATGCTCCATTGGGCCTGTGCGAATTGCTCCCGTTGTAGTCATTCGTTGCGCCCATTGATTTTAACCCTTGCACCGCCAGCCATATTTCAGCCAAAATTTTCCATTACAATTACCTGGGTAGAGAATAACACCCATCTGCAGTATTGGGGATTCTTCTGTGACAGATCTAAAATAAGGTCTATCCTTACTTCCCCAAAACTAAGACAATAGGGTCTTTGGATAGTAGACCCCAATTTGATGCCTTTTAGTGACATGGGTGTTAAATCACTGTGGTGCTAAAATGCGACTTTGGCGATGAAAGGGTTTTAAAATGGTTGAAACGGTTCATGAGAAAACCAGACATAACGGGATGTCCCCGGCTCCCCACATGCGCATCCACCGACATCCTCTGACCCGAGGAACAGCCATGATGATGATGATGATGATTGATGACTGTGTTGCTATGGGGGTGTTTGTGAAAAATAACAACGTGTATTTTGACTTTAACAGGAGTAGAATATAATAAAGCATTCTCTCAAAGAAACTTAGAGCTTGCACGTAAGCTCTGAGTATCTTTGAATGTGTGTTGTTGTTGTTGTTGTTGTTGTTGTGTTTGTGTGTGTGTCGTGTGTGTGTGTGTGTGTGTGTGTGTGTGTGTGTGTGTGTGTGTGTGTGTGTGTGTGTGTGTGTGTGTGTGTGTGTGTGTGTGTGTGTGTGTGTGTGTAGTCTCTCGTGTCCGACTATGACTTGCAGATAGCAGAGGAGGCAGCTACTACTCCGGAAGGACAAGGCTAGGCTGAAAATTGGTTTATGGTAGAGATGATGGTTTGCCCAAAGTATACTTATGCTAATATGTGAATACTAAATGTGTCCAACTAAATGAAAGAAACCCCCCAAAAGTAATTAACTTGTGTCTATCTCTCTGTTTTCGTCATTGTATTGTTGTCTGCTTTAGCTTAGAGATGTGTAGCATTTTTGTTTGTTTGTTTGCTTGCTTGCTTGCTTGCTTCTTTGTTTGCTTGTTCGCTTTGAAGAGGTGGGGGTGGTAACTGTGCGATAAGGGGGATTGCAACCTTCATCAATGCCAATTCCATCTGTAATCAATCTGATGATGTGTTCAGGAGGAAAAGGTATCACTGGAATCTGTAGCCTTTTATTTGAACTCCTTTCTTTGTTTTTTGGTCCACTGTTGAACGTGTATGGCGGGCTCCGTTGCTTCTTCTCAATTGAAGGAATCTCTCTGTCTCTGTCTATCTCTGTCTGTCCGTCTGTGTGTATATTATATATATTTTCGAAATCTGTCTGTCTGTCTGTCTGTCTGTCTGTCTGTCTGTGTGTCCCTTATGCACGGCCACAGTTCTCAACCGATCGACACCAAATTTGGCATCAAGCATCCTTGGCACCCTCCGAAGGTCATGCCGTCCTTACTTTTCGGAAACCTCCGCCAAGGGGTCGTGGGGAGGGGAGGGGGGAGGGGGGGACCACACGCAGGGGAGGGGGGGTCTGGAGGGGGGAGGGGTGGGATGGTCGGGTGTGTGTGTGTGTGTGGGGGGGGTGTTCAGGGGGGTGGGCTGGAGGGGGCCACAGTTCTCTACCGATGGACACCAAATTTGGCATCAAGCATCCTTGGCACCCTCGGAAGGTCATGCCGTCCTTACTTTTCGGAAACCTCCGCCAAGGGGTCATGGGGAGGGGGGGGGACCACACGCAGCTCCACACGCACTTGCGGTTAGTAAATCCGAGCTGTTCGGGTTTGTTTCCTTTTTTTGTTTGTTTGTTTGTTCTTTTCTGTCTGTCCCAAGGATCTCCCGAACCGCTTGACCGAATCGCTTCAAATTTTGTGTGGTGGTGTGTCCCCATGAGAGGAATGCATCTGTGCAAAACTGTTTGCCATCCTGACCTTGAGGTTGGTGTATTACCTTGAAAACCGAAAATCGTTAAGGGGCCATAACTTCCACACCGCAGGTCCTAGAGTCTTGAAACTTGGCATGGATGTACTTTCGCTTATGGCCGTTCTGATGATGGTGTACCAATGAAGGTCAATGTCAAGGTCAGGGAGATCAGTATGCCTTGAAAGTGGTAGGGGTCTAATGATTGGGTTTTACTGTCCCACGCATATCTCCCGAACTGCTTTACCGAATCGTTTCCAGTTTTGTGTGGTGGCGTGTCACCATGAGAGAAGGCATCCGCACATAAATTATCACTGTCATGACCTTCACCTTGGCGTATGACCTTGAAAACCGAAAATCTTTAAGGGGCTATAACGTCCACACCGTTGGTCTTAGGGACTTCAAACTTGGCATGTAGGTCCTTTGGCTTATGGTTGTTCTGATGATTGCATACCGATCAAGGTCAAGGTCAAGGTCCGGGAGATCGGTAGGCCTTGAAAGTGGTAGGGGTAAAAAAATTGTATTTTCAGCCACAAAAGTAAAAATATACTATTTTGCGGACCCGGCGAAACCGGTACTCAGCGGTACCAGTACTTGGCGTTACCTATACAAGGCGTTACCGGTACTAGGCGTTACTGGTATGGGGCGTTGCGCTAGTATATATATATATATATTATATGTGTGTTTGTGTTTTCGTGTGCGCGCTTGCGTGTGCGTGCGTGCGTGCGTGCGCGTGAGTGCGTGCGGCATTCGCTGCTGTGATTGTGCGTGCGTGCGTGCGCAGTGCGTGCGTGCGCTCGTGCGCACGCCGCGCGCGTGTGTGGTGATTTTTGATGCGAGCATGTGCGGCATGCCGTGCGTGTGTGTGTGTGTGTGTGTGGTGTGTGTGTTGTGTGTGTGTGTGCGTGTGCGTGGCGTTTGCGTGTGTTTGCGTGTGTGTGCGTGCCTGCGTGTGCGTGCGTTCGTGCATGCGTGGTGTGTGTTGTGCGCGTGCGCGTGCGCGCGCATTCTAATGTATGCACGCACGTGTGCTCGCATATATTATGTCTGTTTGACCTTTTTTTTTCTTTTATCTTGCCTCCTCGGGCATCTAATAGTTGTTGTTTTCGCAAAGCGGGGCTAATTTGAAACCTAATCCATATTCAAGGGGCAATTGCAAGAAGAGAAATCTTCCTCCACGCCTATTGTTAGCACTGGCTTACTTTCGCTAGCAGCTACAAGACAAACGGTTTCTAACGGAAGGCTAATGATCTTTGCTATGGTGTGATAATCGTCGCTTCTCGTGTCGTTCAAGCGGAGATTTAGCTATCGACAGCATTGATTCTCAATAACTATAGTGTTCAACAAAAGATCGGGACCACTCCTTCACAAGGAGCGTTGTTTGAACAGTAGTAGGGGCCAATAATATAATGGGAGCTGTATAAGAAACTATTTTCAACCGTGTTGCAAATAATTCATCCTGGTACAGCTTAGTCTTTCGTGAAAGACTATGACTCTCTAAGTAGTGGGCATTTGCACTGGCTCTAGTGCTGCAGCCAAAGGGATTTGGTTGGCCTTCCCCAACGCCAGCTGTCTTCAAA
>CM065697.1:24570586-24588323 GCA_017654935.2 Phymorhynchus buccinoides | reverse complement strand
TCCTATGGACTCTATCATGTTTCTTTGGCTAACCTGCCAGTCAGTGGCCACGCCATAACACCACTTGCCCTCTGGGTTGTCCCTGTAAACCTTTAATCCTTTGGACAGTCATTTTGGTCCGACCAGCGACAAATTCTACAAGGCTTGTTCTTGGTTCATTCTCGAAAGGAACGCGGTTTCCCGATGCGAAAAGCGGCGGCAATAATCTTCATATTTCAGCTAGGTACTTCTGCGTGGTCGTTCATTACATCCAGGACGCTTTTGATTGTTTTTTGTTCATCCCTCCGTTCTGCTCCTTAATGTTCATAACCTAGGTTGAAAGCTTTGTTTGACGCCTGCTGCTTCAAGCTCTGTTTCGTAGCAGCTCACCCTATCTTGTCTACAATGTATGCTTCTTCCATGTCTTTAATGTCTTCGCTGTGTTCATGTCTACGTTCTCTTTTACATTTTGATCGAACCAGGGCGTTCAAAAGCTACCATTTAAGAGCGCAGTCAATGTCAATGGGGAGGGCAAAGTGCAACGATTCAAGATTTGCAGAACGCATGGACAACCACCCTGACCACCAAAAACTCCCTACCAGAGGAACAAACGTGGCAGCGCTATCACCCCACCAGACGCGCAATCATCACCGCGGGGCCTCCAGTCACACAGGACTTCATATAATAATTTCAGCCTCCAAACAGACAACAGACTGAGAGAATAAACATCACCATGATCAAAATCATGACCAGACTCGAGTCTATTCTGTGGTCCCTGGCATGCTCAAATATAGTGGAACTGCAAGCAACATGACCAAGCACGCAGTTTTCCAGATCGCGGCAGGATCAGTAGGGTTATAAGAGACCAGTAAGGCTCAATTCAGATAAGTCAATACAACCAGGGACCACACACAACATCTGACATGCCAACAAGCAAACGACGGACAAGCAGAAACACTTTCTGTTGTGACTACAATACCACCTTCTGACCACGGGCGAAAATACATTCGCAAAACAATTCTCGTCAACACTGGATGTGTGACTGATGTGGAATTGGATTGATGTTTATGTTGATGTGGTTGATGTGGATAAAGGATGTGAAGAGCAGCACACTTCATGCTCTTGAAAATAATACAAACACGAATACTCCAACAGATGATACATGAATAAAGACACTGATGAACGATACTGGAGTGTGGAGTATATAGACAGCTGACACACTCACGACAGCGGATACATGTGTGTCTGATGAGCAAACTGATGACAAGACATGATGACCTGGACAGACTGATGGGTGACAGCACAAACAAAACAACGTGTTTCAATGTGATAAAGGCAAATCCTAATGACACAGACAGAAAAGACAAAGCTGAAACTCAAGACAGACGACAGAACAGACAGAGCAGGACATACAGGACAGAACGTGGTCTGGAAAGGACAGGGGACAAGATCCAGGCAGGTATCTGAGGAGAACCGCTACAGATCAGCCCATGTCCGTGTACGCAGTCTGCGGTCAAGGCGTCAGCGATCTGGCTCACGTGTAGAAAGCAAGACTCAAAATAAACATACTGAAAGATCATGCAGTCAAGCAGCATTGAGGATGCTTTTAGAAAGACAGAATCTTGCAAAGAAGTTAGAAGCAGGTGAGTGCAAAAGTCCAATCCCCCCAGTAAATCTAACGCCACACGCCTCCTAGTAATCTCCAGTCACAGACCCAGGCAATTCATATCCATCCAGGGCTCAAGCCCAATCCCCAACCCGACACCTGGTAAGATTCAAAAACCCCAATGTCCCAACGCGTCCGACATCAAAAGGCAATAATACGCCTAGGTGCGAGCAGATAGATTATGGCCGGGCTCACAGACAAGAAACGGAAGTCGTTAACCAAAATGAAGGTACCCTAAGTGGTGCAAACATTCTTTTGTAATAGCTGTAAATCTCAAATCAGATTTTTGAATTATAAATGTCAATGTCTTGTACAGAAGTTAAATAATGCAGATTTTGTCAACTATCTGAATACTTTTTTGATTTTCTCTGTCTTACAGAGTCTTTCGTTTCTTTTGATTTTGAGTCAAATTTGTTTAATAATTTTAGTTTTTACTTCCAAAGCAAAGAAATTGTCCAAACAATGAAGATACTCTGGTGGTGTTATTACTATGGTGCGAAAGTCTTTTTTGAAATTTGTGGAATGTGTTCATGTCCATCAAGAAATTATTGTGGCTTTAAAAATACACCAAGATCTTTTTGGTACTGATAAAGATGTTATGTTTATTTGCTGTTATGTACCACCATGTGATTCTTCTTTTTGGAATTCTCAAGTAAATGGTTATGGCATTGAACTCCTGGATCAATGTTTGTCTGATTTATATGAGGTACATGGGGATTCCTATTTCATTTTAAATGGGGATTTAAATGCAAGAAGCGTATCCCAGAACTATAGTTTTTGTGGTGATGAAAGTGATTTTGATCCTATGACGTCTCCAACATACAACCAGTTTCCAAGGTTATCTCAGGATAGCATCTTAAACAATCTTGGTGAACAATTGATTGAATTGTGTAATGTGTGTGATTCAATTTTGCTAAATGGCCTTTGTGAACATGATTTTGATGACTCTTGTACATTTATTGGACCTTCTGGTCAAAGTTTAGTGACAGCTTTATATTTGTCTGTATTGGACTGCATTGAATTATGTCAATATGTTTTATATTTCAAGGTAGATTTGTCTCGTGGTAGTGTCGAAATTTCTATAGATTCAGATCATCTTCCAGTAACTATGGTGATAGAAATCAAGATAGATTCTGTTGAAATTAATGATAAAATGGAAAAGAAAGTTACTGAAAAATTTGTGTGGAACAAAGAATTAGAAGATGAATTCCTTAGATCTTGGGAAAGTAGTAATATTAAAAACAGACTGACTTCAGCAGCAAATAAATTAGAAGAAGACGTAGATAATGCATTAGAAGACTTTTCGCAGTGTTTGAAAGACTCTAGTCAGTGTATGTTCAAACGATTTTTTATTAATGATAAAAGAAAGGATTCTGAATGGTTTGATGAGGAATGTGGAAAAGTTAAAAAAAAGAAACTAGAGGCTTGTTAAATTGCTTTAGGAAAACACGGGATAATGAGGACAGATTAATTAATAACGCAGCAGCAAAGAAATACAGAGCTCTATTAAGAGCAAAGGAACGAGCTTATAAAAAACAAAAAGCTGAAGATTTGGCAAAAGATATTAACAATGGAAATAAATTTTTGACTGAACTAAGAAAATTGGGTTGTTCTAAAAACGACAAAATTAATAACAACACTATTACTTCAGAAGAGTGGTTAACTCATTTCAAGAATGTTTTTCAAAGCAATGATGAAGAAAACACTGACATTAATACTGAAGCAAATGTACTTGATGAAAAAGAGCATGTCTTAAATGGGGAGATAACAGAAACAGAAGTAACTCAGGCTATTGGTAAACTGAATGTTGGTAAAGCCTCAGGTGTAGATTATATTTCTTCAGAGATGATAAAAACTGGCGGCCAACATGTACACAGTTTACTTACTAAACTATTTAACAAGATTTTTACATCTGGAATTTACCCTCAGGAAAGGGCAAAAGCTATAATCATTCCAATCTTCAAAAAGGGCAATCCTAGTAATGCGGATTATTATCGGGGGGGTTTCACTTCGTAGCGTTACATCCAAGTGTTATACTACTATTCTTAATACAAGACTCTATGATTGGTTAGAGAGCAATGAATTAATTTCCGAATGTCAAGCGGGTTTTCGTAAAAAGCATTCTACAATTGATCAGATATTTACTTTACAAGCAGTGATACAGAAATGTTTAAATAGAAAAGTCAGAAAGTTTTATGTAGCTTTTGTAGATTTTAGAAAAGCTTTTGACAGTGTTCGACATGACAAACTATTACAGTGTCTTAAAAACCAAGGCGTTGAAGGAACATTTCTTGCCACTCTTAAATCCATGTACTCTTCTTTACTTGCATGTGTACGGGCAAACTGTGAATTGACAGAAATGTTTGAAACACCTATTGGAGTTCGTCAAGGCTGTGTTTTAAGCCCAACTTTATTTTCAGTTTTTATTAATCAGTTAGCAAACAATATCAATGAAAATGGTAAGCATGGTGTTCAACTATTTCCTGATATCATGGAATTATTTATATTACTTTTTGCAGATGATGTAGCTTTGTTATCGACCACTCCTATTGGTCTTCAGAATCAGTTAAATATTTTAAGTATCTGTTGTGATCATATGAAACTTAGTGTAAAAATTAACAAAACTAATGTTATGGTATTTCGTAAAGGGGGGTACTTAGGGAAACAAGAAAAATGGTTTTACAAACGGAACATCTTAGAAGTGGTTAATAGTTAATGTTACTTAGGATACCATTTCACAACTATGAACAGTGCTAAGAGGGGCACCTTGCATTTAGCAACTAAAAGGAGAAAGGTAGTCTTACAGATTAATAGAGTTTTCAATAAATGTAAAGAAATGACAGCTAATACTTTCTTTAAAAAATTTGACAGCAAGATTCAACCAATACTTTTACATTCAGCAGAAATTTGGGGGTTCAATAGATTTGATCACTTGGAAAGACTGCACAGTCATGTTAGCATGTAAAAAACAATTAGGTGTGCCTGGAAGAACTCCAAACAAAACGATTTACGGTGAGTAAGCAAGATACCCGCTGTATGTAAATTATTATTGTGTATGTATGAGATACTGGTTCAGAGTTCTTGAAATGGATGATAATAGGATGCCCAGCAATGCTTACCAGATGCTTCTAAATGTAGACTTAACTGGTGGGCAGTGTTGGGTGTCCAAACTAAGAGAAAATTTATGTTTAACTGGCTTTAACATTGTATGGTTGCAGCAAGGTGTAGGAGATACAAAATTGATTTTAAGCATTTTCAAACAAAGACTTATTTATATGTTTATACTAGAATGGTCGGGAACCATCAGAGACCGTGACCGATATGATAATAATAGAACATTTAAGACAGTATTTGAAAGAGAAACATATATTTTAAACATGGAATAATTTTGTTTTCGAGTAGCCGTTGCACTGGTAAGATTAAATGCTCTTCCGCTTAATAATAATGTCCATCTATATTCCACTTCTGATCAGGCTAAATCTTGTTCATTTTGTAAAATCCAAACAGAAAATGAACATCATCTCTTATTTGAATGTTCTACTTATAATGATTTAAGAACTAGATTTCTCAAGGAATCAGCTAATGTTTCCATCTGTACATTGCTCAAAACAAAAAATT
This sequence comes from Phymorhynchus buccinoides, assembly GCA_017654935.2. Lineage (NCBI taxonomy): Eukaryota > Metazoa > Mollusca > Gastropoda > Neogastropoda > Raphitomidae > Phymorhynchus > Phymorhynchus buccinoides. The sequence goes on along the minus strand of CM065697.1, from coordinate 24,583,060 downwards.
CAGACCATAGACATAATTTGTCCAGATTCATATTTCATGCGATAAATAGAAGGAAAAGACTAATATTAAATTAGAGTCGTTGTCATTACACTGGGTTGTTTTTAAGCGACTGAAGGTTAATTGACAGAAGAGGGTAAATACACTGCAAAGCTCTTGAATTAACTGTGTAATTATATAATTGATATTATATATAATTATTATAGTAACTGCAAGAACGAATGTGCATGCTGTTGTAATGTCTATTGCTGATGATAATGTTGAATGATTTATTTTTTCACCCCTTGTCTCCCCCTCCCAAATATTGCATTGTGGCCCAAGGCCAAGGTACATTAAACATTCCGAGTCAGAGTTTCTCTCTCTCTCTCTCTCCTCTTACTCTCCCCTCTCTCTCATCCCTCTCCTCTCTCTCTCTCTCCTTCCCTCTCTCTCGCTCCATCGTCCTCTCTCATCTCTCTCTCTCTCTCTCTCTCCTTTGTTTCCTCTTTCTTCTCTACTCGTTTGAGGTGGACAGCAGCCTTGAGAGATCTTTCAGGGAAGGCTAAAATTAGTATGATTTATATTCTTAAGAAACTTAATACTTTAGATAATAATTCAATGGAGCTTTTCGTTAAGAGTTTTGATATATACATTCAACCTAAATTACATTACGGTTCTTGACAGAAATGTGTCCTCTTACTGTGAATCTGTTCATTTGTTTAGTCTTAAAAGATTTTTGGGAATAGATGTAAAGACCCCAAATGATTTAGTATATGGCGAAACTAATAGATTTCCAATGTATATAAATTCAGCGATAAGGTGTATTCGTTATTGGCTGAAACTATTAAAAATGAATACGGATCGTTTACCAAGGAGATCATACAATATGTTATGTGACTTAGATGTTCGTGGAAAATGTAACTGGGTGTCCAACATACGTTTCTTTCTTTATGAGCTTGGTTTTGGATATGTTTGGGAATCCCAGAGAGTTGGTCATGAAAGTGGATTTGTAAAATGTCTCTGCCAAAGATTAATTGATTGTCGATGGCAAAACTGGAATAATCATATTGGGACTAGTGACAGATTTAAGATATATAGAGGTTATAATTCTGTACTTTAAATTTGGAAAAACATTTACATTACGTTACGCCATGGCTAAATTTAGACTCCAAATTAACGAACATTTCTATTGTTATAGAACGGTAAATGGTAATGAGCTTTTATGCTCTTTGTGTAAGAACTCAAATGAGGATGAGATTCATTTTGTCCTGGTATGTCCTGTTTTGAATGACCTCCGTAAAAGATAAAAAATAAAAAATATTATGTAAATGTATGCTTGTTTAGATTTTGTTTGCTGATGGCTTGTACTGAAAAAAGAACTGTTCGTAATCTCACTGAATATTTGTTTAAAGCTTTACAGTTAAGAGAATGTCTGTTATCATGAATGTTCATATTATTTTCTATCATATTTGTGCTACCGATGCATGTCTTTAAATTCTATTGTATTGTAAAATATTGTACCGCCCCTCATTCATATGGGGCTTTGGCCTTATTGGATTAAAACATGTGAAGTCTGAAGTCCTGAAGTCTCTCTCCTCTCTCTCTCTCTCTCTCTCTCTCTCTCTCTTCTCGTCTCTCTCTCTCTGCCTCTCTCTCTCCTCTCTCTCTCTCTCCTCTCCTCTCTCTCTCATCTCCTCCTCTCCTCTCTCTCTCTTCCTCTCTCATTCCCTATCCATTTATTGTTTCTCTGTGTCATTCACTGTCTGTATGTGTGTTGGCCAACACTTTATATCAATGTATCATTGAGTAATATGTAAGTGGTAAAACGAAGTTGCATAGCAAAGTATCAAATGTTATAATACTGGTTAGTGAAAATGACCCATGGTCAGTAAGATGACCAGTGGTCACTGAGAATGACTAGTTGTCAGTACGAGGACCAGTGGTAGGGAAAATGACAAGTGGTTAGAAAAATGACCGGTGGTCAGTGAGATGACCAGTTGTCAGAGATAATGAACAGTGGTCAGTGAGAATGAACAGTGGTCTGTGGTCAATGAGATAACCGGTGGTCAGTGAGAATGACCAGTGTTTGATGAAAATGACCAGTGGTCAGTAAGATGACTGGTAGTAGGTGAGATGACCGGTGGTCTTCGGGAATAACCAGTGGTCAGTGAAATGACTGGTGGTCAGTGAATTGACCAGTGGTCAGTGAGAATGACCAGTGGTCATTGAGAACGACTATTGGTCAGTGAGAATGACCAGTCGTTAGTGAAAATGACCAGTGGTCAGTAAGATGAATGGTGGTCAGTGGATGACCAGTGGTCAGCGAGATGACCAGAGTGTATTTAGAACGAATCAGAATGCATTAGGCCAATTTTTTTAAAAATTGTAACATTTTGCCGCAGGCTTTCCGTGCAAAACGTTACAACGCGTCCCGGGCTCCTCGCGCAAAATGTTACAATTGTAACATTTTGCCGCGTTGTAACATTTTGCACTGCCACACATCCTATTGAAATCCACACACAAAAATGACATCAAAGCTGCCAGTGAGCTAGTAGCCCGATTAGTGAAACAATGCTGCTAGATGAAGGCACAAGAAGCCTACCGTGGTTGAAAAACCATAAAAATGCAGAAAGGTCAAACAGCCAAGAATGAAAAAGAAGGTATCTGTTTCATCGCATTTGATTTAATTGAAACGCTCTGTATAGTGTTTGGTGCTGCAAAGCCGCAATATTATTATTATTATTATTATTATTAGTAGTAGTAGTAGTAGTAGTAGTAGTAGTAGTAGTAGTAGTAGTATCATTATTATTATTATTATTATCATTATTGTCATTTGTTTAATGGGCGAAATGACACGGAACTAGGTTATGACGAAAGAGAGAGAGAGAGAGAGAGAGAGAGAGAGAGAGAGAGAAGAGAGAGAGAGAGAGAGAGAGAGAGAGAGAGAGAGATTTTAGCATTCTGGCAATAACATTTTGGCATTTACAAAACAATCTGCACACTGTTTTACCAATGACATTGTTTTCAGCCATGTCGCTCAAAACTTCAGTTGTGATTATACTAATAAAATCATTAATTTTATGGCCATTTCATTTCATAATGTAAAAAGGTCAAACGAGGTATATGTTTCTGTCCTTAAAGACACACTGACCCACCACCATTAAGTCCCTTGTTTTTTCTTGGTAGCTGTGACCCAGCCTCAATTTGAAGTTGGGTGCATTTGTATGGGAGTAAAACCTGGTCAAAACAAGATTTTCTTTCCAGCTATAAGAGGGAAAACACGTGAAATCCGTGATTTTGACACGTGATCTGGTGGATCTTTAATGAAATAATGATAGCTAACAATGTGCTCTTTTGTTTATCTCTTAGAACATCAACAGAAATTGTTCAAGTAAATATGCATATTACTCATATTAATGCAAACGCGTATGCCTAAGTCAATCTCTCTTTTTTCAGTTCAGTTTGATGGCATTAAATGTCCGGGCAAGGCATCTCCGATATAAACAAATTGTCGCCCAGCCTGCCAGAATAGTATCTGCCACCTCAGCTATGGTCGGAAGCAACTGACTGGCATACATACATTAAATGGCCAAAACGTTGCAAATAAAGTAATATACAATCATTTTAACCGTATTTAGGCTAGCGAAAAGGTTTTAGTTAACAGATCAGTTTTGGTCCAAATAGCAGTAACTTGTGTTCATTAGGCATGAATGCTCTTATTCTAATATGTGTCCCCCTCCCCTTCTTTCATTAAGAACGTTGGCCTCTCTCTCTCTCTCTCTCTCTCTCTCTCTCTCTCTCTCTCTCTCTCTCTCTCTCTCTCTCTCTCTCTCTCTATCGCATATCAAAATCCTCCACCCATATCAAAATCACCACCCATTATTTCTTCGCGGGTCATCACGCAAATCGCGAATAGGAATTGAGATCATAAACTATGATGCTAATAAAATGAACGGGCACATTGTGACTCATTTCTTCTAGATGTGTCATGCAAATATTGTTCACAAACGTTTGGAATGCACGCGCACGCATGCATGAAAGTGCGCTTGTATGCGCATATAGACCTCACGAACGCACACGCGTGCACATACATGCACACACACATGCTCATACAGTCAGAAAAGTATAATTATGTTCTCAAACTTATAAATGAATACCAGTTCCCCCCCCCCCCCCACACACACACACACTCACACACGCGCGCGCACTTACTCATTCACCCATTCACTCACACGCGCGTAAATGCATAACATTACATAAATACACACGATATGTTGACATGCGTGTGCACGCGCACGTACATAGACACTCTTCCTATCTCTCTCTCCGTCTCTATCTGTCTGTCAGTCAATCTGTCACACACACACGCGCGCTCACACAGATGGTGACAGAAAGTACCTGTATAATCCCCACAAGCGTGAAGTAGGTGAGGGGGGGGGGGGGGGGGGGTGTTCACACCTGAAGATGGCCTAGGACAGATTAGACAAGGGGAGGTAAATCCACCACCGGAACCGGAACCTTCAATCCGTCACTTCCTTTTTCCTGTAGCCAGTCCTCTTCTCTCCCAGGCCGGAACAGCACCAGGCCACAGGAGCAAAGTGGGGCAATGTGGAAAACAAAGAAAGAAAGCTCGATAGTAGATGAAGGTGGTGGTTGAAAGAAAGAGGAACTGCAGAAGACAGGACAGGAATAAGAAAAGAAGAAGGGGGATGAGGAAGGGGGGGGGGGGCGGAAAGAAACAAGACAAAGACAAAGACAAAAACCAGTTGCCGGGGCGTAGTGGTAAAATCGCGGATTACTGGCAGGGAGGTCACGGGTTCGAATCCCATCAGAGACGAGGGATTTTTCGGTCCTGTACCGACTCCTACCCAGAGACGGGGGCCCAATGCTACGCAGCCATCTGAACAACGTCCGTGAAAGAGATCAGCCTGACCATCAGAAGTGCCCTAGGGGACGAGTCGTGGTGTAGGAGTGGTTACTTTGTTGTTGTTGCGACACGGCATCGTTGGGACGGGGAGGGGGGTGAAACACGTATACAGACAAGTCATGCACGTGTATATGCACGCGAACGCTTGTACGTTTGAGCGTAAGCGTGCAGGACAGACACATGCGCGCGCACGCGCGCGCGCGCGCGCACACGCACACGCACACACGCACACACGCACACACACGCACACACACACACACACTCGCGCGCGCTCCCACCACACAACTTCTCTCTCTCTCTCTCTCTCTCTCTCTCTCTCTATCTCTTTCTCTCTCTCTCTCTCTCTCTCCCCCTCTCTCTCTCTCTCTCTCTCTCTCTCTCTCTCTCTCTCTCTCTCTCTCTCTCTCTCTCTCTCGCTCTCTCTCCTCCTTCTTAAGCATTCATACACCAAGTCCTCTTGTATATTGTGAAACTGGAAGACACCCTTTATATATACAAACGTATACCAGATCTATTAAGTATTGGTTGAAACTAACAGCAACGGCAGAACATAGAATACCTAGAAAGGCGTATAATATGCTGTGTACTCTACATCAAAATGGTAAAAAGAACTGGATATCCAACGTGCAAAACACCTTATATAAATTTGGTTTCGGGTTTGTTTGGGAGAATCAAGGTGTGGGAAATGTTAAAAGTTTCGTGTCTGCTTTTAAGCAGAGATTATTGTCATCTTCAAGATCTAGACTCTACTCTTATGTCTAAAGATAGATATACTTTCTATTCATCGTTCAGACACAAAGTAGATTTGCCTAATATTTGCATCTTGTCAAAAATTCTGCTATCAGGAAACATTTAAACTAGACTAGGCGTTTCTCAGTTAAAACTTCACCGATATAGGCACTCAAACAAACATGTAAGCAATTACTGTCCCTTCTGTCCAGATATAGATGAAACAGAACTACATTTAATTCTTGTTTGTCCTCATTACAAAGCTTTACGTGAGTTGTGTATCCCCAGAAAATATTATTCAACCCCAAATGCGTTTAGATTAACATTGCTGCTTTCTGACAAAAGAATATGTACACCTTTGTCTTTATTCCTTTGGAAAGCTTTCAACTTCAGAAACCAATCCATTATCCACTGAGACTGAAAAATATAAAACTATGATGTATTGAGGGATGCAATTTACTTGTGTATATTCCTTGTTAGTTTGTATTGTATTGGACATGTTGTTTCTTGGCAATTCCTGTTCATACTGTTTCCTTATACTTATAGCTAGCATTGTTACAAAATGACACATTCTTCTCTTAATATTTGTGGATAATTTATTAGTCCCCGAGCCGAAGGTTCGGGGAACTATTGTTTTTGTCTGGTCCGTCCGGCGGCGTCCGTCCCGCGGCGTCCGGCGTGCCTCCGTCCGGTTATTCGTCCGTTTTTCTCAAAAACTATTCAGTCTATCATCATCAAATTTGGTATACTAGTTTGCCAAGATGCAAGCTATCCACTGATGTATTTAGTTTTACATTAAGGTCAAGGTCGCGCCAGTTACGGGGTTCAAACTCCCAAACACATAATCGCTAATATCTCGCGAAGTTTTGCATGTATTTCAATGCGGGGGTTTTTCACAACATTTCTTGATGAATGGTCTATAACACAGTTGTCATGAATTTTTCTGTGCGCGGGTGTGCGCATGATCGCGCGCGCTCAAATCACGGGTCCGAACCCCAAGGCTATATATAAAAAAAACTATTCAGTTACGTGCTGCTTTCATGCGTTTTTATGTAGTTACGTGCTGTTTTGATGCGTTTTTATGTATGTGTACAGCCGACACATTCCGATTTCGGAGTAGCTCGGAGATGCCGTCCGGCGTTGCACTTGTATGTTTTTGTTTATTTCTTTCCTTGATTTTTCCTCATGACACAAGCATTGATTGATGGATGTCATTATTCATACCCGTTTTATAATTAACCCCCTCACTACTTTCCTTTACAATATGAGCATTAATTTATGGTGTTTCGGTATTTCTTTGTGGTTGTTTAAAGTCTCCCCAGTATACTATAAGTAATAAAAACACTGTGAATGGTGTTTGCTTATGGGTATTATTTTCAGTCATCTGTTTATAAGCATTGTAATTATTGCCTTTTCCCTTTCCCTCTGTTCCCGTACGACTCAGGCATTTATGTTTAGTGATGACTTAGACCTATGGTAGTTTTGATTGCTATTAATAGTTGGTTGGTTGGTTGTTGGCTTACCCTGGCTAAAAGACTCCAGGGATCATCCCAACAGCGAGAAGCACTTGAATACTAAGGTACAAATGCATCAGCTAGGGATGAGAACATTACGTGTGTGACAGTTTTTAGCCACACTCCGTCTTCGGGGGAAATATTACTTAATTATTAACTCTATTAGCAGTATATTATGTTACTGCAATATGTTGGATTTGCAACGTAATGTTTATGTTTATGTTGGACTCATCAGTAATGAACGTGTGTGTGTGTGTGTGTGTGTGTGTGTGTGTGTGTGTGTGTGTGTGTGTGTGTGTTCGCGCGTTGTGCGTGTGCGTGTGCGTGTGTGTGTGTGTGTGTTTGTGTGCTGTGTGTGTGTGTGTGTGTGTGTGTGTGTGTGTGTGTGTGTGTGTGTGTGTGTGTGCGTGCGTGTGCGTGCGTGCGCGCGCGCGTGTGTGTGTGTGAAACATTTCCCTTTCCACTGCCCCCCCCCCTTGTAATTGTGACAATTTTGAACAAATGAATGTTGACATTTCTTTGATGTTTACTCGCAATGCCGCATTTCCTTATTCTTTTCTATTATCCTATATAACTTTTGTTTATGTTATGATTTATATATTCCCTCCCCCCCCCTTTCCCCTTATGTGATACGGTCACAAGGCCTAATCATTAAAATGTTTGAGTTTGAGTTTGACTCTCTCTCTCTCTCTCTCTCTCTCTCTCTCTCTCCCTCTCTCTGTTCAACTGTTTGGCTGTTAAAAACAACTGTTACATGTTAGTCCTAACACGCCAAACACAAGGGTTTATGGCGAGACAGGTCTTTTATATAGGCAGTACACTAAGAGCACTTAGTTACTGGTTCTCTTTACAGCAGATGGAGCTGAACAGAATCCCCAAGCAAGCCTATCTTCTCCTTGACTAACAGCTTTATGAACATCACTGAGGGTAGAACAGTAAGAAATAACTGGGCTTATGATTAAAAAATGTTGTCTTGATAGATATGGATTATCAGAAGTCTGGTTAGCGGTCGGGGTTAATAATGTTAAAATCTTTAAGATCTTCAGACAAAGGATGGTTGATTGTTATCAACAAGATTGGGTTAGCAAGCTTAATTCAAGCGATCGATTTAAATACCTACTACTCCTTGAAGTCTCTCTTGCAACCAGAATCCTATCTGACCTATTTAACCGTTAATAAGATTAGAATACATTTTTCAAGGTTTCGACTTGGCGTTAACGACCTGAACATCAATACCAGATACAAACAAAATGGTAAAACATGCCCATGTTGTAAACAAATTGAGAACGAACTGCACTTTTTATTGAGAAACAATGCTTATGTCTCTCTCAGAGAAAAATACATATTGAAGCACAGACAATTTTCGAATGTTAATGCTATTGAACTAAAGCAAAATTATTTATCGCACAGCGACAGGAGTCGCGCCCACATGAAATGTCTTGGCGCGCAAATGAGTCAGTCTGGTGCAAGATGAGTGTCGGGAACAGACGTGTATTGTGTAGTGCTGTGAATGAGTTACTAGATTAGCGATGCAATACGCTACTTTCTATTTCCAAAATAATAAAGAAAATCAGGTTTTTGTAATAAAGTTTGTCTTTACTCGTCAGATCAGAATGGGGACACTTTACAAGCCTTACCAGAGGCAAATGTTTATTGCGATGCCTAGGCCAATTTCTAGACAAGCTGCTTCCAGCCAGCGCTATGAATGACATCCTATCCTGCTTTAACTGGGCCACTTTCAGTTGGCACAAGTTTGCTTATCTGTGATGCCTAGGCTAGTCTATTTAAAAAACAACAACAACAAAAACAAACAAGAATGTCAGAGGTAACAGTTTGAAGTCTTGTTAAAAGCCCATCCGTTTCTGGATTCAACGCCGTCAAATCTGCCAAAGCCAACAGCGAATCGCGCTGCATTTTGAATGATAGAGTCAAGGAAAAGGTAGGCCTATAGGCCTAGTAGCACCTTTCTGGTTGTAGGCCTAGGCTACTGAGCTCTCAGTCTCACAGCTCCACACACTATCAAAATCAATATGTAACTAATTTACCTAGACTAGTTCTAGACTGCTCTAGCCAGACTCAGTTTTGTCTATGACCGACATGGCTGAGATTTTTAATAGGCCACAGATAGAAATATTACAAAAATGTGTCTCCTGTTGTGCTCTTGAAACTCATTGTACAAACTTTAAATTTGGATAAGTGAGTGGGCCCAGGCGATTTAGGGCCACCCTAATACCTTTATGCATACAATTTCTTCGGCCCCATTTATTCGTCCAGAGATAAACCATGTAGTGATATCACACTAATAATAGTAATATTAGTGGCATTATTCTACCCAGAATGGCTGCAAGTGATTGCCGCCCAGTTGCCGCTTTCAGTCGGCGCCTGTGCTTTTTTATCATCACTAGCGCAACGCTGAGTACCAGTAACGCCTAGTAACGGTAACGCCTAGTAACGGTAACGCCAAGTACTGGTAACGCTGAGTACAGCAAATTTGAAGCGATTCGGTTAAGAAACGGCGGAGTTATAAGGCCCCGTTTCCCGTTGGCGCTGCTGTGAGAGTGACGCGCTCTCCATAGTAACGGTAACGCCTAGTAATGGTAACGCGTAGTAACGGTAACGCCAAGTACTGGTAACGCTGAGTACAGCAAATTTGAAGCGATTCGGTTAAGAAAAGGCGGCGTTATAAGGCCCCGTTTCCCGTTGGCGCTGCTCTGAGAGTGACGCGCTCTCCATAGTAACGGTAACGCCTAGTAATGGTAACGCGTAGTAACGGTAACGCCAAGTACTGGTAACGCTGAGTACAGCAAATTTGAAGCGATTCGGTTAAGAAACGGCGGAGTTATTCGTGAAAAGGTGCGCGCGCGTTTCTGAACCGATTCGCTTCCGGTTTGGCACACCGATAGACACCGTCCCCGGTCATCTACCTGCCAAATTCGAAGGCAATCGGCCCAGAAACGCCGGAGATACGGGCGCCGAGAGGCCGGTGGATGCGCGTTTGGCGCATTTGCGAAACCGCGCAAATGACACGGCTGCCTCGGTTGTCGCTGCCATCGCTTCGATAGAGCTCACACAAATTTGAAGCGATTCGGTCGAAAAACGGCGGAGTTATAAGGCCCGTTTTGTGTTTCACACACACGGACGGACACTTGGCTTTTTACTATATGATGATGTGTAGACTAAGCCTAACTCTCCTGCACACAATGACAATAGGCCCTAACGGGGAGGAACCACCAAGATAAGAGAAAAAGTATTTTTAGCTTTGTGGGAGGAACAAGCCAAGGCCGCGCCGTGTGTGTCGCGAGGCCTGGCACAGAGCAGGCCTAGCTTCAGAGGCTTATGGAATGAATAGGCTAATGCATTAGGCTACTATGCCATTAGGCCGTTTGCGGTTTTGGCTTTGAATCGTAGGCCTAAATGTGTAGACCTAGGGCTAGGCCTGTTAGAGTATCGTAGAACTAGATGCAAGAGACAATCTAATATGACCCATTATCCTTTACACCAAGAGACGCATGAAAGGTGACGCCAGTAGCGCAGTGCTCATGAGCAGGAGCAGACGATACGAATAACTCCGAGCGTGACGGGCACTATCATTTCGGCAACGAGGCCTAGTATTACTTTCATGTCATGATTAATAAGGCTGCTACATTTAATTAATAACTTTCTAAATGTTCTGCCCCACAAACCCTTATGTAGTCTTTTCTACAAGCCTCTTACTGCACAATGCTATGAACACAATATCTTACCCTCGTCAGGCGTTCAGTGGTCCAATGACAACAATAGTTTTATGGCCCTTTCAGCTACTGGCCTCTTTAGTTATGATGTTATGATTCTCCAACAAATAATGTTATGGTCTTCTGGTTACAACGTTGTAATTGTTTTATAACAACAGTGTTATGGTCCTTTCAGCTACTGGCCTCTTTAGTTACGATGTTATGGCCCTTTCAATGGCCCTCTGGTTACAATGTTATAATTGGTTTTACAACAACAGTGTTATGGCCTTTTCAGCTACTGGCCTCTTCAGTTACGTTGTTATGGCCCTTTCAGTGGCCCTCTGGTTACAATGTTATAATTGGTTTTACAACAACAGTGTCATGGCCCTTTCAGCTACTGGCCTCTTCAGTTACGTTGTTATGGCCCTTTCAGTGGCCCTCTGGTTACAATGTTATAATTGGTTTTACAACAACACTGTCATGGCCCTTTCAGCTACTGACCTCTTTAGTTACGATGTTAGGATTGTTTAAAAAACAAAAAAAAAACAACAACAAAACCCACACAAAACAAACAAACAACAAATAACCAACAACAACAACAAAACAAATAATATAAAATCAATAATCAATAAATAACAAATGTTATGGACCTTTCAGTGGCCCTCTCTGGTTACAATGCTATAATTGTTTCACAACGTTTATGGCCCTTCCAACTTGTGGCCTCTTTGGTTACGATGTTATGATTCTCTATAATTCTCTATAATATTATGGCTCTTTCAGTTGCCTTTTAGTTACAATGTTATGATTGCTTAACAGCAACAACAAATGTTATGGTCCTTTCAGTGGCCCTCCTTCGTTACAATGTTATATTCGTTTATCAACAACAACAACAACAACAACAAAATGCTATGGCCCCTTTTTATGTGGCCCTCTCTTCCTCTTTAATTACAATGTTATGATTTATTTTAAAAAAATATTTAAAAAAAGGGAAAATAAATGTTAAGGCATTTTCAGTGACCCTATTTGGTTACAATGTAGTGATTGTCTACAGGGGTTCAACATCAACAATAAATCTTATGGCCCTTTTCAGTGGCCCTCTTTGGTTACAATATATAAATTGCGTAATACATTTATGGCTCTTTCTGGCGACTTGTTTGATACGATTATTTAACATTGAACCTGTTTGGCCTTCCGTACATTTGTTGCACAATATTTTGCACAACTTTGAATTTAGAAGACCCCTGAAGTGTAAGCACTGCTTATCAGCGTGCATGAACATGGGTTGCTGAAGTAACCAACTTGACCACTAGCTTGACCCCTTCAGTGGGCAGGAAGACTATCAAGGAAACTAGACCTGGATTCCCATCAAATAACACGGCTCTGTAAATAATGATTCCCCTTGCAAACTAAGCATGCCCATTCTGGCCATAGACAGCGATTTGAAGTCGTCTCATCTTATACATCCATACATGTAATTATTATTTTATATTTATAAAAAAAAAAGCTGTGTGGAAAATTATTGCCTGAACATATGTAAACTGGATGATAACGCTGGATATAAAAACATCTGCACTATGCAGAATGGAAACACATTCATAAGCTCTTCCTTTGGTTGTGA
>CM065697.1:24518086-24560586 GCA_017654935.2 Phymorhynchus buccinoides | reverse complement strand
GTCTCCAGCATTCTTGTGATTATCATTATCGTCATCATCCTATCGATTGTATTCATCATAATCATCATCTTCGTCATCATTAGCCTTCTAACCCTGAATATGTTAGACGTGAACTACACACAACAAACTGGTATGCCTCGAAAGAAGCTTTGGTGGATCAAAGATTGAAATAGCGAGGCAAGGAGCGGGGATGGCGAAAATATACAAAGGAAGAGAACTCTCCTTAATTAACTCCCCTCCACCAAAGTTGCTTACGATGCCACCCGACTCGCTCTACATGAGCAGGAGCCAAAATGAAGCAAACCCAGCAGCATCCTAACAGAAAGGATTGCCAGGTTTGCCTGTATATGACCCTGACCCACACACAACATTCGACTCTTGTTCATGCAGAGCTAGGCATAGGGTGTCGTAAGCAAGTTTTGTGGAGGGGAGTTAATTAAAGAGAGTTCTCTACCTTTGTATATTTTCACTAGTTCTCTTTGTATATTTTCACTATCTCCTCTTGCACCAAAGACGGAGTGTGGCTGCCCACGTGGTGTGGTAGTACACACAAAAAAGGTCGCACACGTAATGTTCTCATCTGTAGCTGGTGCACTTGTACCACAGTGTTCAAGGGCTTCCGCTGTTGGGATGATAGTCTTTTAGCCAGGGTAAGCCAACTACAACTATCTCCTCTCCATGCGTCAACATTTCAATCTTTGATCAATGAACAAACAAACAACACACAAAACAAAAAAAACAAAAATGAATATTTTAATGCGACAAACCTAACAACTAAATAAAGTACAGAACATAAAGAAACAGATTTCTCAGACTCTCGTACGCAATAGGAAAGCAAAAAGGAAGAGAAGGAAGGAAATCACCGTCTGACCTCCATACCACTCTCACCGGACGTAACCCTATTATCAATACTGACCTGTCCCCTACTCCTGGCTACTACTAGGTACACACACGCACGGGCCACGTTCCACGTTCCACGCACGCAATATACGCTTACCGTATTTGCATTTAGAGTCTGCGCGTTGGTTGGGTCCGTGCGTATCCTTCCCTTGAAATTGTAGAGCTTATCTAGAAATTACGTCATACTTGCGTCATTTTTTCCAATGCATTAAGGGGTACACAACCCCCTTTAGTACTCTACTTCAACACATACATACTATTTTTTTTAAAAGGGTCTTTATTCAAAATATGCCACGTAATTGTGATACATCATACAAGTAAAACAACCTTCAACAACTTTACAATGTGTTCTTCTATATTGTATTGGATATCAGACATGACGGCTGCAAAACAAACAAAAAATAAAACAGAAAAACAAGCAGACACACATTGCGATGTGAATTGTACTGTAAATACAGTCAATACAAATTTGCTTTGTAAGATTTGTAATTGTTTAAAAAACCTGAACGCTTTGAGTGAGGATTTTTTAAAAACAAAAATGAAAACAAATATGCATTGCAGAAACAGAATCAAAGATCATTTAATCCTTTCAGTTATTATGTAGAGAACATGAAACAAACATGAAACATCAAACTGTGGAAAGCATTATATTAATAAATAATAAATGACAAAAGATCAAATCATTACGAACATACACAAAATCCATTGGATTTTTGTTTTTCATAGAAGATGACAGATATATGACAGAATATAAAAGTTCCAACAAAGATGTGTGTGCGTGTGTGTGTGTGTGTGTGTGTGTGTGTGTGTGTGTGTGTGTGTGTGTGTGTGTGTGCGGCTGCGGCGTGCGTGCGTGCGTGCGTGTGTGTTCCTTGGTTTAGTTTTTGTGTTGGGTTGGGTTGGGTTTTGTTTCGGTTATGCAAGATGTTACTAATCATTTAACCCTTTCCCCGCCAGACATATTTCAGCAAAAAATGTCCATTAAATTTACCTGGATAGAGAACAAAATCCATCTGCAGTACTGGGGATTCTTCTGTGACATGCAATATAAAATAAGGTCTATCCTTACTTCCCAAACTAAGGCAGTAGGATAATAGACCCCAATTTATGCCTTTTAGTGACATCACTGCGGTGCTAAAATGCGATTTTGCGCGTCGAATCTACTTCATGATAGAATGAAACCCATTCTTTTCAGAGTTTGTGAACATTTTTGGATATATTATTTCGATGTATTAATATTGGTATTCATTCATGATGATTGTCCCTTATAAGGGAAAAGCAATTTTTTTCACGGAGACAATGAGACAATGCTTGGAGAACGATCAGGAAGGAATGACAACTTAAACCCCTACAAAAACAACCTATTTTTAGTTTGGCAAGAACTATTCAGCTCTTCGTTCTATTTCATTGCATCCTTTTTGACATACTGTAATTTTGCCTTGGGTAATTTTTTGGCTGATACATCGGTTCTGTTGGTAGGCTGCTAATGTTGTACACTGTGTTGCTCAGTCTCTGATTACTCTTTTGTTTTCTCCCTCACATCAACGGTAAAGCAGAAAGAAAGAAAGAAACAACAAAATCAATCGTCCCGGCAACAGCCAGATTAACACCACCTCTGCCCCCCTCCCCCTCCTCCCCCAACCCACACACCCCGTCGGCATAGCCAAATTAACACCCACCACCATCCACCCCACCCCCTTTAGCATATTACTCTACTTCAGTGACGTGGTCAGAGGACACGTTTGCAACCAACCCTCAGCTTGGCAACTCTACATAAACCCACCCGCCCACACACCATCAGCAGCTAAGGTCGGAGCAGTCTGTACCCTGCTGCTCAGTCGGAAATTGAGCAGTCAATCCCCACCACCGATTAAATGGATCTTACCTCCATCCATCCTGGCTTCTTTTATTAAGGAAATGGAGCAACAAAGAAGGGTATTTGCATCCCGCCTGGCCTAGGGATCAAAACGGGTCATTTCAGGTCGCCATTTTATAATAGACAGACACCAAGTAGGCGGGGGTCACTTCCGGCCTTCAGCAGGTACACTTCCGCTTTGTCGTTTTGCGGACATAAACGTTAGGAGTTCGGGGGTTGGTGGAGAGATTCGAACTGTTTTTGGACTGCCGAATCACCGGGTCAGTAGAATAATTGCCGCTGGTTCTGTTTTCGTGGGTGGATTAAATCAAGTCCCTTGCTGTGTCTCTGCGCCAGTGGTATTTCTTTCTTTCGCACCTAATAGAGATCAAACGCTTTTTGTGACTGAGGGACGCTGGGTGGCCCATTATACATCACCCGATGTGCAGCGGGGTCTGATCCCTGCGTGCCCTTTGCAAGTCCCTTGGCTTCTTCTCTCTATCAACCCTCTATGTTTCTTTTGCTTCTCTCTGTCCATCCTGTATGTTTCCTTTGCTTCTCTCTGTCCATCCTGTATGTCTCCTTTGCTTCTCTCTATCCATCATGTATGTTTCCTTTGCTTCTCTCTGTCCATCCTGTATGTTTCCTTTGTTTCTCTCTATCCATCCTGTATGTCTCCTTTGCTTCTCTCTGTCCATCCTGTATGTTTCCTTTACTTCTCTCTATCCATCCTGTATGTCTCCTATGCTTCTCTCTATCCATCCTGTATGTCTCCTTTGCTTCTCTCTGTCCATCCTGTATGTCTCCTTTGCTTCTCTCTATCCATCCTGTATGTCTCCTTTGCTTCTCTCTGTCCATCCTGTATGTTTCCTTTACTTCTCTCTATCCATCCTGTATGTCTCCTATGCTTCTCTCTATCCATCCTGTATGTCTCCTTTGCTTCTCTCTGTCCATCCTGTATGTCTCCTTTGCTTCTCTCTATCCATCCTGTATGTCTCCTTTGCTTCTCTCTGTCCATCCTGTATGTTTCCTTTGCTTCTCTCTATCCATCCTGTATGTCTCCTATGCTTCTCTCTATCCATCCTGTATGTCTCCTTTGCTTCTCTCTGTCCATCCTGTATGTCTCCTTTGCTTCTCTCTATCCATCCTGTATGTCTCCTTTGCTTCTCTCTGTCCATCCTGTATGTTTCCTTTACTTCTCTCTATCCATCCTGTATGTCTCCTTTGCTTCTCTCTGTCCATCCTGTATGTCTCCTTTGCTTCTCTCTATCCATCCTGTATGTCTCCTTTGCTTCTCTCTGTCCATCCTGTATGTCTCCTTTGCTTCTCTCTATCCATCCTGTATGTTTCCTTTGCTTCTCTCTGTCCATCCTGTATGTCTCCTATGCTTCTCTCTGTCCATCCTGTATGTCTCCTATGCTTCTCTCTATCCATCCTGTATGTTTCCTTTGCTTCTCTCTGTCCATCCTGTATGTTTCCTTTGCTTCTCTCTATCCATCCTGTATGTCTCCTATGCTTCTCTCTGTCCATCCTGTATGTCTCCTATGCTTCTCTCTGTCCATCCTGTATGTCTCCTATGCTTCTCTCTGTCCATCCTGTATGTCTCCTATGCTTCTCTCTGTCCATCCTGTATGTCTCCTTTGCTTCTCTCTGTCCATCCTGTATGTCTCCTATGCTTCTCTCTGTCCATCCTGTATGTCTCCTATGCTTCTCTCTATCCATCCTGTATGTCTCCTATGCTTCTCTCTGTCCATCCTGTATGTCTCCTATGCTTCTCTCTGTCCATCCTGTATGTCTCCTATGCTTCTCTCTATCCATCCTGTATGTCTCCTTTGCTTCTCTCTCTCCATCCTGTATGTCTCCTTTGCTTCTCTCTATCCATCCTGTATGTCTCCTATGCTTCTCTCTATCCATCCTGTATGTTTCCTTTGCTTCTCTCTATCCATCCTGTATGTTTCCTTTGCTTCTCTCTATCCATCCTGTATGTTTCCTTTGCTTCTCTCTATCCATCCTGTATGTCTCCTATGCTTCTCTCTATCCATCCTGTATGTCTCCTTTGCTTCTCTCTATCCATCCTGTATGTCTCCTATGCTTCTCTCTGTCCATCCTGTATGTTTCCTTTGCTTCTCTCTATCCATCATGTATGTTTCCTTTGCTTCTCTCTATCCATCCTGTATGTTTCCTTTGCTTCTCTCTATCCATCCTGTATGTCTCCTATGCTTCTCTCTATCCATCCTGTATGTCTCCTTTGCTTCTCTCTATCCATCCTGTATGTCTCCTATGCTTCTCTCTATCCATCCTGTATGTCTCCTATGCTTCTCTCTATCCATCCTGTATGTCTCCTTTGCTTCTCTCTGTCCATCCTGTATGTCTCCTTTGCTTCTCTCTGTCCATCCTGTATGTTTCCTTTGCTTCTCTCTGTCCATCCTGTATGTTTCCTTTGCTTCTCTCTATCCATCCTGTATGTTTCCTTTGCTTCTCTCTATCCATCCTGTATGTTTCCTTTGCTTCTCTCTGTCCATCCTGTATGTTTCCTTTGCTTCTCTCTATCCATCCTGTATGTTTCCTTTGCTTCTCTCTATCCATCCTGTATGTTTCCTTTGCTTCTCTCTATCCATCCTGTATGTCTCCTATGCTTCTCTCTATCCATCCTGTATGTCTCCTTTGCTTCTCTCTATCCATCCTGTATGTCTCCTATGCTTCTCTCTATCCATCCTGTATGTCTCCTATGCTTCTCTCTATCCATCCTGTATGTCTCCTTTGCTTCTCTCTGTCCATCCTGTATGTCTCCTTTGCTTCTCTCTGTCCATCCTGTATGTTTCCTTTGCTTCTCTCTGTCCATCCTGTATGTTTCCTATGCTTCTCTCTATCCATCCTGTATGTCTCCTTTGCTTCTCTCTATCCATCCTGTATGTTATGTTTCCTTTGCTTCTCTCTCATCCTGTATGTTTCCTATGCTTCTCTCTATCCATCCTGTATGTTTCCTATGCTTCTCTCTATCCATCCTGTATGTCTCCTTTGCTTCTCTCTATCCATCCTGTATGTCTCCTTTGCTTCTCTCTGTCCATCCTGTATGTCTCCTTTGCTTCTCTCTATCCATCCTGTATGTCTCCTTTGCTTCTCTCTATCCATCCTGTATGTCTCCTTTGCTTCTCTCTATCCATCCTGTATGTCTCCTATGCTTCTCTCTATCCATCCTGTATGTCTCCTTTGCTTCTCTCTATCCATCCTGTATGTCTCCTTTGCTTCTCTCTATCCATCCTGTATGTCTCCTTTGCTTCTCTCTGTCCATCCTGTATGTCTCCTTTGCTTCTCTCTATCCATCCTGTATGTCTCCTATGCTTCTCTCTATCCATCCTGTATGTCTCCTATGCTTCTCTCTATCCATCCTGTATGTCTCCTATGCTTCTCTCTATCCATCCTGTATGTCTCCTATGCTTCTCTCTATCCATCCTGTATGTCTCCTATGCTTCTCTCTATCCATCCTGTATGTCTCCTTTGCTTCTCTCTGTCCATCCTGTATGTCTCCTATGCTTCTCTCTATCCATCCTGTATGTCTCCTATGCTTCTCTCTATCCATCCTGTATGTCTCCTTTGCTTCTCTCTATCCATCCTGTATGTCTCCTTTGCTTCTCTCTGTCCATCCTGTATGTTTCCTTTGCTTCTCTCTATCCATCCTGTATGTCTCCTATGCTTCTCTCTATCCATCCTGTATGTCTCCTATGCTTCTCTCTATCCATCCTGTATGTCTCCTATGCTTCTCTCTATCCATCCTGTATGTCTCCTTTGCTTCTCTCTATCCATCCTGTATGTCTCCTATGCTTCTCTCTATCCATCCTGTATGTTTCCTTTGCTTCTCTCTATCCATCCTGTATGTTTCCTTTGCTTCTCTCTATCCATCCTGTATGTTTCCTTTGCTTCTCTCTGTCCATCCTGTATGTTTCCTATGCTTCTCTCTATCCATCCTGTATGTCTCCTTTGCTTCTCTCTATCCATCCTGTATGTCTCCTATGCTTCTCTCTATCCATCCTGTATGTTTCCTTTGCTTCTCTCTATCCATCCTGTATGTCTCCTATGCTTCTCTCTATCCATCCTGTATGTCTCCTTTGCTTCTCTCTATCCATCCTGTATGTCTCCTATGCTTCTCTCTATCCATCCTGTATGTCTCCTTTGCTTCTCTCTGTCCATCCTGTATGTCTCCTTTGCTTCTCTCTATCCATCCTGTATGTCTCCTATGCTTCTCTCTATCCATCCTGTATGTCTCCTTTGCTTCTCTCTGTCCATCCTGTATGTTTCCTTTGCTTCTCTCTATCCATCCTGTATGTTTCCTTTGCTTCTCTCTGTCCATCCTGTATGTTTCCTTTGCTTCTCTCTATCCATCCTGTATGTCTCCTTTGCTTCTCTCTGTCCATCCTGTATGTTTCCTATGCTTCTCTCTATCCATCCTGTATGTCTCCTTTGCTTCTCTCTGTCCATCCTGTATGTTTCCTTTGCTTCTCTCTGTCCATCCTGTATGTTTCCTTTGCTTCTCTCTATCAATCATGTACGTTTAATTTCTCTCTCTCTCTCTCTCTCTCTCTCTCTCTCTCTCTCTCTCTCTCTCTCTCTCTCTCTCTCTCTCTCTCTCTCTCTCTCTCTCTCTCTCTCTCTCTCTCTCTCTCTCTCTCTCTCTCTCTCTCTCTCTCTCTCTCTCTCTCTCTCTCTCTCTCTCTCTCTCTCTCTCTCTCTCTCTCTCTCTCTCTCTCTCCCTCTCTCTCTCTCTCAATCTTCTACGTTTTCCTTTGCTTCAGTCTACTCCTGTTAGTAATTAACCCAATGGTCTTTCGGGCAAGCAACAGAACTGGTAATAAATTCTCCTTGAATGTCCTTTGGGATTCACAAATGGTCGACACTGTCAATTTCAGGTCACTTCTGTTCTCGATCCTTTGGGTGACCTTCGTCATAATTCCCACAAGTATTGACTTTCGCAACTATTTTCTTGTAGTAGTTGTACGTGATCATCTGAAAGAACATTTTCAAGTCAAAAGCTTTCTACTCTTCCTTCTCTTTCACCGTGTTTTCTATTCCTCTTATTTTTCGTCTTCTTCTCTGTTTCTGTCTTCCCCGTGTCCCCCGTCGTCTTTCCTTCTTGTCTTCCTTCCATACTTCTTATGATTGTTGGTCTTTTCTTATTATTCTCATTGTTTCGTCTCCACCTTTAACTCCTCCCCATCCCCTGGTATGCTGCTTGGAAATGAACTCCCATGTTCTGTTTCCCCTCAGCCCTGATTAAAAAGTGATTTATCATTATAGAACATTGACACAAAAAATAAGCTAGACCTCCAGATGAGACATTTTTACCCTCAGCGAAGCCACGAACTAATAGCTTACCAGACCTGTTTAGTTTAGTTTAGTAAAATGGCCTGAGTTGAGAGTTTCAGCGGGTGGACCAGAGAACTCTGCCAAGGCATAGTTTAAAGACCTCGAAGGAGCGATATGAGAGAATGGCTGTTTTAAACAGTTTTATTCATCAAATTGTAAACATAATAATGCCATTTAAACAATATGTGAAAAGGCATCAAGCGTTCGCTTGTGAATTATTCGTTATCTCTCTAAAGTCTCTCTCTGTCTCTGTTTCTCTCTCTCTCTGTCTCTCTCTGTCTCTCTCTGTCTCTGTCTCTCTCTCTCTCTCTCTCTCTCTCTCTCTCTCTCTCTCTCTCTCTCTCTCTCTCTCTCTCTCTCTCTCTCTCTCTCTCTCTCTCTCTCTCTCTCTCTCATGTGGGTGGGTGTTCTTTCAATTATGTTGTATTTGTGTGATGCTGTTGCACCTAACCTGAATTTTTCTTTTGAGATAATAAAGTATGTTTGAAATTGAACGACAGCTTATTGTACTATGTCGGACTATAATACGTAGGGGAATTGGGATAGGCGTAGGAATTGCGTTTATCACTATAAAGCTAATAATGATTGTGTCGACTGAACTGATTGAATGAATGAATGAATGAATGAATGCTACATTACATAGAATAACAACTTTTCATAATAGGCCTATATTTTCCATATTCACAAGGTAACGTTAAAATAAAAATAGATTAAACAAAAATAACAAAAATGTCCATAAGTACCGACATGCTTAATAAACTTCCCATCAGTAATGAATACGTTATCATTGTTTGTCCAAGGCCGCGCGACCAAACTGCTGTCGCCGATGACGTCAATCCAAGCCTGACGTCATTGTCAGCGCAGGTTTGGCAGCATTGCCAACGTAGCTGTTGGTTGCAGGTCTGCCGCGCTTTTGATACCAAGCTCTCACAAGAATCCAGTAAGAGATCGCCGTATTCACAGCCTGGAACACGCACAAATGCACGCACGCACGCACACATATGCAAATATGCTCACACAGAGTGAATGCAAGAGGGGGTAGGGTGGGGGTTGTTTGGTCTGAATTCTGATAAAACAGAAAATATAAATACGGTGGAACAATGTGTAAGAAGGACTTTCATTGTAGAACCAAAATGATAAACCTGGAACAACAACAAAATCTGATTGAATAATTAGTTAATTAATTAATTGTCTAATTAGCTCTATACCGTTAAATCCATGGAATTAATAAGAGGCTGTGTACTCAGAGAGAGAGAGAGAGAGAGAGAGAGAGAGAGAGAGAGGTTTGATTTAGCAAAGGAACAACAACAACAAAATGATGGAAACGTAGTCAATTAAGTTAGTCTAGGCCCTATGCTACATGCCTAGGTCTGAAGCTACAAACGCAATTTAGCCTACAAGAGCGGCCAGCAAATATGTGTGTGTGTCTTTGATTTAACTTCTATCCACTTCTCGTAATATTAGACGGACGCCAGCAAATTAATACAGGAATGTGGAAGGGCAACCCTGGAAGCGAAGTCACTATAAAATGATAGGCTTACTAAATGTTATTATTCTACAGGTTTAAACAGAAACTACCCCCATGGGGATACCGAGGGAGGTGTGTGTGGGGGGTGGGGGTGGGGGGGGGGGGGGTGTTTCTTACAATAGTTCTCCCACCTTCTGGAAGTTCCGTGCTTGTAACTTCCTCTAATCTGTCACTCTCTTTGACTCTGCCTTTCCCCTTAAAGCTCTTGCAGTCAGAAATCAATGTGTTTCTGAAATATAGAAATTACACGACGTGTTTCTTTAAAACATCTTTTGTTTGTCACTATTGTTATGGGCCAGAGGCGTAAACATTAAACTATTTTGACTTTGACTTTGCCTTCCCCCTTTGCTTATTGGCACCTGGTCCATTCTCCTACCTTTGTAGTGGAAACTTTTAAAAAGATTTTCTTCATCCGAAGATGGACATACTGGACCTAACTATTTCTTCGTTAGGTGCATAACGGCAGCGTGAACGCATCTACGCTCACATGACATAAAATTGTCTCAGCGATCGATGACAACGAAGATGAAGTCTGTCCACATTAAATCAAGTAATTGGATCTGAAATCTTTCCCCTGTTGCACTCCTATTGGCACTTTTTGTAATCGAATCATTTTCCATCAGATCAGTTTTAACAAGTTTGTTTGCTTGTAAATGTGTAACCACTGTTGTTGTTGTTGTTGTTGTTGTTGTTGATGATGATGATGATGATGATGATGATGATGATGATGATGATAACGTGGATGATGATGATGACGACGACGACAACGATGACGATGATTGCCTCTTACCTTCATCCGCCGTGGGATTCCGGTTCCGTTGATCTTGACACGACTGGCAACACCAGAAGGCCAAGGTCGCGTTGTAGCAGCCTTGAACTTGGTTCACTCGCACGGCCTGTTTGCACGGCAATCCGCCCACGCCTTGGGGGCCGTCTATGCATGCCCTGTCCGCCACATTGCACGTGCCGCAGCACTCACGTGCGTAGGGCGTGCCGTCAGCAAGCAGTCTGTGGCACAGACCTGCCTGGCAACCTCTGATCCGATCCCCGAAAGGACAGTCTAGGACAGAGACGTATGTAAAGGTCTCAATACACGTTAACATTTTGTTACTCTTTCTTTATGGCAACACAGTGATAGCCACTCATAAAGGTCTCTGTACTTCCCCATGGCAACATAATGATATGCAAGTCATAATATGACTGGCATATTACTGTGTTGCCATGGCAAGTCATAATATGACTGGCATATCACTGTTTTGTCATGGGGAAAGAGTGAAAAATGTTCATGTGTACAGAGACCTTAAGCTAGTCTACCCAATCGCGTCCGACTGATGTAGTCTAGTCAACCGCCTATATGATGCAAATGCCATTCCGGAAAGCTGAAGCTGGAATTCGTTTGTAAAGGAGATGCCTTGCCCAGGGTACATTTACACTCTCTTGGCCAAAACAATTATGATGGTTGATACTGGGGGGGGGGGGGGGGGGGGGGGGGGGGGTATATTCCTTTGACTGTAGCAGTACGAGCAAGGGCAGAGACGTCTTTGAGAATGAGAGTCACGGTCATTCAGAAAACATAAAGCTGTAGAGAACAGAAACACATGCCTAGCTATGTGTGCCACTTTGTCGTTTCAGACTATCACTTCCAGATAGTGCAGGAGGCTGCTGCTTTCCTTGAGGGCTGGGTGAAAGTTTGTTTTACGACGGAGATGTCTTTCCTATGGTACATCCTCATTCTCTAGACCAAAAGGAGTTAGGACAGCGAGAAGGACTCCAAAGACCAACTAACCCCATGGGCTGCAGCACTTATGGCTAGTGCAAATGCATCTTGTTCTGTTTTAATAAAAGGCTCAGGGTCTTTTACAAAGATCTAAGCCGTATTGCCCCTTTCCAACAGGCCTACTGTGTGGAAACCCAGTTATTGTGCAGCCCCAACTTCAAACTATTAGTGTAATGTCAAATATTGATATCAAACCCATTAAAGAGTCGTTGCAGTTACGTACAGATAGGTAGTATATATATTTTACGATACAGTTACGTACAGATATATAGCATATATTTATACGTTGCAGTTACGTACAGATAGGTAGTATATATTTGTACGTTACAGTTCCGTACAGATAGGCAGTATAGATTTCTACGTTACAGTTCCGTACAGATAGGTAGCATAGATTTCTACGTGACAGCTGCGTACAGATAGGTAGTATATATTTGTACGTTACAGTTCCGTACAGATAGGCAGTATAGATTTCTACGTTACAGTTCCGTACAGATAGGTAGCATAGATTTCTACGTGACAGCTGCGTACAGATAGGTAGTATATATTTGTACGTTACAGTTCCGTACAGATAGGCAGTATAGATTTCTACGTTACAGTTCCGTACAGATAGGTAGCATAGATTTCTACGTGACAGCTGCGTACAGATAGGTAGTATATATTTGTACGTTACAGTTCCGTACAGATAGGCAGTATAGATTTCTACGTTACAGTTCCGTACAGATAGGTAGCATAGATTTCTACGTGACAGCTGCGTACAGATAGGTAGTATATATTTGTACGTTACAGTTCCGTACAGATAGGCAGTATAGATTTCTACGTTACAGTTCCGTACAGATAGGTAGCATAGATTTCTACGTGACAGCTGCGTACAGATAGGTAGTATATATTTGTACGTTACAGTTCCGTACAGATAGGCAGTATAGATTTCTACGTTACAGTTCCGTACAGATAGGTAGCATAGATTTCTACGTGACAGCTGCGTACAGATAGGTAGTATAGATTTCTACGTTACAGTTACGTACAGGTAAGTAGCATATCTATTTTACGTGACAGGTACGTACAGATAGGTAGTACAGATTTTTTACGTTCAACTAAAGTAGAACATAGCCTTTTTTCAGTCATACTATGTTGGCCGCAAAGACAATTAGGGCATGTGCACATTTACAAAAAACGTCTGTACAATAAGCATCTGGAAGTAAGAAACATGAAGGAGTGTGCACATCACACGCGGAAACTCATCTCATCCGCAACCCCATCCGCTTATTTCTTAGATGTATAAGCGAATGGGGTTTCTGTACGGAACTTGCGGATTGCGGGTGCGTACACATACATGCGGGGATTCCGTGCGGAAACCCGTGCGCAATCCATTAATAAGTAAGAGAAAGAAGGGAAAAGATTTGCGCACGTGTCCGTATTTCCCCTTATACGTACATTTTGACCCTTCTTTCTTTTACTTACTTATGGCGTCTAATGTGAACCCGCCCTTTACTCTGGATATCGCATCTGATCCATTGAGTGTTGTTGTTGGTTGGTTGTTTTTGTGTGTGTGTGTGTTTTTTGTTGGGGGGGGAGGGGACGATTAATTGCCCTTTTGCTGACCTTCCCGCGGGGCCGCCGTTTGGGCACAGGAGGCGCAGCACACGTCCCTCACTGGCCGGTCATAGCAGAGGGCGGGCCAAGACCTCACCGCCTCCACACATCTCCGCCCATTGACCAGGGTCAGCTGATCCCCGAACGGACATTCCTCTTCTGCTGCTGGGGCAACAACGATAGGAGTGAATTGCTTGTTTTTAGCAATATCACATCCATTGACACAAGTAATAGTTGTTAGTCCGTCACCAAGACGGACTATTGCGATGGGCTGGTTTGTCTGGGGTTTTTTGTTTGTTTTTGGGGGGTCCCAAGGATATCTCCCGAACCGCTTGACCGAATCGCATCAAATTTTGTGTAAAGATGTGCCTCCTTAATAGGAAGAGATCGGCGCAAACTATTTTGCGGTCGTGACCTTGACCTTGACGTACGACCTTGAAACCCGAAAATCTATTTTTAGCCATATCTCGGGCACCGATCAACATAGGATGTTGAAACTTGGTATGAAGGTGGTTTGGCTTATGCCCGTTCTGATGATGGCATACCAATCAAGGTCAAGGTCAAGGTCAAAAAGATCGCTGGAGCCTGAAAATCGGAGGGTCATTTTTTTCTCCTTCTGTCTGTCCCAAGGATATCTTTCGAACGGGTGGACAGAATCACGTCAAATTTTGTGTGCTGGTGTGTCACCATGAGAGGAAGGCATTCGCGCAAACCATATTGCCGTCGTGACCTTGACCTTGGCGTACGACCTTGAAAACCGAAAATATTTCAGGGGCCATAACTCCCACACCGTTAGTGTTAGAGTCTTCAAATTTGGCATGAAGGTACTTTGGCTTATGCCCGTTCTGATGGTGGCATACCGATCAAGGTCAATGTCACGGTCCGGGCGATCAGTAGGCCTTGAAAGTGGTAGGGGTCTACATATTGGGTTTTAAGCCATATTTTCCACATTCGTACTTGACAGAAGCGCTTCAGATTGTGTGTGGTACTGTATACCCTAGAGAAGAAAACATCCGAGCATAAATTATCACCATGCTGACCTTGACCTTGAAGTGTGACCTTGAAAACCGAAATTTCCTTCTTTGCGCTATATGTTTCTTTTTCAAGCTGTATCTCGTGAACTAGAAGACAGAATCCCTTCCAATTTTGTGTCAGGATGTGACACTCTACGGGGTGTCGCAAGTGCGTGGCATTGCTGGTGACGGACATGTCTGCCGCTCGGCGACGCCCTTGTTGCTACATGTACTAGTTACAACAATGTTGCTGGGGTTGTTGTTGTGGTGTTGTGTTGTTTTTTAATCGTACCCTGGCTTAATGACTCCAGGGATCCCAACCGCCGAAGCACTGGAACACTATGGTACAAACGCACCAGCAAAGGATGAGAACATTATTACGTGTGTGGCCGTTTTTTGATTATCCCGCCACGTGAGCAGCCACACTCCGAGGATACCTAGGAACAATCCCCGCATAACTACGCAGAACATGGCAACATTCTGATGTAACCTTGGTGTTCTAGCTTATGTCTGACACAGCCTTGTGCCAGGGCGGGGTTACACCAATAACATAAATTGCCTTGTATATCAAACGTAGTCCTATGTATAGCAACGTTGTAGTTTAGACAACCCCCATCACATTTTCGCATTGAGTTGTTTTAGAAGTAACATTCTGTCGTTCTCAGAAAAAAGGACAAGGGTTAGGATCAGCCTAGTGTCATTGTCATGAAACTGAAAGAAGCAGATTTTGAGAGTGACAGTTGGTGTCACAGTCCGTAGATTGGTCAAGGTGAAACACACAGAAATATATATCTCCTGCGGAAACAATACGTGTTTTGTTGTTGTTGTTGTTTTTTGTTTTGTTTGTTTGTTTGTTTTAATCTAAATGTAAAATGTAATCATTATGTATCATACACACATATGCATGCGCATGCGCACACACGCATATATACATGTATGCACACGCACGTGCACACACACACACACACACACAAACATACACACACACACACACACACACATATACACACACACACACATACTCTCTCCCACACATACACCAGCTTCACACAGTATGAATGTGTCAGTACACCAAGCACTAGGTCACACAGAAACCCAGACATGTTTGTATCAAATAACAACACTTAAGGCTCTTGGAAATGTCCATCTTAGTCAGACACACGGATGAAAGAGAGCGGGAAAATGCCTACCTAAAAATAAAATATAAAAAAATAAAAAGGGGGGGAGGGAAAAGGGGGGGGGGGGGGAGAGAGAAAAGGAACAAAGAAAAAAGGAGGAAAGGAAGGAAAAAAGAAAAGAAAGGGTTAAAAATGAAGGCGGAAGTGGTGGTGGGTTGCATGATGAGTGAGCAAGATAGCGGAGAGCGGATGAATGATTGGGTATGGTGTGAGAGTTACATATTTGTTAATGTAAATTTATGTTTCATACTTTTATTTAATATTTTTTATTTTACACGGTGCGTTGTACAATGCCAATGGACAATAAAGAAACTTATGACTTATGACTTATGACTTATTATTGTCCCCACTACATTAAATGACGTCACTAGTAGAGCTAGCAGAATGTCTCTACTGCTCAAAATAATTGTTGTAGTCCGATGAAGGTCTGGTTTTACATGAGCTGACAAAATACAATATGTTGTAACTAGAGGGGGGGGGGGGGGGACCGGTTTGAACCGAAAAACCGGTACTAAACTTTCGCTGTTCGAAAAACCGGTTCGAGTTGCTGTGAACCGGTTTTTTAACTGCAAACTGAAAGTAAGTTTTTCTTAGAACAGCGCATTCTTTTCGAAAAACAACTCATTCTCAGCGCAGATTGGGTGTTTGTAAACCAAGAGTAACTGTTTCTAGTTTGTGGTGGTGTATGGCTTTGACTTTGACTGAGTGTTGAGTTGAATGTGTGTGTGTGTGTCATAAGTCATAAGTTTCTTTAATGTGTGTGTGTGTATGTCTGCGCGTGCGTGCGTGTGTGTGAATATTCTGACAAATAAATATGTGTTTGCATAGGTGGAACTAGTGATGCGAGTACTGGTTAAAAAGACCGGTTCGGTAAAACCTGTTCGAAGAGGGAAAACTGGTTTAAAACCGGTTCGGATTTTAGAACCGGTTCTCAACTCTAGCTGTAACATGGTCTATCATTTTACGTCACTCTTTCCAAACCATTGCTTATTACATAACTATTGTAACACGAAAACAGTAAAACATCAATAGCATGAAAACTATTACTAAAAATACCCGGTAATGAAAACACAAAATGGCCACGGGTTTCTCTGTTTACCATGATGAGGAGGATTATTTTAATAAACAGGTCAACGACAATGATGATGGTAAGATGATGACGAAGAGGAGAAGAAAGGTAATGGTTGCTAAACGATAGACGATCATTATCGTCATTAGAATCATCATCATCATAATTAGTAAGTAACCTCTTTGCTCGAGGTCGTTCATTTGTAAGTCAGATAAATAGGATGGGTGAGGGGGGGGGGGGGGGGTTAGTGGTGGTGAACGAAATACACACTCGTTTCCGGACATTGGATAATTCTGTGAGCAAGGAAAGACAGAGGAGAAGAGAGGGAGGAATAAATAGAGAAGGGGGCGCAACATGGGAACTCGGGGGGGGGGGGGGGGGGGGGGGGGGGGGAGGGAGGGTCCCGATTCGCCGTTTCTCTACTCGCCGTACTCGCCGTCTTTAGTCCAAACCGCATAGCAGTGTCAAATCGCCGTTTTTTTCAGTGCTATTTCGCCGTATTCACTGTTTACTGAATTGATGCCATGAATTGTGTTCTTGCTTTTGTCCGTATGGCCGGTGTGGCGTTCTCAAAATGGATTTGTCCTCAACATGTCTGCGCATGTGCGAAGAGTTAGGGATAGGTTTAGGGTTAGGGATAGGTCTAGGGTTACGGTTGGGTTAGGGATAGGGTTAGGGATAGGTGTAGGGTCAAATTCGAATACACAAAAGATAAAATTTTACTACTGCTTCTTATCCCTGGTCTATGCGGCGAAATGCAACAGATTGTAAAATTTAAAAACTTATAGGGCGAGCTAGAAAACGGCGAGTGGGGAAACGGCGAGTTGGGAGACGGCGATTCGGTGCCTCGCCGGGAACTCCATGAAGGATGGGGGTGAGGGTGGGGCTGGAGGGAGAATGGTTATTCTGATCTCCATCGTTGTCCAAGAAAATTGCGGTCGTTTATTTTTTTCTTTGTACTGGTCCTTTAAGGTAGCTGCTCAGTCGGCTGGACTAAGTTCGCTACCTTTAGTCTTTCTCTGCCTCTTGGTTTTAAGGTAAGTTGATTTTTTTTGTTAATGTTCGGGCAATTTTGTAGTCACCCCACCCCCCGGGTCCCCACACACCCCGCAATCTCAAAGTCCGTTTCTTTCAGATTTTCTGAAAATAACCCAAGGCTGATCCCTATCCCTTTCCAAAAATGACAGAATGTTGGTACTCAGTGAACATTTTCAATGCAAGAATTTGAGGGGGGCGACTAAAGTACAAGATAGGCAATGTCCGTATCATCACTTCATGTGCTTTTCATATACGTTTGTTCTTCTTTAACCACAAAATAATGTCAGTCAGTCAGTCTCTCTCTCTCTCTCTCTCTCTCTCTCTCTCTCTCTCTCTCTCTCTCTCTCTCTCTCTCTCTCTCTCTCTCTCTCTCTCTCTCTCTCTCTCTCTCTCTCTCTCCTCTCATATTCCCATCTTATCTTATAGTATCATTCTGCAAAATTGTCATTGTCTGAGAATTGTTTCCTTTTTTGGTAATCAATTCAAACCACCAATTCAAGTTCACCATTGCTCATTATTATCCATGTTTGCTTTTAATTCCCATTTTGATTTTTTTTCAATTATTTCATGTGCCAATTTTTGTTCCCTTTTCTGGACTTGATTGTCTTGATGTCAAATTTTGTTTGCTTGATGCATGGTGTGAGTTGTGTGAGTGAGAAGGCAAGGTGCAAATAAGCTATGTTAGCTTATCCTTTTTACCATCAATAAAACATTCGTATTCGTGTTCGTATTCTCTCTCTCTGTGCCTAAAATCGTTATCCTTGTTAAATAAAGGTTTCCAGTGTCCAGTGTCCAGTGTCTGGTTTAAACTTTCTTTTCAATGTCAAGTAATATGTACATACAACAGATACGGATAGAGCAGCAACAAGCAAGCTTATAGTCCAATCAATCTCTCTCTCTCTCTCTCTCTCTCTCTCTCTCTCTCTCTCTCTCTCTCTCTCTCTCTCTCTCTCTCTCTCTCTCTCTCTCTCTTTCTCTCGCTCTTTTCTTTTCTTCTCTCTCCCCAACTAACCCCAACTACGTACCTAAATCAGTTCTGGGTGCATTCAGATTAGCCACACAGGCCCCTTCTTCGCACCACTGAAATCATATATTGAATACTGCTATCATCATTATCATCGTCATCTCACTCATTATCTTCGTCGTCGTCGTCATTGACATCAACATCATTTTTCATCGTTATCGTAGATATCATAATCACTATCATCGTCGTTATCATCATCGTCGTCGTCTTCGTCATCACTATCACCGTCATTATCATCATCATCGTCATCAGCATCATCATTACAACCATCATCATCATCCTCACCGTTATCATCATCAGCAGCAGCAGCAGCAGCAGCAGCAGCAATATCATTATCACCGTCACCATATTTATTATTATTATCATCTTCATCATTATAATCAACATCATCACTACCGTTATCATCGTTGTTGTTGTCGTCATAATTATCAACATCACCATGCATCATCATTAGCGTTATCGTCGTCGTCATCGTCATCACTACCATCATGATCATCATGTTAAACAAACCAAAACCAAGCCTTTGGCGAAAAATATTAGTCCCATTAACAGAGGAAACAAATCGACAAAATTAATAGTCTATAACCTAGTTAAAAAGTGCTTCTTCAAGCGGAATGTTCTGCCATTTACTAAAAGGCTAAGAGTCTGAATTGTGGTGGAATGGCTGCCCCATCAAACTGTCATGCTGTAACTGACTCCTCGTCTCTTCAGTCCGTCGCTGCTGGCTATCTGTGCATGGACAGGGACTGGGGGGGGTGATGGATTGACGTCGTCATCGTCCCTTCTCTCTGTGTTGCGCTTAATCAATAGCGAAAGAAACACGTAGGCTTAGGCCGTGTACATACATATGCGGAGATTCCGTGCGGAAATCCCATGCGCAATCCGTAAATAAGAGGAAGAAAGAAGGGTAAAAGTGTACGGGTTAGGGGAAATTCGGACACGTGCGCTAATCTTTTCCCTTCTTTCTTTTACTTATTTGCGGATTGCGTGCGGTTTTCCGTGCGGAATCTTAGGCTGTGTACACATTTGCAAAAAATTTCCGTACGGAAATTCATCCGCAATCCGCCAAACAACTCTGAAAATAAGAAATACATGCATGAAGGGGTGTGCACATTGCACACGCGGGAACCCATCCGCATATCACATCCGCTTATTTCTGACTTTCTTTTGCTTTCTTTGCGGATCGCGTACGGAAGTTTGTGCCAATGCGCACACAGCCTTACAAGAGGGGAAGATTATATATTTAAGGATGCTGAGCCATACAAGCAGACTGTTGGTGAATAATACTGTAGTAAGCAGGGGCTCCACCTTGCAAATAATGCTATGACATCATCAATGTGTTGTTGTGATGATAAGATCATAAAATACTCATTCCGTCTGGATATCTGTTTGTTTTAGTGTTCGGGTTTGGTTGGGTGGTTTTTTTAAAACAAAAAGCAACACAAACGTTATGCGCATCAAAACAAAATGACCGTTTTGTCAGCCGTGGGCTAAAAGTTGTTGCTAATGGTGGCCATTTGAGCGAACTGATGTTACACTAATGGACTGAATTCCAGGGACATCGTGAGCGACTGTATCCCTATATGCATTTTGATTGTTCATATGGCTAGTTCAGACTGAGTGAAAACCATGGGTTTCACGGGTTTCCCTCTCTCGCTGGTAACAAATCTTATTTTGACCAAGTGTGGCTCCCAAACAAATTTCCTCATGCACGAAAACGAGATATCACTTTAAAGAGCAACCTCGATCGTATATGAGGAAGGTCTGTATGTGGGCCACACCGACCCAGAAAAAACAAGGGATTAAGATCCAGCCGGGTCATAATGTTGTACAGATCCATGCAGGTTTCAAAACGGCACGAGTTAGTGTCTTATTCTAAAGTGCTGGCTTTTTTACTCCTTTTCTTTCTTTATCAAAATCAAGCAAAACAAGCTGTGCGCAATAATGAATCATACATTCAGTGTGCGACTGGTGGAACGCGCAAAGATGTTTTAAAGACCCACCACATCCACGAGTGAAAATCACGGGTTTCACGTGTTCTCTCTCTCGCTGGTAAGAAATCTTATTTTGACCAGGTTTGATTCCCATATCCCATGGCCCCCAAATTGAAAACGAGACAGACTTTGAAGACCAGCCTCATTTTGAACTTGGGGGATTTGTATAGGGGTCACACCTAGCCAGAAGCAAAACAAGGGACTTAAATCTTCCGGGTCAGTGGGTCTTTAAGGTAGTTTGGAGAACTGTGCGGTGAAGTATTGTAGTAACCCTAGACATTTGCGACATTGTTAAAACGTGCGTGTTTTGCCAGGAAACAACGGAGTGTGAAGAAGGACTTGTCAAAAACAAATAAAAACAAACACACACACAAAACGAAAATAAACCTTTCATATTCAATGGGGGTTTTCTGCGTTTGCCGTTTTAGACCTATTTTTGTTCACATGACACTTTAATTGCTCTTGTGTTCTGTGTCTTCATCAGCCTCGTAAAATACAACAATGGCAAAATACAAAAATACATCTTCATATTGTGTTCTTCTTCTCTCATTGCCAGACTCTTGGGTAGAAGGTGGTGGGGATGAGGGTGGGAGTGTGGGAAGGTCAACATTTACGGTGTGGCAATTTGTACTTTCTTCGTTTTACGCGTTGAAGTGGGCAGGAGATTTGAGGGGGAGGGGGGGGGGGGGGTGATGAGGGTCAGATGGGGGTATTAAAATTATAACTTTTCGCAGTTATTTTCGGATTGCTGGTCGAATCGCTTCACTTTGTTTTTTGAAATGGGGGGTGGGTGCTGTCAACATTTAGGGTTTGGCGTTTGTTAACTTTCTTTGTTTTACGCGTAATATAGATGTTACTACTAATGCAGAAGAAGTAGTAACAGAAGCATCTATAAAATAGCACACACACACACACACACGCACACACACGTACGCACACACGCACACACACACACACACACACACACGCACGCACGCACGCACGCACGCACACACACACACGCACACGCACACACACACACACGCGCGCAGACACACACGTACGCGCGCGCGCGCGCGCGCGCGCGCGCGTGCGAGAGAGAGAGAGAGAGAGAGAGAGAGAGAGAGAGAGAGAGAGAGAGAGAGAGAGAGAGAGAGAGAGAGAGAGAGAGAGAGGCGGAAGTAGACACAAGATCAAAGAGACACACACAGTCAGGCAGACGGAGAAAGAGGCAAAAAGAAACAGAGCAAAAGAGACAGACAGACAGACAGACAGCCCTGACCCGTGCAGGCCCACAGGTGGTGCCATGTGCCGCATGGTACTCCACACAGACGTCCCTCCGTCTCCCCCCTGGCACCAGGCAGAACATGGACGTGCAGATCTCCTCCAGGGTGCCAAAGTTGCCGCCCTGTTGCATGTACAGGCTGTATGCATGCTAGTCTGTCTTGTTCAGTTCAGTTTGGTTGATATCCATCCAGTACATTTGAAATAATCGGTGTCTTTGTCATATTCACATTTGATTCACAGGGATTACGTTGGTATGGCTTGTCGTTTGGTAAAATTGACACCACAGGCAGGCAGCATCTGGAAAGCCTAAGAAACCATTCTGCCAAGTTTCGTTAAGATTGGTTCAGTAGATTAGCCGCTGTGAAGTGGGGAAAACAATTCACCACATATACATACAGATAGACAAACGCACAGACCTCGTTCCCATTCCTATGTAGTCCTGTTTTCACAGAACTGGGAGTATTAGGTATTATTAGGTATTACGTATTATTAGGCACTATATAGTCAGAGAGGCGTCTCTGTGAAATTCGGGTTGCTCCCACCTGGAGAGCGCGTCGCAGCCAGAGGCGCGCCACCCATTTTGTTTTGTTTTGGGCATGCAATTTTTGTGTGACTGATGAGGAAGGAAAGGCGGGGTTGGAGTGGGGGTAAATTTTGACCAAATGACAACTTTTTCGTTGCCACTGGGTTTAACGTATGCTAAGTGCATGGGCACATGGGACCTCGGTTTATCGTCTCATCCAAAAGACTCCACATTCAGACCATAAGGCCTAGTGCAAAATCATAGAAAAAATCCCCTGTACCCAGGTTCGAACTCGGGTTTACTTGACACAAGGCGAACGCGTTACCTCTGTGCTACTCTACAAAAGCCTTCTAAATCAAATGAAAGAAGAAAAAGACAGAAACAAACAGACAGATCAATTTGACAGATAGCGGAGATGGGCAGCTTGGACAGAATGGATGACAGAACTAGAATTTAAAACAATATTCGTTTGTTGTGGAGATGCCTTGCCCAAGTTCCTTCCCATCTCTCTCGACCAAGAGGATTTGATGACAGCTGGCATTGTCCAAGGCCAACCAATCCCTTTGGCTGCAGCACTAAAGGCTCGGCTACACGTCAACTAAAATCGTACGACTATGCAGTACGATTCGATCACGTGGTCTCGAAGCGCGAATCACATTTGTTCTTCGAGACCACGTGATCGAATCGTATCATACAGTCGTACGATTTTAGTGGACGTGTGGAGCCTTATTCAACCAGCTATTCAACTAGGACATTTGTGAGACGAAGATCTGATGAAATCCTACTCGATTCGTTCCCTACATTTGTAGATCTTTATGCAAGAATCTGATGTATTTTTATATTATATTGTCCAAAACCATTAATGGCTCAAATGAATAAAGGGAAGGAACGTCTCATAATTATCTCCCTTTTACCAAAGTTGCTCATTTGTCATGATGGGAAATCATGGGAAAAGAGCAATTAGTGTATATGAAAAGAGCAATGGCAGTGTTTTAGGACAAATGTGTCACTGGCCAATGTTATTGATTATGACCAGGCCTAATGACTAAAGTCAAAGGGGTAGTTTACACAAAAATATGGAGGATATTCACAGTATCATTCTTGAAAGGATCGTTGGCAAATAAATGTGCAAACGTGCTGAGGGTATTCAAACATATCCATAGCTTCATGGAAGCCAGTCAGAAATCACGTTACTGTCCAATATGGCAGTATAGCCCCACTTTAGTGACGCAAGACATAGGCCCTAACTGCTTCTGCCTAAGGAACTGCATCACTAATTTACCTGAAATGTTTTTAGCGGTTGAATATAATGACAATGTCTTTCGTTGCTTGGTTAATCCCTGTAAGGCATCATTGGCCTCTGGGAGGCCAAAGGGCAAACTGTGCGTTTTGGGCTGTCTTTTGATTTCTTTTACGCGCAAATGACAAGTGTGAGAAGAAAAATTAAGTTACGTTTTTATTCATTAGTCATGTGTGAACACTGCTATGTTTAAAATTTTATCGGCACGGCTTGCAAATGCATCCCATTGGATCATTTAAGGTACCATCTTAAACGGTCTCCCATCGGCGCATTTGTAATGTTGGCAGGATATTTTTACGTTGCATAAGAGTTCGGATCTTGGGCTATAATATTACAGCATCAGAAAGTTTATAAATGTCAGTTGAATTAAGGACTCAAAACGGTGTCTGATGTTTACGCAGCAAGTGGTCTTTAACTTCTTTTGAATAGCATATATCAGATTAGTGCATTGGGTTCTACGTGAACATAGTGAAACGAAAGTAGTGACATTTCATTAGATTCGTTTAGACCGTAGTAATTCATCAGAAGCATGCCTCGTGGATGTCGTCAGTCTGATAGTCGTACGACTGCAGATGAACATGTATGTCGGATCTGCCCCTTTATGTACGTACGTAGCAGTATCTGGAGCGTGGGCCGTAGATCTGCTGGCACTGTTCGTCAGGGCTGTACAGTTGTCCGGGCACCAGGCCTTCCACGTTGGGCACCGCTGTCTGGGGCACCGCTATCGTCAGGCACTGCCGCCCACCTCTGCTGGGCCACAAACAACACAAGCGTGCATTTTTCTGAATGTGCACACAATCACACGAGTGCACACACAAACAACAATAATGGGTGGCGCTGCCCTAGCAACGAGACGCTCTCCAGGTAGTCTACGAGCATCCCGAGTTTCACAGAGACAGTCTCTATGACTGGAAAGTAATGTCACAAGGAATACAAAGAGACGCACACGCAGACACACGCACGCATACACACGAACGCACGCACGTAGGCTTGCGCACGTACACACAGCAATTACATGCACACACGTGCAGATGAATTGATTGATTGATTGATTACCAGCCGCGAACGAAGAGAGCGAAGCTAGTAATGTTTTCATTGGATTCTGTTCATGACTAACTGACTATCTATCTATCTATCTGACTATGTTAACACGATAACGTTTGAACGAAGGGGCCTAGGATGCGCAAATTGTGCATGCGGCTAGGTACTACGAATATCTCGGCCAAGTTGGAAAATGAAGGTCATAGGTCAAAGGTCAATGTCACTGGATCCGAAAATGCTGCTGAACACTTGGCAAGATAACGGAGGGACTTCGGACACTCAAATGTTGCATGCGGATAGGTACTAAAGATACATAGGCCAAGTTATAATTTAAAAAAGGTCATAGTTCAAAGGTCAAGGTCACTGGCGCCGAAAATGCTGCCAAGCACCTGGCACGATAACGATTGAACGGAGGGACCTAGGTCGCTCAAAGGTTGCATGTGCAAAAGAATATATCAGCCAAATTCAAAAATGAAGGTCATAGGTGAAAGGTCATGCTCACTGGAGCGGCT
The DNA here is from genome assembly GCA_017654935.2 of Phymorhynchus buccinoides. Lineage (NCBI taxonomy): Eukaryota > Metazoa > Mollusca > Gastropoda > Neogastropoda > Raphitomidae > Phymorhynchus > Phymorhynchus buccinoides. The sequence continues at coordinate 24,535,617 of CM065697.1, read as the reverse complement.
GGTGGTCTAGCGTCTTAACCCATAGCAAAGGAGATTAGGGGAAGGTGGTGTAGACACTAACTAAACAAAAATGAACAGGTGAGAGAGAGAGATGGGAGACAGACAGAGAGAGAGAGAGAAACCGAGAAAGAAAGAGGAATAAGGACAGAAAGCCCGTCAATATAAGTTAAAGAAGAAAAAAAGTATGTGGCTAGGTTACTTTTGTTGGCTTTGTTGTTGTTGTTGCTTGAGGTTTTTTGTTGTTTGTTGTTGTTGTTGTTGTTGTTGTTCTTTACTTTTGTTTTTTTTAGGAAAGCACGTTTATCCAATACGTTCTTGCCCAACCTGTTCGTCGCTACCTGTATAAAGCTGACCCCCCCCCCCCCCCCTTCTCTCTCTCTCTCTCTCCCTTTCTTTCTCTCTCTCTCATTGTTGCCTTTCACGGAGCTAATTTGAGAAGCTAGACGATCCCATCAGGTAGCCCACCCCCGGGGGTTAAGCCCAGTCCATGGAAGATCAAAGGCATTGTACATTGCCAAGTGGCCTCATTGGTTAGTCGCTAGATAGCCTGGTCTACCCAGAAACAGGTCTGCTTAGGACAACAGCAAGCGCCAAGCGATAGCAGGGTATTATCCCCGTGGGCAAATGTTAAAAAAAGCCCCCTCCTCTGCCCCTTCCATTCAATTCAGACGGTTTCAGGTCATGGTTAGGGTTAGGGATAGGTTTAGGGTCAGCTTAATCATCAACTTTTATTTGGGGGGGTATTTGACACAAACTGACCCTTAACCTTATCCCAACCCTATTCCTAACCCTAATCCTAACCTGAAACCGTATAATCCACACACACACAAAATATTATTTTTTTAAATGATAGTACGTTATGAGATTGACACTTATCTGACCCTAAACCTATCCCTAACCCTATTCCAAACCCTATTCCTAACCCTAACTGAAACCGTCTGAAATGAATGGAAGGGGCAGAGGAGGGGGCTTTTCTTAACATTTGTCCATCCCCCCGTGTCCTATGTCTTTTTTTGTAAACTATCAATTCCACGATTTTTTTCAAAATGGCATAGTAGTTAGATATCCTCGACTTTTATGTGTATATATATTTTTGTTTAATAAAAAAAAAATGCCTTCCTATAGTGTATTTTATTAAGCGTAGTGTAGTGTAGTGTAGTTTAGTGTAGTGTAGTGTAGTGTAGTGTAGTGTAGTGTAGTGTAGTGTAATGTAGTGCACGCTCTAGTTTAGGTGAACTATGTTCCATTTTTGCGCACATTTAGGCCTTATATTAAAAGATTTAACTAGCAAAACATATTTTGTGTAAGAAGTAAAGCGAGATAGAACAGTGTATCATGCGTTTTGTGTAAGAAGTAAAGAGAGAGAGAACAGTGTATCATGTGTTTTGTGTAAGAAGTAAAGAGAGAGAGAACAGTGTATCATGCGTTTTGTGTAAGAAGTAAAGAGAGAGAGAACAGTGCATCAGCGTTTTGTGTAAGAAGTAAAGAGAGAGAGAACAGTGTATCATGTGTTTTGTGTAAGAAGTAAAGAGAGAGAGAACAGTGTATCATGCGTTTTGTGTAAGAAGTAAAGAGAGAGAGAACAGTGCATCATGTGTTTTGTGTAAGAAGTAAAGAGAGAGAGAGTGTATCATGCGTTTTGTGTAAGAAGTAAAGAGAACAGTGTGTATCATGCGTTTTGTGTAAGAAGTAAAGAGAGAGAGAACAGTGTATCATGCGTTTTGTGTAAGAAGTAAAGAGAGAGAGAACAGTGTATCATGCGTTTTGTGTAAGAAGTAAAGAGAGAGAGAACAGTGTATCATGTGTTTTGTGTAAGAAGTAAAGAGACAGAACAGTGTATCAGCGTTTTGTGTAAGAAGTAAAGAGAGAGAGAACAGTGTATCATGCGTTTTGTGTAAGAAGTAAAGAGAGAGAACAGTGTATCAGCGTTTTGTGTAAGAAGTAAAGAGAGAGAGAACAGTGTATCATGCGTTTTGTGTAAGAAGTAAGAGAGAGAGAACAGTGTATCATGCGTTTTGTGTAAGAAGTAAAGAGAGAGAGAACAGTGTATCATGTGTTTTGTGTAAGAAGTAAAGAGAGAGAACAGTGTATCATGTGTTTTGTGTAAGAAGTAAAGAGAGAGAGAACAGTGTATCATGTGTTTTGTGTAAGAAGTAAAGAGAGAGAACAGTGTATCATGTGTTTTGTGTAAGAAGTAAAGAGAGAGAGAACAGTGTATCATGTGTTTTGTGTAAGAAGTAAAGAGAGAGAGAACAGTGTATCATGCGTTTTGTGTAAGAAGTAAAAGAGAGAGAACAGTGTATCATGTGTTTTGTGTAAGAAGTAAAGAGAGAGAGAACAGTGTATCATGCGTTTTGTGTAAGAAGTAAAGAGAGAGAGAACAGTGTATCATGTGTTTTGTGTAAGAAGTAAAGAGAGAGAGAACAGTGTATCATGCGTTTTGTGTAAGAAGTAAAGAGAGAGAGAACAGTGTATCATGTGTTTTGTGTAAGAAGTAAAGAGAGAGAGAACAGTGTATCATGCGTTTTGTGTAAGAAGTAAAGAGAGAGAGAACAGTGTATCATGTGTTTTGTGTAAGAAGTAAAGAGAGAGAGAACAGTGTATCATGTGTTTTGTGTAAGAAGTAAAGAGAGAGAACAGTGTATCAGCGTTTTGTGTAAGAAGTAAAGAGAGAGAGAACAGTGTATCATGCGTTTTGTGTAAGAAGTAAAGAGACAGAACAGTGTATCATACGTTTTGTGTAAGAAGTAAAAAGAGAGACAGAACAGTGTATCATGTGTTTTGTGTAAGAAGTAAAGAGAGAGAGAACAGTGTATCATGCGTTTTGTGTAAGAAGTAAAGAGAGACAGAACAGTGTATCATGCGTTTTGTGTAAGAAGTAAAGAGAGACAGAACAGTGTATCATGCGTTTTGTGTAAGAAGTAAAGAGAGACAGAACAGTGCATCATGTGTTTTGTGTAAGAAGTAAAGAGAGAGAGAACAGTGTATCATACGTTTTGTGTAAGAAGTAAAGAGAGACAGAACAGTGTATCATACGTTTTGTGTAAGTAGTAAAGAGAGAGAGAAAAGTGCATCGTGTGCTTTGTGTAAGAAGTAAAGAGAGAGAGAACAGTGTATCATTTTGTGTAAGAAGTAAAGAGAGACAACAGTGTATCATGCGTTTTGTGTGATGTGTTATGGTTTTGCGTGTTTTGGAGGGGAGACACAACGTTTCGGTTCATAGAATCTTCATCGAGTGTGGTGATGTTTGACAGAAGTGTCTCATTCCCAGACATTGAGGACTCAATGTACCCAGGTTATGTACCCTGCCACCTGTGGTGCAACAACCGTTTATGGAGAGCCTACTCATCCATCGCCTGGGTGACAAGAGAACTGTGTATAAACTGGCACTGTATTTATATAAAGCATTCCAGCTAAGGGAAACACTTTTGTCTTGATTTGTAATGACATTGTTGAGTCGGTTATTCTATATTCATTGTACTGTCTTGTCTTTCATTATATCTGCAATTGTTCTGCCCCTCATTCATATGGGGCTTTGGCCTTTCATGAATAAATCTTTTGACCTCTCTCTCTCTCTCTCTCTCTCTCTCTCTCTCTCTCTCTCTCTGTATGTATCATTAGACATTCTCCCTCTTCATTTTAAATTAAGATATAATAAAGCAATATTTATGTTCAAAATCATGTTAAAAAAATTCAATTCAACATGAAATGTCTTCCTCATAGACTGATGTTACCTCTTCCAAAATTAGATTTATTCAAATCTAGGGGGTCTCCTCTGGAACGGCATTTCTTCCCAAATTAACGTTCATGTTTGTCTAAACACATTCAAAAAAAGATATCATCAAATACTCATGAACGAATACTCTAGCTCATAATATCCAAGAATGTCTACTTTGTATCCTTTTCCAAATCTCTCATTGGTTATAATACATGCTTATGTGTTAAGTCTTCTAATATGTACATTGTATTTACTATGCATTATTTTTCATGCATGTATTACTTCATTTCTGCCATCTTTTATTTTATTTTGACCTCTCTCTCTCTGTCGGTCTCTGTCAGTCTGTGTGTCTGCCTGCCTGTCCTTGTCTCAGTCTCTCTCTTTATTTGATGCAATTTATCTTATTTATATGCCTTTATATGTCCGTTTACAACCTTGATTTAAGGATGTTGTCTTTTTCTTGTATTTTGCGATGTCTTTTTTTATATTTTTTAAATTTCTGTTCTTTTGTTCTGAGGGCCGGATATAAAAAAGCCGGTTATTGTGCTTATTCCGCTTTCCCTCAATAAAAAAAAAACATTCGTTCGTTCGTTCGTTCTCTCTCTCTCTCTCTCTCTCTCTCTCTCTCTCTCTCTCTCTCTCTCTCTCTCTCTCTCTCTCTCTCTCTCTCTCTCTCCATCGCTCGCTCTCTCATACACACACACAAACACACACGCGCGCGCACTACACTACACCTCCTGTCCAGTACGGCGTTGACGTAGCGGGCTATCTCGCGGGCCGAGCAAGGGGAGAAAAACCAGGGGTTTCTCAGGTTGTCTGCCGTACGCAGTTCTGTGCCCCCCGCCATGATGAAACGGTCTGTGGCGCGGCAGTTATTCCCCCTGCCCCCATCATGGCCGGCCCCCAGACTGGTACATGTATAGAGAGAAAAAATATCTCCTGGATGGAAACATAATATTATGTGATTTAGTACTTGCTTTATGTATAGGCCTCATTGGAAAAAAAATGATATCTTTCCGTGTATATTTCAACGCAATACTGCGGTGCAAAGTGGCTTTTTGTTTGGCATGACCCAAACAATGTACATTAGATTAAAACAATAGATGTGGCCACTGAAACTAGGGTTATTAACGCCTTTGACAGCGAGAGTTAATCCCTTGCTGGTCAGTACTTAAAGGGGCATTCACTCTTGCAAAAGGCAGTCATTTAGTGGCCTCAACTAGGGTTATTGGCGACAGTTAAGCCCTTGTTGGTCAGTACCCAAGCATCTACCAAGGGCATTCACTCTTGCAAAAGGAAGTTGTTGCAGTGGCCACAGGCCACTTCAAGAGTGGGATGACTCTGCTTTGCGTTTTATCTCATGATGTGGCCAACATAAGGTCAAATATAGGCCTAATTATATACTCATCTCGTTAAAAACAAAAGGTCTCCCGAGTCTTCACAACCAAATAGTGCATGGAAAGAAAAATGAATGTGAATATTAGTATTTCCTAGTTTTGATACAAAAACGCCCAGTTGATAGATGTTCCAAACGTGTCTACTATACGTTTGTCCCACTTAATGAGGCAGATTCATATTAACCAAAAGTTAATCAACCAAGTAGATACCCTTTTTAATGTCATCAGATAGACATAACATTAAAAACGATGCAAAAGAATACCTACATCGGGAGCAATATTTTTACCTTACAGAATTTTTTTTTTAACTTCGGGGTTGGGAGGGTGGTTCAGAAAGTATTACATATTTATGATCAGGAACATGATTATTTGCTCAACTGTAAAGGCTCACAGGGGGTCAAATTTTGCAACTATGTACCGCAACTGGTTTTAAATTATTAGCCTATGGTTTCTCACCTCTCTCTCTCTCTCTCTCTGTCTGTCTGTCTGTGTGTATGTGTGTGTCCGCGTTTATGGCTGGAAAAAACATATGTCCACCACCTTACATCCACTTACACGTACACAACTAATCTGTTGTGGTCACTGCACTGACCTGTGCGCCAGTTCATGGACAGCGGTGTGCACGGACTGGAAGGCCCCCCTGTCCTCTATCACCGACACGCTCCGACCCCCTCCCTGACACATTGTGGCCACGTTGGCTAACCCTGTAGAAAACATGATACATTATAAAGATACTATGACAGGGGTCCTGAACATGTATGGACAATACGCGATGGCAGCCTTGAACATGTATAAATACAATAGCCCTAAGAACAAGATTAGATAACGTGAGAACATGGATAGACAATACGCGATGGTAGAGGTAACACACAATGCTAGGCATGGATAGCCCTGAAAAATGTACGGAAGGTAGCCCTGAACATGTATGGATAATATACACAAAGAAGAAAGTTAAGCACCCCACCACTTTTTTGCTGTAGATGAGATGAAATCGAGATTTATTGCAAATAATCAATAAAGAATGAAACAACATTGATTGGTAAATGAAAGTTTGACTATCTGACTATAACAAAACGCATAATTTAATGTATGGTTACAAATGCATTCTGATATTCTGAAGCAAAAAGGGTTGTCATGTTTAACCCTTTCACCGCCAAAGTCGCATTTTAGCACCACAATGATTTAACTTCTATGTCACTAAAAAGGTATCCAATTGGGGTCTATTATCCAAAGACCCTATTGTCTTAGTTTTGGGAAGTAAAGATAGACCTTATTTTATATATGTCAGAGAAGAATCCCCAATACTGCAGATGGTTTTTGTTCTCTACCCAGGTAAATGTAATGGAAAAATGTTGGCTGAAATATGGCTGGCGGTGAAAGGGTTAAATTAAAACATACCATGTTCCATTATCAATGTAACAATTTCATATGGCTATCAGAAAAGTTAATTATTGTGGGAAAACGTCATGAGGAGTGTCCAAAACTCATTTGGCAAATCAAAGTTCAGTAGCGTGTGTTTCCTCCCTGTGCCTGGATGACTGCTTCAACCCTGCTTACAACAGAATAATGGTAGCCTTGTAATAGCTAATATAAGGGGCGCTTAACTTTTTTCTTTGTGCATATATAATGGTTGCCCTGAACATGTATGGACAATATGCAATGATAACCCTGAACATGTATGGACAATATACGATGGTAGCCCTGAACATGTATGGACAATATGCAATGGTAGCCCTGAACATGTATGCACAATATACAACAAGGGCGTCGCCGAGCGGCAGACATGTCCGTCACCAGCAATGCCACGCACTTGCGACACCCCGTAGAGTGTCACATCCTGACACAAAATTGGAAGGGATTCTGTCTTCTAGTTCACGAGATACAGCTTGAAGAAGAAACATATAGCGCAAAGAAGGAAATTTCGGTTTTCAAGGTCACACTTCAAGGTCAAGTTCAGCATGGTGATAATTTATGCTCGGATGTTTTCTTCTATAGGGTATACAGTACCACACACAATCTGAAGCGCTTCTGTCAAGTACCAATGTGGAAAATATGGTTTAAAACCCAATGTGTAGACCCCTACCACATTCAAGGCCTACTGATCGCCCGGACCGTGACATTGACCTTGATCGGTATGCCACCATCAGAACGGGCATAAGCCAAAGTACCTTCATGCCAAATTTGAAGACACTAACACTAACGGTGTGGGAGTTATGGCCCCTGAAAGATTTTCGGTTTTCAAGGTCGTACGCCAAGGTCAAGGTCACGACGGCAAAATGGTTTGCGCGGATGCCTTCCTCTCATGGTGACACACCAGCACACAAACGTTGACGTGATTCGGTCAACCCGTTCGAAAGATATCCTTGGGACAGACAGAAGGAGAAAAAAATGACCCTCCGATTTTCAGGCTCCAGCGATCTTTTTGACCTTGACCTTGACCTTGATCGGTATGCCATCATCAGAACGGGCATAAGCCAAACCACCTTCATACCAAGATTCAACATCCTATGTCGATCTTGCCCGATATATGGCTAAAAATAGATTTTCGGTTTTCAAGGTCGTACGTCAAGGTCAAGGTCACGACGGTAAAATGGTTTGCGCCGATCTCTTCCTATTAAGGAGGCACACCTTCACACAAAATTTGACGCGATTCGGTCAAGCGGTTCGGGAGATATCCTTGGGACAGACAGAAGAAAAAAAATAAGAAAAAATACAAACCAGCCCATCGCAAAGTCCGTTACCTTCGGTGACGGACAATGATAGCCCTGAACATGTATGGGCAATATGCAAAGGTATTCCTGAACATGCATGGACAATGGTCCTGAGAAAATGTAAAGATGATGTGCAATGACACGTATCAAGAGAATTATGATATAATGTAGGCTTACCTAATCGCGTGCACACACACGAATATGCACAACACAAACTCGTGATCTATCTCCCTCTCTCTCTCTCTCTCTCTGTCTCTCTCTCTGAGATAATATGTATGTGTGTGTGTGTGTGTGTGCGTGCGTGCGTGCGTGCGTGCGTGCGTGTGTGTGTGTGTGTGCGCGTGCGTGCGCGTGCGTACGTACGTGCTTGTGTATTTTTTTTACACATGTGTGTGTGTGTGTGTGTGTGTGTGTGTGTGTGTGTGTGTGTGTGTGTGTGTGTGTGTGTGTGTGTGGAAAGAGAGATGACATGTGTTGATACATTTACTCTTACCTATTGTGTATCGAAAGAGAACTCCAGAATCATCAGTTACCAAGTCGTATCTGAAACACACACACACACACACACACACACACACACACACAGCGCGCGCGCGCGCGCACACACACACATATACACACACGCGCGCGTGCACGCACACACACATACACACGCGTGCGCTATGTGTACATGCATACACAAACGCGCACAATCAGTCAAATCACGGGTGTAATTGTACGCACGCACGCAAGCATTTTCAAACGCATCCTTGCATGTACGCATGCGTTCACGTTCTTTCTTTCTGTGTGCGTGTGAGTGTGCATTTGGATGCGTGTACATACTCAAGTGAATGTACCCTATTCAGATGACTGGATACGTGAACACAGCCTGAAAGTCACGAGAGCGTGGTCGCGCCCGCACAAACAAACAAACACACACACACACACACGCGCGCGCGCGCGCGCAATAAAAAAAACCCCAGCCCAACACACACAAAAAAGAAAGAACGATCACATCATTATGAGCCAGGGGCATCCAAGCCAGGCACTCGGGGACGCAAATAATAATTATGTGCCGCGAACGCCTGGCACATGTTGTCGCCTTTTTGTCGCAGGTCACAATTTGTGCCCGGGCGACAATAAGTGCCGTAACATCTCTCTCTCTCTCTCTCTCTCTCTCTCTCTCTCTCTCTCTTATATATCGCATTCAGGGTCCAGTGTCGTTGATTATTTTATTGTGTCCCAAAGCTTGTCTTCTAAGTGCCAAAAAATGACTATCGTTCCGATGATTGAATCGAAACACTTGCCTATTGTACTAGATTTACATTTTGTTGGTGATGTGCCTCTTGCATTGGAAGCGCCAAAGGCTGTTTCAATTGTAAAGTATAAATGGGATGACGATAAAAAAGAAGAATTTATAAACAAAATGTATTCTGATCATGCACAAGATTTGTTAAGCAAAGCTACGGATCTTATTGGTACCGATGTGAGTGATGCGCTTTGTAAATTTAATGAAATGTTTGAGTATGCAGGTAAATGTATGGAAAAAACTATTGTCATTGGGAAGGAAAGACAAAAAGCATGGTTCGATCAGGAATGTAGGCAGGAGAGGAAATCTCTCAGACAGTATCTGAGAAAAATACATAACACACATATATTTAAGGATGACACCGCGTACACACAAAAAAAGACAGATTTGGACAACGAAAGAGCGGCATATTCACAAAAGAGAAGAGAATATAAAGAACTCCTTAGATCTAAGAAAACGATTCACAGGGATAATTTGATTACTGATCTACAAAATAACCTAAATAACCCCCAAACATTTTGGGACACCATTCGATCAGCTCATCCAAGGTCAGGGGGCCAAAATACTATTAGTAATAAGCAATGGTATGACCATTTCAAATGTGTGTTTAATTGCCCTCTTGCTGAAACCATGTTAAATTCTGTAGGCACACGTGACAATGAAAATCCTAGCTGCGAACCTTTGAATGTGCCTATTACTTCAGAGGAAGTGGAAGGTGCAATCAAAGCATTAAAACATAACAAGGCAGCAGGTCCAGATGGATTATTAGGCGAGTTTTTCAGATTTAGCATGGATCAAATAACCTCTTTTCTTGTAAAGTTTTTCAATTTTCTCTCTGACAATGGTTTGTTTCCTGACGACTGGTGCTTATCAGTTATTCTGCCATTATACAAAAAGGGTGATTTGAACAATACTGACAATTACAGAGGCATATCTTTATTAAGTATTACCAGCAAATTGTACAGTTTTATTTTAAACAAACGTATCACAAAGTGGATAGAAGAAGGTGGCATCATTGGGGAAGAGCAGGCAGGGTTTAGAGAAAAACTTAGTACATGTGACCACATATTTACTCTTTATTCTATGATTCAAAAGCAACTGCTGAGACATAGAAAGCTATATGTAGCTTTCATTGACTTTCGATTTTGTTAGTAGGGATAAGTTATGGAAAATACTGTTTGCAAATGGTTTAAATGGAAAGATCTTTTTAGCTTTACAAAGCATGTATAATGTCGTGAAAGCACAAGTGCGCGCAAACGGTGACTTAACTGAAGCCTTTTTGTGTCCTCGTGGTTTGAAGCAGGGTGAAGTTTGCTCTCCTGTTCTATTCTCACTCTTCATTAATGAATTAACAAAAGATGTTCTTAGTAATGGCAAACATGGCATACAGCTATCTCCAGAACTTATTGAATTGTTCATCCTCCTCTTTGCCGATGATGTCGCTTTGTTCTCAGATACTATTGTGGGTCTTCAGAATCAGTTAAACATATTATTCAATACAGCAAAGCGACTTGATTTAGTTGTGAATTTAGATAAATCAAATGTTGTTGTTTTCAGAAATGGTGGGTATCTGTCTTCATCTGAAAGATGGACGCTTGGTGGACAAGAACTACAAATAGTTAATATGTACAAATACCTCGGAATCTATCTATCTACAAAGCTCTCGTTTTCTTACACTCTAAAAGATTTGGCAGATAGGGCAAGAAAGGGCGTTTCCGTAATTATTAGATTGATGTGGTCTATAGGAGAGCATTCCCCACAACTATTTTTCAAAATGTTTGATTGTCAAATTCAGCCGATTTTAACGTATGGATCGGAAGTATGGGGTTTATGTTCTGACCAACAGCACATAGAACGTATTCATTTATCAGCTTTAAAACGATTCATGGGTGTGAGCCCAAAAGCACCAAGGCAATTGATTTATAGTGAAACAGGAAGATACCCTCTCTTTGTTAATACCTATACAAAATGTGTGAAATTCTGGTTAAGAATAGTGAACATGGATGAGGACAGATACCCGAAGAAAAGTTATAACATGTTACTTTGTTTACAGAGGCAAAATTATGTTACATGGGCATGTCGTGTACGCAAAGTTCTATACAGATATGGTTTTGGGTTTGTTTGGGAAGCGCAGGGAGTGGGAAATATAAAATTGTTTATTTCTGTGTTTAAACAGAGACTTATTGATTCCTTCAGTCAAGATTGGCATTCTGCTTTAGAAAGTCACGACTTCTTTGAAATATATTCAACATTTTGTAATTCAATATCTTGCAAAAGCTATTTGAACAACATCAAGAACATAACTTGGCGAAGGTGTTTTGCTAAGTTTCGAATTGGTATGTCACCCATTAAAAAACACTTTTTGCAATATAAATTCAATGAAGGTGATAAATGTTGTCCATTTTGTGTAACTGTAGTAGAAAACGAAGTCCATTTTCTTTTTGTTTGTCCTAAATATAACGAGCTTAGAATGGAATTAATACCAAAGAAATATTATAATTGTCCATCTTTATTCAAGTTAACTCTAATCTTATCTTCCGAAAATTCTCAACTAATCTCTAAAGTAGCATCGTTTATACATAAAGCTTTAACAGTTAGACGTCAATGTTTGAGTGAAAGGTAGAATGCACGAGATGTTACTTAAAGTTTTTGCTTGTATTGTTATTGTTATGGGCCAGTGGCCTAACAATTAAACCATTTTTGACTTTTTTTTGGACTTTGACTTTGACTCTCTCTCTCTCTCTCTCTCTCTCTCTCTCTCTCTCTCTCTCTCTCTCTCTCTCTCTCTCTCTCTCTTTGTTGATTACGAAAAAGCTTTTGATTTTGTTAACCGTGCACTTTGGTGGCAAAAGATTATGAATATCAACATTAGAGGAGACATATTAAGAGTAGTCAAAAATTTGTATGCCAGAGCAAAGTCCTGTATTTCATGGAATGGTGATTTGTCCTCTTTTTATGAGTGCAACACTGGGGTAAGGCAAGGCGAAAATTTATCACCTCTTTTGTTTTCTAGTTTTCTAAATGATATGAAGGAGTATATTGGAAATAAAACAGGTAAACTAGAATCCTTAAAGGTCAGTGCAAGGCAGATGCATGTAAACGAAACTGAAGTAGACAAGCTTTTTAATATGTTTCTGCTTTTGTATGCGGATGACACAGTTATTTTAGCTGAATCCCCTGCCTCATTACAAAATGCACTTGACGCTATGTATAGGTATTGTACTCACAACAAACTTAAAGTAAATGTAGCTAAAACAAAAGTGGTTGTTTTTTCAAGGGGCAAAATAAAAAAAATTCCAGAATTTAGGTATAACAATTGTAAATTAGAAGTCACTTTCGATTTCCAGTATCTTGGATTAACATTTAATGATAGCAATAAGTTTAAGTTAGCTCAGAGGAAGTTGTACGATAAAGCTTCTCGAGCAATGTTTTCAGTACTGCGTAAGTGCAGGAAGCTAATGTTACCTGTTGATGTACAGATTGATTTATTTGATAAAATGATAGCCTCTATTTTATTGTTTGGCTGTGAAGTTTGGTGTCCCCAATTATGCGACTTGGCAGCTAAAATGCAATTAAAGTATTATAAATTAGTGCTGAGCTTAAACAAATCTACGCCTACGTATATGGTTCTAGGCGAGTTAGGTCGTTATCCTATAGAGATCTCTGCAAAAAGTCGTATGCTGAATTTTTGGTTTAAACTTAGGGATGCTTCTAATGATGATAATCTTTCTAGTATCATGTATAGATTTCTGTTGAAGTTATATGGTTCTGGTGAGTATAAGCTAATTTTCTTCAAACAGTACATACTACGTTAAATTCTTTGGGTTTCAGTGATCTTTGGCTTGGCCAGTATAATATTAATTTCAGTCAACATTCTTTCAAAAAACAAATAAATCGGCGTCTGCGTGACCAGTTTGTCCAGACCTGGCAGGCTGAGTTAAACACAAACAAACTTTACACGAACTACAGAATATTTAAAGAAAATTTTGTGTTAGAAAAATACTTGACCATTCTCCCTGAATACCAGGCCAAATGTATTCTCAAATTTAGAGTATTAAATCACAGGTTACCTATTCAGCAAGGACGTTTTCAGGGAATTGTTCATGGAGAGAGAATGTGCAATAGGTGTGAATCAAATGATTTGGGAGATGAATTTCATTTTGTTTTCAATTGTAATTTCTTTAGCAATAGCAGAAAACTGTTGTTGAAGCCTTTTTATTACAAACACCCTAATACTATTAAGTTCAACAAACTGTTTACAACACGTAATAAGAAAACTCTGCAAAATGTAGCAAAATTTGTTAAAGTTATTATGCATAGCCACTGATTGTTCACATTTCATTGCTCTTTGTCTATTGTATCATTATGGATGTGCTTGTGCGTGTGTGTACGTATGTGTATGAGCATGCGTGTGTATCTGTGCGCACATGTGGGTATACATGTGTATTAGAGAGAGAGAGAGAGAGAGAGAGAGAGAGAGAGAGAGAGAGAGAGAGAGAGAGAGAGAGAGAGAGAGAGAGCATGAATGTGCGTGTGCTGGTGTGCGCATTGCCTTTGTAAATTTAATATATTGTTTGGTTATATATTATTATGCCACTATTTCAATGAATTTCATGATGATGGTTCGATTGCCTACCATGTGGGGGTCATACTGACATCAGTGTAACTGATATGTAAAAGGTTTGATTGTAGTGATGTGTGATATGACAATTTGGTATGTCGTGGTTTAGTTGGATGGGGTGCATAATTATGTGAACCGCACCATTGTAAGTTAATTAATACGTTTGAAAGGTCGATGTTTGTTGCAGTAATTATTTTATGTGTGCTTTGTTACATTGATTGATGTACGTATTCACAACAGTTCTTGCCGCAACCCTTCAATGTGACTGGATATTGATCTATATTTTCTGTTTTTTCGTTTGTTTGTTTTTGTATGTTGTTGTTGTCGTCAAAGGTTTATTGTTTGTTCTTTTTTACTTTTTCTTTTTTCATTGTTTATATATTTTTGTTTTTGTTTTTTGTTTTTGTTTTTCCATGTACCCCCAAGGGGCTTTTTTGGAAATAAAAAACCTTGAAACCTTGAAACCTCTCTCTCTCGTGTGTCTATGTGTGTGCGTGCGTGCGTGCGTGAGTGCGTGCGTGCGCGTGCGTGTGCGCGCGTGCGCGTACGTGTGTGTATGCGCGCACGCGTGTGCGTGCGTGTGTGTGTGTGTTTGCTTGGTATTTTCATGTACTTTTTATTGCGTTTTTGGTCTACATTATGATATACTAGCTAGTTGTCTATTCATTAATTGTTTTTGCATTTTCTTTTTTCTGATGGCAAGATGTAAAGAAGCTATGCTTCAATTAAAAAAAAAGAATTAACAAAAAGATTCGTTCGTTCTCTCTCCTCTCCCCCCCCCCCCCTCTCCCCCATACCCAGTCATCAGCATGGTGTGGTCGTGGGGAGGAAGGCCCGGGGTGGCTGTCACCCATCGGGCCAGGTTCCGCAACGCCTGCTCCCCGCTCGCCTGCCTTGCCCTTGCCGCTGCCCCACCCCCTCGGGCCTGCACGGTCCACGGAGAGTCCGCCTCGCTCTGTGTCACACAAACACACATGCGCGCGCATAAACGCACACATATACACGCACGCACGCATGTACATACGCACGCGTATACCAGACACACACGCGCGTACGCATACAACACACATGTACATTAACACACGCACACGCGGGCACACATATAAATATATAGGGGGCCTACACTCGCGCGCACGCACGCAGAGAGAGAGAGAGAGAGAGAGAGAGAGAGAGAGAGAGAGAGAGAGCTATTAATGGCTAAGACCAAGCCCTTGTCTCAACCTGTTTTCTTTCACACAGCCAATGTATTCTCCCAATAACCGTGGTTTATTTTACCAAAAACACCTTGCAAATACTGTATCACAACAAAAGAAGGGATAAAAACTTTGAGGTGGGATACCGTAGTGGTGAAAAATGAGCATAAACTAAGTTAACTTGAAATGGGGCGCTGTGCATAATTAATTCCTTCTCCGTTTTCTGGTCGGTCACGAATGAAGGCTCGCGTTGGACTAAAGTCCTACCTCGGCGATGTAGAAGCCAACTGGCCGCACCGTCAGGCGAAAGTTATTGTAGACCTCCAGCGTCCTGAACCGCTCGTTCACCTGTGGTCAGAATATGTCACACACACACACACACACACACACACGCGCGCGCGCGCGCGCGCGCGCACGCATACACACACACACACACACACACACACACACACACACACACACACACATTCACACACACACAGAGAAACATATACACACACACACTCTCTCTCTCTCTCTCACACACACACACACACACACACACACACACACACACATACATACACACTACCTCAATCGCACCCCCCCCCCCCACACACACACAAACACACACGAGTGCGCGCTCATACACACACGCACGCGCGTGTGAATGAGGGGTTGTGTTTGCTTAATGATTAAACCATTATAGTTCAACAGGATGTGTAATGTTAGTGCAGTGCATCGTGGTGATCAATGGCGTGTTTGTTGTTGATTTTTAAGTTCTAACAAATAAGAGTGATCAAAATATTTGTTTTTGTTCTCTGTCTGTCTGTGACTGACGGTCTGTCTGTCTGTCTGTCTGTCTCTCTCTCTCTCTCTCTCTCTCTCTCTCTCTCTCTCTCTCTCTCTCTCTCTCTCTCTCTCTCTCTCTCTCTCCACACACACACGTGCGCACCCGCACTCATGCACATGCACGCACGCACGCACGCACGCACACACACACACACACACACAAACACATGAGCGCGCGTACCAACTTGTGCATGTATTAGTCTACGTCTAATCCAAATTTAGATCGATTGTTCCACATCACGTCGTTTTCACTCCTTTTTATTTATTTAAAAAAACCTTGTGAGGAAGAGAAATAAACCGACAGCTCGCAATCTGAAACGTTGTGTTCGTTTTGTATATATCATCTTGATTTTTTAAAATTTATTTTGTGAACAGAGTGAGACGGACAAGACAGATCAAGGAACAGGACAAACATGTGTTCAGATCCCTTTGCAGAAATATCGAAGTACTAGCGGATACACCCCGCTCATTTTGCTGTCATTTTTAGTCCCCGAGCCGAAGGTTCGGGGAACTATTGTTTTTGTCTGGTCCGTCCGTCCGTCCGGTGTCCGTCCGTCCGTCCGTCCGGCTATTCGTCCGTTTTTCTCAAAAACTATTCAGTCTATCATCATCAAATTTGGTATAATAGTTTGCCAAAATGCAAGCTATCCACTGATGTATTTAGTCTAAACATGGGATAAGCCCGCTGTGCCCTAGGCCCTTTGTGTCACAGGCCCGATGTGTCCCACTTCTTTCCGGCCGTCCATCCGTCCGTGCGCGCGTCCTGTTTTAAATTCTCAATGGTCTCCCCGCTGTGTGCACAGCCGACACATTCCGATTTCGGAGTAGCTCGGCGATGCTGCGACCCCTCAGCATTGCACTTGTTACTTTTGCACCTTTTACTAAAAATGTCTTCCACATAATTTGTGTATTTATTTCCCCCCAATATTTTTGTGATGCCTTTGTAAAGCGCGATGAGCCCATTATGGGGTATCGCGCTATATAAATATTCATTATTATTATTATTATTATCATATTATTATTATTATTATTATTATTATTCCTACGGTGAATCTGATCAAGATTGTAACTGGTTACAACGGTGCACGATCAATCTGTTCGAACTGCAGCCGATATACAGTCAGCTCTCACTGCAACTTTACTATTGGCCCTTAGCAAAATATCTCCCATTGCATTCCTGTTGGTCTTTGGTGATGCTGATCAAGAAAATGTGGTTATTCGTACATGGGTGGACAAGCAGCAGTTTGTGGCCTCCGTCTTTTGCTCGACTCTCATTCTCACTTTGCTTTCCGCTCCTTCAAACTCATTTCCTGGGTGATGATGATGATAAAAAAAGAAAGAAATATAGGGCTACATAATGGTTAAAGGGGTCGGCAGCCAACGGTTTTCAAACTATATTTTTCGGGTGCGTAGCGCTATCGCTACGTATCGAAAGAACTACCCGGGGTAGAACAATAAAAAAAAAAAGATGATTGTACCAATCTGTCAGTTTGAATTCCGACAGACTAGCCATAACCCTATTCCTAACCCTAACCCGAACCCTTTTCGTTACCTAACCCTATTCCTGACCTAAGTTTAACCCTATTTTAACCCTACCCTTAGTTGCCGTAGTGATTTAGCCCGTTATCGATACGTAGTGATAGCCGTACTGATTTATCTTGGTAGTGCTATCGATACGTAACGATAGCGGGATGTCCCCCATTTTTCAAAGTGACACTGAGACAACAGACAGAAAGTAAATTTCATTATTAAGTAGTATAGATTAATTGGAC
>CM065697.1:24505586-24513086 GCA_017654935.2 Phymorhynchus buccinoides | reverse complement strand
TCCAGCGCGGGCAAGAAAAGCGTCAAGGAGGTGGGTAATGGCCACCGAAGACGCAAAAGACGGTTGCCTGACACCACGGGTGATTGCGATCGTCATGGCAATAGCCGACTTATAACCAGCAATAGTGACAGCTGTAAATTGCTTCACTTGATGGAGAAAATTATGGAACTCTGCAAATTCAGGAACTGAAGGATGCAAAGGATCCAGATTCTTTTCTCAGCAATAATCGTACCAAGAGCGCCACCGTATAACAAACGGTTAGTGCTTTGGCGACGAGACAACAAAATTTTCTATACAGTTGGAGCTTAGGCCTTGTGTTCGCAGGCCGGCTCGCAAAGTAGCCAAGCGGTCAGATTTAGCGATCGTGATGGCCGATGCCTGAGCGAGGCTGAACCAGAGTCTTTCGGCTTAACCGAAGAGAAACAGCCAGAACGTGCATGAAACTGAGAAGCTCCGGATACCATGGCCGTGCTGGCCAGCCCGGAGTGATCAGAATCAACCTGGGATCGTCCAACCTGTACTTCTCTATCACACAAGAGATGAGTGCGGTTGGAGGATATGCGTAAGCCAACAGACCGTTCCAAGGAATCGTGAACGCATTCCTTGCATAGGCCTGACGTACAGGGGAAATCTGGCACTGTACTGTGTGGCAAACAGGTCGATTTGTGGTTGACCCCACAAATGCCAGATCGGCTGGAGAGCTTGCCGGGCTATTGTCCATTCTGTTGGAAGGACTTGGCCCAGACGGCTCAGTTGATCTGCCAGGACACTGAGTTTGCCCGGAATAAATTCCACGTCCAAAATCATGCCCTGGCTGTGTGACCAGATGAGCATGGTCTCCGCCAGACTCGACAGAGTGGGTGAGACCGTGCCTCCCTGATGTCGGATGTACGCCAGGCTGGTGGAATTGTCTGAACAAACCACTACCCAGTGATTCCGAAGCACTGTCTGGAAGTGCTGAAGGGCAAGAAACACCGCCCAAAGCTCCAGCCAGTTGATATGGTTGGATAACTCCGAGGGCATCCAAATGCCCGAGATCTCTCCGTGGATGCAGTGTGCGCCCCACCCGACGCATGAGGCATCCGTAAAAAGAAACACCCGGGGAAGGTTTGGCCAAATGGGAACCGAGCCCTGAAGCCACTGTGGATCCAACCACTGACTGACAGCTGTTTGGAACCACGGGCCTACTGTTGTTTTCTCTTCCCAGGCATCCCGTATGGGAAACCGTGTGGCCACCTCCCTCTGGAGCGGACGTTTGTATACTCGCGCCAGAGGGAGAAGTGAAGCCATGGACTCCATTTTTCCCAACTCACGGTGCAGGACACGGAGGGACACGCACCGTGAGTGGAGAATATCCTGGAGCAGAGAGGCAAGAACTTCGATCCGTTTGGGAATTGGACAAACCGTGAAACTGACGGTGTTGAACCGCATTCCCAAGTAATCGAACGTTTGACTGGGGATCAAGTCTGACTTTTCTAGTTTGACCTGAAAACCCATCAAACAGGCTTGCTGAAGTAAGATCTCCGTGGACGACTGGCAGGACTGCTGATTCTGAGCAACATTCAACCAGTCATCGCAACCGCACTTTCTCTTTCACCGCACCGAAAACATGGAATCAGCTCCCATTCACCACTCGCAACTCAGAAACACTTCCACGCTTCAAAACCGCTCTAAAAACCCACTATTTCCGCCAGTTCCACAACCTCGATTAAAATCTGTCTGCTGTCTCCCTTATGTCTTTCCGTCTGTTGGTCTGTTTGTCTGTCTGCCCCCCCTCTCTCTCTCTCTGTCAACGTGTCTGTCACTCTGTATGCCTGTCCATCTGTCCCCCCTCCCCACCCCCTTGCTCTTTTTCTTAACTTCTCCCCCCCCCCTCCCCACTTTGTCTACTCGTCTCACTCTTTGTCTCTCCGTTTTCTATCTGTCTTACTCTCTGCTCCTCTCTATCCCCGTCTCTATCCCCAACTCCTTCCTTCTTTTACGCTCCCTCTTCTGCTTTTCTGCATTACCTTCCATTTTGTCCATTTTCTTCTTTCTGCTTCTGCTCTCTGCCGCTACGGTCAATGATGCACAATGGATGAGTGCATGTGAGCGCGTGCGTGTGTGTACATGCGCGCATGTGTGCGTGTGTGTGTATGTTGTGTGTGTGTGTGCGTGTGTGTGTGTGCGTGCGTGTGTGTGTGCGTGCGTGTGTGTGTGTGTGTGCGCGTGCGTGCGCGCGCGCGCGCGCGCGTGTGTGTGTGTGCGTGCGTGCGTGTGTGAAAGGATGGGCTGGATGGGTGTATTTTAATATTGTGAACATTTTATGTACTTGTGTATTTTTATTTCTTTATCCATTTTGTCTCACTGTTTTAAAATGATTTTACGTTATAAGTGTTTTAAAATGCTATTTTATTAGTATGTGTGTGAGTGTCATTCATTTAATGTTTTTCCACTAATAGTGTGTATCTGTGTGTGTTGTGTGTGTGTGCGCGTGCGTGCGTGCGTGCGTGTCGGTGTGTGTGTGTGTGTGTGTGTGTGTGTGTGAATGTTTATTAATATTGAATATTATGTGCCTTTTTTGTGACTATTGTATGTACAAATTATAGTAAGTTGTTATTTTATGATGCATGCAACTGTATTTCAGTCCTATATATCTCTGTCTCTGTTTGTGTGTCTCTCTCTTCTCTCTTTCTCTGTCTGACTCTCTGTGTCTCCGTCTCTGTCTGTCTGTCTGTCTCTTTCTCTTTCTCTCTCTCGTTCTCTTTCTCTCTCTATCGTTATAAGTGTGGGTGTGAGTGTGATTTGTTAATAGTGTGGCCTGGGCGTCTTTAAGTGTCCATCAGTGTGAGTGTTTCAAGTTGGTTGCGAAAGTGTACTGTAGATTATGTCATTCATTATTTGGGCGTGATTGAGAAATTGACTGAGGGATCAGGGAAGGGGGGTGTTGGTCAATGTTTGATGTATACTTTTTGTTCATTGTGTTTACTATTCATATTAGTGATTTCTGTAAAGCGTTTAGAGCTTAAAGATTAGGCGCTATAAAAGTTGTCTTAATAAATAAATAAATAGATAGACCCTTAGTCTTAAACCCTGTTTCCTCTGAAGAGAGGCAAACTGCACCGTGACTTTGGTGAATATCAGAGGCGCTAGTGAAAGACTGAATGGTATAGAACGAAACTCGTGCACTCGGCCCTTCCAAACAAAACGCAGATACTTCCGATGTTCTGGGTGGATGAGAACATGGAAGTATGAGTTGCGTAAGTCGACGGAAGTGGCCCAGTCGTTCTGACGGATAGCCAACCGTACGTCTTGGGCAGTTTCCATCTTGAACTTTATCACTTGAACAAATTTGTTCAGAGGTGAAAGGTCCAAGACGTAAACTGCCCCTTTCTCCAGAAGAGACACGACCTCGCCGTCCAGAACCTTGTAACGAGCGGGGTCGCGTGGAGGAGGAAACTCGACCGTTTCCACTGACAAAGCGGGTGGACCGTGATCCCACGGAATCATGTATCCGTCCCGCACAACTCGGAGGATCCACGCATTGTGGCAAACAGCTTGCCATGCGGGAAAAGCCCGAAAAAGAGCCCCCACACTTGAAGGTGGGGAGCCCTGTGGACCCTCCTTCGGCTGTGCGGGCTCTACTGAAAAGGCTGCCCGGTAGACCGGCCAGATTGATGCTGGCCCGACCCTGGGCGGCCTCCACGGTTAGCAGATCTAGCTGCACCACGTGACCGACTGCGCGAAACACCTCTCCTAGGAGCTGCTGGCGCACGGTCAGAATACGATGGAGCAGGCATAGAAGACAGCTTTTGCTTCTTACTAGCCCGTTCCAGAACCTTCCTTGACTGGTCGTCCTGCTGACGTTGCTTGACAGCATCGTCAATACAGGAGATCAGATCCTGGGAAAACACGGAAGTCCGGGCTAACGGAGAGGAGGAAAGCTCTGCTTTCTCCGAATTCGTTAGCCCTTGGACCTGTTGGACCACACTATCTCGTAGAGTTGAGGTCAGACGCATTCTGAGGTCTACCACTAACTCAGAGATAGAAGAGACCGTATCGCTAACAGCCGACAGCAGAAGGCCGACATCAGCGGGGTCTGAGTGTTCATTCAACATGAACTGTTCGGGATGCGACTTATCAGGCGTCTCCCCAATCAGAGCGCTGCAAGGATCCAAAGTTGAGCACAAAACAGAAGTTGCTTTAAGCAACTCTGATGTGCTCTGTTCAAGTTTCCTGAACGTGGATAGTGGACAAAGCACCGACTTGGAAGCCGGTTGCTTGAACAGATCCTCCTCCGCTGGACTGAACGAAGTAAAGTCCGAGACGGGGAGAATCGATGGGTCCACAGCCACCGGAGACTTAAATTTTGGTTCAATGGCTTTCTTTCTGATCTTCTTTGAGCCGTCCAGAAGGCCGGTGAACCAGTCCTTCTCCGCCGCTTTGAGTTGAAACTCAAGATGCGAAGAGAGGGACATGCAATGCTTTGCAGGATTGCCGTGGGTGGAGCCAGCCGCATTAGCGGTGGGGTTCCCCCGGGCAGCTAAATCTGGCTGTTTATAGTCCGGACAGTGAGACCGGTACGCTTGAAGTAAGCGTGACCGAGTGCTCATCACCTGACTATTTGACGGAAAATCCCCACCGTGATCTGAGTGGCCAGTGGCTTCATGATCATCGGAAGGATCCCCCATGTCCATATCCGTGTCCAAATCCGTGACAACGGAGGACCGGTCCCGGGCATCCACCGTAGCCTGAACCGGCGGAGCGGTCACGCTGGTGGAAGCCGGGAGGTGAGGTACGGGGACAACCTTGGAACCGAATGGAACCATGGACGGACCCGTATGGACCATGGTTGTCAAGCCCGTATCCTCCCGGTACAACCCGTACGGGCTAGAATGTACCAAGGGGGGTCCCTGTGTGTTAGTCATCGTCGTGCTACTCTGAGCCGAACTAGACCAGTGCACACCGCACAAACCATTGGAGGATTGGTCCGCCGGAAAGAGCACTTGGGACAGTTGAATGAAAGAGAGAGAGCCACCAGGGAAAACCCCTGGGGCTGAGATATTACCCGTACTGCCCACCAAGACTGGGTCGAGGGGGAGAGAAGTCACTGGACCTGCAGGCTGGACAACCGTGGCCGGGAAGGTGGAACCTGAAACAGAGGACACTAGAACACCCCTAGTCGCTAAGACAGAACAAAATCTGTCTAAGAACTGACTAGAGAACAACACTTCCAAGAAGGCTTCAACCGAAGCCTGACTGGAGGAAGAAGATGAAGGAGAGCGAGAACGTTTCGACTTGACTTTAGAATCGCTCTTGCCCTTACGAGAGGAAGACTTAGAAGATTCCTCGGAGAAAAAACCTCCCGTGAAACGACCTTTATCGTCTCGGGGAAGAGCCTTGCTACTCCCCAAAACAGACGAAGATTCTTTCTCCTGAGAAAGAGAAGGAGTACTAGCCTTAGAAGACTGGTTAATGTGAGACCCTGGGGGAGACCCAACACCGGTCTGAGGCTCCATGTTGGCAAAAGACTAACGTAAATTTGTTAACTTTAAAAAGTACAAAAAACGAAGTCCGAAAATACCAAGCTTCAATTCAATTCTAAAACATTTTTAAAAACACAACAATGTTTTTCAAAATTCAAAGAATATTAAGCTAAGATATCGAATACTTAGCCCAAAAGAAACCAAGGCGAAGCTATCCAAAAAGCCAAAGCTTAGGGCGAAAAACCGCAGAGCAGAGAGAAGCAAGTTCACTCAAGAGCGGTGAAGATAAGAATGACTAGCATGGCTGCTCCCAGCATGCTTTGGGAAGGAAGTGTCTTTTCATCCAAATCTATTACAATTTGGCTATCCCGGGCGAATTGAAGGTTCATTCACTTGTATGGTATGGTAAGCTGGATCGAAGAAAAAACAGATACAGAAGAAGAAACCCAGGAATACAGATACGTGTTGGAGTGTATGTCTGTGTCTGTCTGTCTGTCTGTCTGTCTGTTTCCTACCATTGCCCTAGTGTGTGTAAGCGATCCCGTGTGTGTGTGTGTGTGTGTGTGTGTGTGTGTGTGTGTGTGTGTGTGTGTGTGTGTGTGTGTGTGTGTGTGTGTGTGTGTGTGTGTGTGTGTGTGTGTGTGTGTGTGTGTGTGTGTGTGTGTGTGTGTGTGTGTCTGTGTGTGTGTGTGTGTATGTGTGTGTGTGTGTGTGAAGATGGCGATGGGAGAGGGGATTGTATAACTTTATAATGTTGTGGTGTGTGTGTGTGTGTGTGTGTGTGAGAGAGAGAGAGAGAGAGAGAGAGAGAGAGAGAGAGAGAGAGAGAGAGAGAGAGAGAGAGAGAGAGAGAGAGAGAGAGAGAGAGAGAGAGAGAGAGAGAGAGAGAGAGAGAGAGAGAGAGAGAGAGAGAGAGAGAGAGAGAGAGAGAGAGAGAGAGAGAGAGAGAGAGAGAAAGAATACGAATACGAACATTTTTAATGAGGGAAATTTGATAAGCTGAGACAGCTGTTTTACACCATGCCCTCAGGCAAAACAAGACAAGAAAAAAAAGAGTATAAAACATGTGAAAATTGCAACAATAACATTACTTTTTAGCAAATCAACACAACTAAACATTATGTACAGGAAAACAATTTAAATGAACGAACAATATTATACACATAAACACACATATCACGCGCGCGCACCCACCCACCCACCCACACATCACGTCACACTGACACACACCATCACGCGCGCATACACGCACGCTTAGACCCATACACACGTAGGCGTGCTTGTACACACATATCTTGTTCAGCATGTAGATTGCTGCTCCATGGGTATTACTTCAGAATTGCAATAATAAGCAGAATTGCAATAATAAGGAAAATGTTAATTAGGCCGACACATATGAATATCTAGCATTATGGTTGATCAATCAAATATTTATGATGGGCCTTTATAAAGGATAATAAACTGGGTTTAATTTTTAGATGACAGGTTCCATAGCTTGGCACCTGAATAAGTAAGAGATGTCATGATCACTTTTTTCTTGGCTTTGGAATGTGGACAATTTTCTTGCCACGTATATTGTTGATGGGGAACATATTATACAGATAAACTGGCGTCAATCATTCATTATTGTATATGTTACGCGTAGTCGATGTACTTGCGCAATTCGTGTAGGCCTACTAAGCAGCGGTTTTGCATAATACGTGAACTGCGCAACGCTGTTGCCAAGTTCATGAATTACACAAAACCGCTGCGCAGTAGGCTACATGAACTACGCAAAATGTTTTTGCTCAGTACACGTAGGGGAAGACGGGGTAAAAAGCGCATGGGCGGGTAAGAAGCCCACCCCAAATATCTCATGAAATGAAGCAAATTTCAGTCTCATTTTGCCCATGAGACGAGCGTTAATGTCTAGCATTCGTCTCATGGGCAAATTTGACTGAAATTTTCTTTATTTCATGAGATAATTGGGGTGGGCTTCTTACCCGCCCATGCGCTTTTTACCCCGTCTTCCCCTATTGTGCAAAGTTGAAAAGAA
>CM065697.1:24481149-24500086 GCA_017654935.2 Phymorhynchus buccinoides | reverse complement strand
CACCTCGGCTCCCATCTAGACCATCTCTCTCTCCTCTCCAAGCTATCCTACCAACAAACCTCGTAATCTCACTTTCGTAATACTCTCTGCTCGTCTCCTCTTCTATGTCCTACAATCTCTCTCTCTCTACTCTATCTCACCTCCCCGTGCCAACATCTCCGCAATGCTCCTCTCCTCGCACCCTCTTTCTCTTCCTACTTTCTTTCGAGCTCTCTCCTCTCTCTTTTCATCCCTCAAATCCCCACAATGCTCTACACAATCTCATCTCTGCCCTTCTCATCTCCCCTCTCTCGTCACTTACAATTTTCTCATTTCTAATCTTCATCTCAAAAAAAAATCAAACATATAACACAAAATACCTTTTTCTCGGGCTCATTGACGTTCCATGTTTCTGCTGCCGGCAGTCATCTCAGATCACTCACGTCTTTCATCGCAAAAATCTTGCGATCAAGTCCTCGAAACCTCAAATCTACCTACAACCGGCCCGACGCCCCAAACTCTTCCTCGACAAGTCCCTCTCCACTATTCCTGACTCGTCTCCTTCTCCTCGTCATCCGCGGTCAGCCATCTATCTTCCGCTCGCGGAATCCTGCCCAACCAGCTCTCTCTTCACCGCCGTCTCTCTATCGGTCCGTACCGAACAAGACACACAACACTGACTCCCCCTCGCTCAGAGAACTATGCCCGGTGCATCTCATACACATAGTCCCGATCTCTAACAATACTCAGGCCTCTCACTCATGGCGTCTCCCGCCATCAGTTGGAACCTCCAATCACAATCTCTTCATCTCGACCCGCTACCCCTCTCCTTTCTCCCAATCGTCTCCTCTCCATCCTCACCTCTCCCTCCTACTCATCTCGTAACGTCACTCTCGCTTCCGCGGGTCTCTCGATCTCCTCTCAAAAAAACCACGTTCCTCTCGCGCAGCCCTCGACGTCTCGCTCCTCTCCAATCCTCTTCATCATTCTTCCCTCTCTCTCTCTCCTCTCATCTCATTATCAAAGCTACCGGTCACACCACACTGATTCATCTGATGGACTCGAACGAATAGACGCCCCCTCTACCGTCTCTCCAGCTGCTCAGCTCTTAAATCCACAGAAATCTCGACTCCAAGGCTATCCTTCCTCTTCCTATCTCCTGGCCCTCAGTCCTCTCACAGCTCTCTTCTCCGCGCTCGTAGCACTTCAGTCTGCACAAATTCTGTCAACTCGATTCCGATCCCGGTCCTAACTCCCAATAAGGGTCTCCTTACCTTCTGTCTCCGGTCCTTCCAATTGTCCTCGACACTAATCGTTCATCCCTCACTTCTCCATCTGTTCTCTCGATACACTACCCCTGATCTTCCGCTGAAATCCATCTAGACTCCATCAGCTACTCCACTCCTGCCCTCTATGCTCTCCTCGATTCCCAAAAGCCTTCTCTCCATATCCTTGCATCCTTCCTTCTCTATAACTCTCCCGTTCTCGCACTCACTCTCCGTCCATCTTTCGTCCTCAATCTCCCTGCTATTTCTCGGGTCCTACTTCGTCCACCTCCCGGTCGCCTCTCACTTCCAAACAGCCGATCGTATACAGACCTAAAATCTCGCTCTGCTCCTCACCTCTCTCTCGGAATCGCGGAATCATTCTCAGACATCATCCATCCCGACTCTTCGCGCTTCTCTCCCGGTCCCTCCACCCCGATCCTCTATTTCCTCTCCGATACGAATCTCTTCGTCTGTAGCTCCCGTCCCTCATACCTCACTCCTCTCTCCGGGGTCCTTCAAGGCGCTCTCTCTTCCCACTCGCATCCCATCTCCTTCCAGTACCATCTTCCACCTCCCTCATAGTTCACCTCTTGTCGTCGTTCCTCCCATTCCAATCTCAGCTCTGTATTCCTGAGTTGTCAAACTTTGCCTCCTGGTGATAGTGCAGACTCTGTACCCTCTCCTACTCCCACTGTCACGATTCTCTCGGAAAAAAAAAAAAGGCTCTACATTTACGTCTGCCAACCGCTGCCCTCAATCTTTTCATTCTTTCTCGCTCTTCTCTTCATATCCTCGTGAAAATGTTTCCCTCTACTTCTGTTTCCTCTGTCTTCTCTGTTATGCTGTAATCTCTATCCTCCTCTTCTCATTCACCCTGTAAAGACACAATACTCTAAGCGTCAGTCCAGTCCAGACCCGTGCTCTGTCTCTAACTCCTTCTCACTCCTCTTTCCGGGGGTACAGCTATCGTCTCCGTCTATCTCAGTCTGTCCTATCTCCCGTGTCATCTACCTCCTACATTCTATCGCGGATCTCATTCTCCTCGGTTCCACTACATCCTCATCCTCGCCTCGACCGCGACTTTACTCTCAGTCGATTACTCATCTCGTCACTCTCCATCTCCATCTACTTCTCATCCCTAATCTCTTTCACTCTCCCTCTCCCGCTTCTACTATCTTCGTTCCTTTCCAATCTAATGTCCATCCCCCGCATCGCGGCACAATCAACCCTCCCCTCCCATATCGTTCTCATCCTATAATCGTGTCGTCACTCGCTCAGATACAAATAACATTCTACTTCCTCTATTCTCTTCTCTTCCTTCGTCTCATCTCTCTTCCTCTCTCTCATTCGCTCTCTCCGAAAGCTCTCCTCCTCTCTGACTCTCTCGTCTCTCCTCTCTCTCTCTCTTCTCTCTCTCTCTTCTCTCCACAACTCTCTCAAACTCTGAAGTCTCCTCCTCCTCTCATCTCTCTCTCAAATCTCACAAAATACTACCTCTCTCGTCTTCTCTCCTCCTCTCTTTTTTTCTGCTGCTCTCTCGCCCCGCCTACTCTAATCTTCCTCTCTCATTCCATATCCATTAATCATTGCTTCTTCTGTGTCATTGCTCTGTCTGTCAGGGTGTGTTGGCCAACACTTTGTATTAAATGTATCAAAGAGCAAATATGTAAGTGGTAAACGAAGTTGACATAACACAATATCAAATGTTTTGTTATAATTACTAAAAGTTTAGTGAAAATGACCCATGGTCAGTGAGATGACCAGGTGGTCACTGAGCAATGACTACGTTTGTCAGTCTGAGGACCATGGTAAGTTAAAATGACAATTGCTAGTGAAAATACCCACTGGTTCGAAAAAGGATACCGGTGGTCAGTGAGATGACCAGTGGTCAGAGAGAATGAACAGTGGTCAGTGAGAATGAACAGTGTCAGTGAGAAGACCAGTGTTTTGGTGAAAATGTACCAGTGGTTCATGAAGGTCTCAGTGAGCTGGTGTAGTAGGTGACAGAATCTGACCAATTGTCATCGGAATGACCATGATCAGTAAATGACTGGTGTCAATTAATTGACGGCAGTGGGCAGATAGAGAATGACCAGTGGTAAGTTGAGAACGCTCGTGGTCAGTGACTGCTCTTATCCAGTATTTGTACGTTTAGTGAAAATGACCAGTGGTAAGATAAAGGATTGACTGGTGTTCATTGCGAATGACCATATATTGATGAGATTAAAAAAGGGAATAAAGTGAAAGGGAAAAATTGGATGACACATTGTTCAGCGGGGTATATGACCAGGAGTGTATTTAGAGACGAATCAGAATGCATTGGCCTTTGTAAATTGTCTGGGGACTCCCTGGAGCCCGTTGCATTCGCGGACTGTCTACTAGAGGGTCATCCATTAAGGTTAAAGAAAGCATTTCACCACCACGTGGTGAACACGCGCACACGCCGCACAAAACACGCGCACGCGCGCATACGCACACACACCACCACGACACACACCCACACCACACACACATACACACACACACACTACAACACACACACACACCACCACACACACAAACACAAACGCACGGAACGCACGCACCGACACTGCACGCACACGCACCACACGCAACACGAGAAAAAGAGCGTCACACACCACACGCAACCACAAGCACACGCACACTCACGCACTCACACACAACACAATCACACACACACGACACACACACACACACATGCCACACACAGACGGACACATACATGTCTAATATCAATTTCAGTGGAGATACTAACGGTGAGGTTTGGTGGAAAAGGATAAGCAAAATAAACATTCAGGCTAGAAAATGATGCAGTCCTGTGGAAAAACTGTGTCAAGCAAAATGCCTACAATTCTAGACAGACCCCCTGCATATTGCGAAGCTATGTTTGAATAAATCCTAATTTTGGAAGAGGTGACATCAGTCGATGAGAAAGACTTTACATGTTGAATTGCATTTCTTTCTTGGTAGAGAAGTACTAGCCTGACATAAATTTTGAACATAACTAGGGCCTTATTATATCTTAATTTAAAAAGAAGAGGGAGAATGTCTAATGATACATAAACGGATTGAGTAATACTCGACGATTTTAGTAAGACTAATTAATGTTCAGTGCTCGTCTATAGAGACTATGCAGTGGCTTTAGGGTTTGCTCGCTTGCTGAATCACAGAGTGTAGACGAATAGTTTATGTGAGATTCAATGTATGCATGGAAGAAAAGTTTGTGTGATTCTGTGTTTAGAAAGTGTTTTATTTTACATAAAAGATATATTTTCTTGAAAATTGTTTTACAAAGAGTTTGCAATACTACATAGTTAGACCAAGATAAATTATTATCAGCAATTAATGACCCCTAGTACTTTATGTCAGTTTAACTGTCTTTAATATCGTTTACCATTTATATGCAGTGTGAGATAACAGGAAAAAAGTTGTCGTTTTTTGCCTAGTGGTCACAAGCATGAACGTTAGTTTTTGTGTGTAGGTTTTAAACTCATGTGTTTTAGTTCAGACCAATTCTGTTAACTGAATTGATGCTTTCTTGCAATACATGAACTATGTTTTGAGAGAGAGTCTGTCGATGAGAGTGTCAGAGAGAGAGAGAAAGAGAGACAAGACGAGAGAGAGCAGAGAGATGCTAGAGAGATAGGCGTGTAGAGAGAGAGATATCGAGTGATGCGTGAGGCGAGAGAGAGAGAGAGCGAGGAGATAGGACAGAGAGCAGCGAGAGACGAGTATGCGAGTGTGAGCGAGAGAGAAGAGAGAGAGAGAAACACAGAGAGAGAAGAGAGAGAGAGAGAAGAGAGATAGAGAGAGAGAGAGAAGAGATAGAGAAGCGAGTTGGAGAGAAGAGACAGAGAGAGAGTAAACAGACTGATCGATGCTCTACCAATTGCTCGACGTATACTAACCATGAAGGAAGGCCAAAGAGCTGACCATGCAAAGCAGATGGACGGTAACCTCCCTTGGCTCAACGTCGGCCATGTTAAACTGACCATAACGCATTGTTTCCGGTTAAAACAAGGGGTGACCATAAACCCGAAAAAAATTATGGGGTCATTCGGCTGTGGTCATTATGTTTTATGCATGGCTGTAGAAGTATTGGGCCTTCTTGCGTAGACGGGAGCGTTCTGATCAATTAAACATAGAATTCTGCATTATGCATTCTTTAAACGACAGACAATACGTTATATATAGATTATCTGTCAGTACAAAATGATGAGTAATCAAGTGGCTTCTTATTGAACCAAGGATGGCACCCAGAGGATCCCAGTCGGCTGTATGGTATTGTATAGCCATTTAAATGGTTATTAAATTTTTTTTTTTTTTTTATTTTTTGTTAAGTGCAGAAAATGAGGCGTAGGAAATGGCTGTTTCGCTAAAACCGATCCCTGATTTAAGGGGAAAAAAGATGGAAACGTGAGAAATTTTATGTGGAATCGGTTATGATGATGCAATGCCTGTGTGTGGGGATGTGATGGTTTCCCCTAGAGATGAGTGATAGGGAAGTATGAGTGACGGAGAGTGAGGTTGAAGAGAGTGAGAGTAGAGTGAGAGCCTAAGACGGGTGGTGGGTGGTGACGGGATGAGAGAAGAAAAGGAGTTTGGACGAGTAAAAAGAGAAAAAGGGGGGGGGATTGGAGATGAGGTGGTTGGTGCTAAGAGGAGGTGAGAGAGAGAGAGGTGAGGAGTAGTTGAAGAGAAGGGAGTGGGAGGGAGACTAAAGGGGTGAGAGGCGATGAGCGTGATGGGGAGGAGAGGATAGTGATGAGTGCAAAGAGAGGTGAC
Organism: Phymorhynchus buccinoides; assembly: GCA_017654935.2. Lineage (NCBI taxonomy): Eukaryota > Metazoa > Mollusca > Gastropoda > Neogastropoda > Raphitomidae > Phymorhynchus > Phymorhynchus buccinoides. The sequence goes on along the minus strand of CM065697.1, from coordinate 24,494,033 downwards.
AACAGGAGAAGATGCGGAATGGTTGTGTATGATGAAGAAGATGGCAGTTGGGAGGCTGGATTGAAGGAGTGAGTGATGTGTGTGAGAGAGAGAGAGAGAGAGATAGAGGAGAGAGAGAGAGAGGAGAGGAGAGAGGAGAGGACAGGAGAGAGTGGGGAGAGGTAGAAGACTCTGGAAAAAAATGAGAGAGAACGTGGATGGTACGAGGATGTTAGAGGAAGAAAAAAAAATAGAAAGGGGATGAAGAGAGCACGGTGAGGGGAGGTGGTGGAGGGGGGTGGATGGTACACGTCAAAAAAAACTAAAAAATATTGTTTTTTTGGGTTTTTATTAGCTGGGAAGCCCCAAGGTGCGGTGTCGGTGAGGCGTTGAGCCGCCCTCAAGTTTACGTTTGATCTACAACCAGCCCGACAACCAAGAGATACGGAGTAGCACGACGAGTTGGGCACTTCATGTGTGCACATGCGTGTGATTGTGTCGGGGGGGACCGCATGCACCAGATGCAGTAACAAAACCCATCATGAAAGACTATTTTGCCCAAGTGGGAGGTGTTGAGGCTTGTGTGAAAAAAGTGGGGGGACAAACTAACTAAACAAAACTAAAAAAAAAAAACAAACAATGGCGGAAACTCAGCAAGATGCGCATAAAAAAAAACTATGAAAAATCGTCCCCATATAACTGTAATCCTCTATGTTTGTGTGTGTATGTATGTATTGTCTGATGGTTATGTTAGGTTATGTATACCATGCTGGTTGTGTTGTGTGGTGTTGTATGTACTTTGTTGGTGTGTGTGTGTGTGTGTGTAAATGTGTGTTGTGTGTGTGTGTGTGGTTGTATGTATGTATGTATGTTTGAATGCGTCGGTCATGTTGTGTGTGCAGGGTATGCGATATGTAACCAGTCTGTGTGTGTGTTTCCCGGGGTAGGACTGACCCGAATGGGATCGCCCATCTTATCTCGACTATACTGCCTTAAAGTAGTGTAGAAACAGTATAACACTCAATAATTCACAAAAAAATTAAAAATTAAGGAATAAAAGCATTGTTAAGACTACTATGATCAATTTTGTGTTTCCCCCTTACCGTCGGAAATAGGAACCACACACTTCGGTTTCATGGAGTGAATATAGAGTCACTGCCGCGGGTAAACATATGTTCGTAGATCCTAAAATTTATAATTTAAATTTTAGGTCACAAAAATATTGGTTGTTTTTTTATTAATATAGCAAACGCATGAGGTAGAATTTTCTTTTACGCCGCTTATGTTATAAGTATTGGGGTTTTGAAAAAAAAAAGAAGTAAGACAACAAAAAATAAACAAAAAAAAGAAAAAAAAATCAAAAGTATTCAAACTGATTACGGGGTATTTACGTCTTGACAGCAAAACATGCCACAGGAGGGGACTGGGGTAGGAGGATACCGGCTCAGTTTTTCCAAATCACGATTCGTACGTAACAGTATTGTGAATGAGCTTCTGAGTTAAAAAAGAAATCAAAAAAAAAAAAAAGATTTGAGAGTATTACTTTAGTAGACGTCGTTGCACGTGGTGCAGAGAAGGACTGTGGCCGGCACAAATAACAAGGGACAGGACAATTCCGCCGTAGTTCTATCTCCCGGGCCGTCATGTAAGTTAATATGTCGGTCGTGGGTTTCATCCAATATGGCTAAAGGGCTCCTTGGAGTCCTTACTTTAAAATCTATCTTTAAACAAGTCTAGAGTGGGGGGGGACTGCAACACGCCGGCGAGCGGCTGCAACATAGATCAAAAACCGATCGCGTATCGGGAGAACACAAGGAGCGATCGCCTGAGCATACTGACTACTAGGTAAACGTATGAAATTTCGTTATAATTTAAATCGGCTATGTCGGTGTCGGCTGTCCTTACACATACATAAGTGGTTATGAGTGTTCTTGTATGCGTGAAGTTCGAAATATATATGTCAATTGGAACTATCTAAATGATAGTCCGTGTGGAGGGGAGTTTTGAATCGACAATTGCATCGAATTGTTTCATTAGGTAGTCCCCTTTCCTAATACAATAATTAACATTTTTTCAAACGGTAAAAATAGGCCAAAGTGACCAGTGTCAGTGGTCCGCTTGTTATTCATTTTTTTTAACAAAGATTATTTTTCTAAAATGAGAACTTGTCAAGAATAAGTTTTATAACTCCAACTTTCATTTGGACAAAACAGCGTTTTGTCCAAATCATAATAGAAAAAATGGACAAAACGGCGGATCTTTTTGGACAAAACGGCGGTAAGAGACAGCCAGGTCACTACTGCCGCCTGGCCCACAATGGACGTGGGTCTCGGTCAATGATTGCGGAGACTAAGGCCGGTAAGTTCCGTACGGAAAACCTTAAATAAGTGTAAGAAAGGATAACAGTTTACGCATATAGGGAAAAATCGGACACGTGCGCAAATCTTTTTCCCTTCTTTTGTTTCACTTATTGCGCCTACACGGCCTAATACTAGTGTTGTTGCTAGCTGCTGCTTTTTGTTGTTGTTGTTTTAGTGTTTTTTTTGTTGCTGTGCTGTGTTGATTTTGTGGTGATCGACCGCTTTCCCTCAAGACAGGCGGACATCCCGACCTTCTGCTTGAAAATAAATTTCAAAACCCACATGTTCCGCCGTCAATGAAAACACTCTCTCTCCTCTCTCTCTCTGTCTTGCTTTTAGGTCTATTTCTGTCGTACACTATTAATGTCAAATGTGTGTTATTTTCCAGTTTATTGTAGCGGTTGTTGTTCTTTGTGTTGCTGTTCTTGTTCTTGTTTTGAATGTTAATGCGTGTGTGCACGCACTTTGATTTGATTTTTTTTTATCACGATTAAACGCCGTATGAATATTGTATGTTGTTATTGTTGATGTTTTGTTGTTGTTGTGTATTGATTGCTGCTGATGCTGTGCTGTTGTTATTGCTGCTGTTGTTCTTGTTCTTGTTGTTGATTTACCTTGCCACTTGAAAAATACTAGGCAAAACATGTTGATTGATTTATTTGATAACACGTAAAAGAATCTAACGATACCATAAAAGGTGAATAGAATCCTTTGACTTTTCACCCCAAATTATGGCAAGCGTTCAACTTATCCCTATCGTCGAAGTGTGGATGATAAATATAATTAAGAACTGCCTGTAAGTAACATTACTGTTATTATAAACAAATTATGATTTGGTGGTCAGCCAAATCCTTACATTTTCTTTAAAACATTCGAAGAAACGCATTACATGCATTAATAATAAATAACTCTCTGTCTGTCGTCAGGCCAGCGGGATGTGTCTCGAGTTGCAAACGATCTGGGAAAGTCTGTGAGGGTAGGGATGATGCAGAACACAGAGCAACGGTACCCAGGATTGTTTTTCAGTCTGAAGGAAGATGTGTACACACATAATCGCGAGATTCCGTTGCGGAAATTCCCCTGCGCACATCCGTAAATAATTGGAATAAAAAAGGATAAAAAGCTTACGCATATAGGAGGAAATTCAGACACGGGCGCTTATCTTTTTTTCCTTCTTTTCTTTTATTTATTCGCGGATTGCGCACGGGTTTCCGCACGGAATCCCCGCATATATATGTACACGGCCTTAATATTTCAATCCAGCAATCCTGCAACTTTCAAAAAATATCTCGTGCGAATGGCTGGCCCGAACGGATGATAAGTTCACAATTATGAACTGTTCCGGGTAGTAACATGTACATTTAGCATAAGCCAATGTGATTAGCAGTCTCTGAAATGACGGGCACAAAAAGTATAACTCCATCCATATATTTAATGATTTAGTCATTCTACTTTTTTTTTAATAATTTACTGACCATTTCTTTTACCCGCAAGAACGTTCTGTTTTTATAAAATGTGCACAATTCTGTGTAATGATTAAGTAGTGTGTTTATTGTTAGCATTTTGGTTTATGTAATTTGTGTTTCAAACATATTCATGTTTTTCAGCACTGGAGAAACTCTTATGTTATTTCACTTGACATTAATTTCTCTCTTGGAGTTAGTACAGAAGTAACGCCCAGTCCCCAATTATTTTTACGCCAGTAGTTAGGGATCTGTTTGTTCTGTCTTTGTCTTTTTGGTTGTGGTTTGGGTCGGCTAGTTCCCAGCTTGCTGGGGGGTGGGACGTGAAAATTAGTAGCTGCCGGCAGCTCCCGTGTAGTTTTCCCCTTCCCAGCCCAGAACTAATTTTTGTTGTTGTTTTTTCTAAAATTCTGTTTCCTTCACTTGATTTTTCCTATTGATTCTAAGCCAATCTGATAGTTTTATGTGTATTCACTTTCTCTTCCTCTCTATCTCTCTTTCTGACTCTTTTTTATGGTCACCGCCCCTAAAGTGTGCACAATTACTTCTAATATAAATAAGTTGGTCACCACGCACAGAAGAAGAAGAAGAAGAAGAAGAAAAGAAGAAGAAGAAGTAAGAAGAAGAAGAAGCAGACAACTTGACTTCACTCTTCCTTGCTCGTTTTTAATTCTGCCTTCTCCGCAACAAGAAGTCTGAAGCTGCTGGTGTACTATTCTGTTAATGTTATCTTTCAACGCTGTCTCTCGGTCGTTTCCAATCTGTTCTTCTTCTCTTTTTTACGTGTGTACAACAAAAAGTAAATCAAATGTATGTCTTCACCCCAAAAGTGAATCTTCCCTGTCATTCGGTCATTCTTTCTTCTTCACCAAGTATCACCATGCACCAATTAACATAGCTTGGGAACGTCCCGATTGGCCCTTTCCCGTTTGACCCTTTCCCACTTGGCTCTTTCCCTTTTCGCCCTTTCTTTGAACTATGCGGCATGCCTCTCACGTGAGCTCTCTTAGGCAAGGAGTTCCACTTCGCTCTTTTTTCACTCAAACTTCTTGTCCTTAGATGTGTGTGGGAGATGTGAATCTGTTCGTGTTGTTTTGGTGTATGTGTGCACTTGCGCATGTTATTTGTGTTTTTGTCTCTGGGCTGCGCGCGCCCGTGTGGTCTGTTTGTGTGTGTGTGTGTGTGTGTGTGTTGTGTGTGTGTGTGTTGTGTGTGTGTGTGTGTGTGTGTGTGTGTGTGTAGTGTGTGTGTGCTGTGTTTGTTGGTGTGTGTGGTGTGTGTGTGTGTGTGTTGTGTGTGTGTGTGTGTGTGTGTGTGTGTGTGTGTGGTGTGTGTGTGTGTGTGTGTGTGTTTGTGTGTGTGTGTGTGTGTGGTGGTGTGTGTGTGTGTGTTGTGTGTTGTGTGTGTGTGTGTGTGTGTGTTGCGTGTAGCGTGCGCGTGCGTGTGCGTGCGTGTGCGTGCGTGGCGTGTGCCGTGCTGTGTGTGCGTGTCGTGTGCGTGCGGTGTGCGTGCGTGCGTGTGGCGTGCGTGTTGTGTGTGTGTGTGTGTGTGTGTGTGTGTGTGTGCTGTGTGTGTGTGCGTGCGTTGTTGTTGTGTGTGTGTGTCTGTGTGTGTGTGCGTGTGTGTGGCGTGTGCGTGCATGCCGGTAGCGCGTGCGTGATGGGCACACATGTGTCTGTGTCACATCACCACGCCATAACACATCATATCACAATATGATAATTCATAGTATCGTCATTTCATTATATACATTATACTGTATCGCTATTATATCATGTCATATCATATTAAAATTAGACTGGAATAATTAGGATTAGATTAGGCTTTATATATATTCATTTTTGAAGAAGCTAACCACTAGAACCTAATGCATGCGGTAGACAGACAGAGAAGTAGAGAGAGAGAGAGGGGGGGGGGGGTGGTGTTTGCAATAAATGAAGGGCGAAACGGCACTTCCACATCTTCTTCTGCCTTATGCAAAGGACGAAAATGGGAAAGGATCAGTACTGTGAAATGGCCGACACCCGTATGTTCCCATAACTTCCGCCCCTCCGCGCTCTGCAGAGTCCCCTTTTTGCTGTCCCAATCTTCTGGGTCGTACAGTGACAGTTGCTCCCACGAAGACCCCGCTCATTTCCGAATCACAACGCACAGCCACAACCCTGGTTTGTCAGGGTCGCTGCGATTCTAGAACGCAGCACGCTCAATGCAGCGAATCTATTGTTAGGACCGCAGCGAGGCAACACAAGCGAGGAGACGCTGCTGCTGAGGGTCCCGCCTGTGCAGTCCTCCTTACTTCACCTTTCCCCCGTTTGTCGAATCAATCACTCTATGTAAAAACCAACCACCTGAGCGACCCTTTTTGTAACACTTTTATTGTCAACTAGCCATAATGTTGGCGTGCGGGCACGAATGGGGACCTTCTTCACACCCGGCAAAATGCGCATATGTGGCTCTGGGCAATCGGTCGACAAATTGTTCAGTTACAAGATGTCGACAATAGATGGTCAACAAAAAAGTGGTTGGGTCGAACAAAGGTGGCTGATTCAACAAAAACTGAGCTCTATCAACCGTGTCTAGACATGTATCTTGTCAAGAAACAATGGACTATGTGGCAAAGAAACGTTAAGTATTTGCTCATTGCCTCTGATGATTACCTTGCTTTCCTCTGTCACCGGTCTGTCTTTGGGGATTTAGTTTTGTCTTGGAGCCAGCGAATCTGCCGGACTGAATGCTGAGGCGAGTGAGGGCAAGGGCGGAGACGGAAGCGCTGTGGTAGAAATTGCTGTTGATTATTTTTCCTTATCCTTTGACACAAGGGGCGGTGTTCCAGCTAGGGTCCGTTTTTCTAGCGAACGGAAACTCACTCTCCTCTCTCTGTGGTCCGCTCTCGATGGCCCGCGTGCATCAAAAACTAGATTTTTTCGCCTTTTGTTGATAAAGGGAAGCAACTCGATGGGACAGGTGATCCCCAGTTTGGGCGCCGGAAGCGCTCTTTGAAAAACAAAACCAACGACCGCAGATGCACGACTAAATTCTGATTGATTTTTTTGGTTGGTTGGGCAAATTTGGGGCAATTATTTGTACCCGTCTTCTTTTTCTGGATTGTGCCTGTATCCAAAGTTTGTTTACTTGCTTTTAGTTGACTCATATATGGAATCGTCTCTCTCTCTCTCCTCTCGAAATCGCTCTCTCTCTCTCGTCTCGAGGTGCTCTCGATCTCTCTCTCTCGCTCTCTCTCTCTCCATCTCTCTTCCTCTCTCTCTCTCCTCTCTCTCGTCTCTCCTCCTTCTCTCTCTCTCACTTCATCTCTCGGTCGGTCTATCTCTCTCTCGTTCTCTCATCTCCTCCTCATCGTCTCTCTCTCTTCTCCTCGTCCGTCTCTTCTCTCTCTCGTCTCTCTCTCTCTCGATCTCTCTCTCAAGTCTTCTCTCTCTCTCATCTCTCATCTCCTCTCTCTCTCTCCCTCCCATCTTTTTTTGAATGCTCTCAATCTCTCTTCGAACATTCAGAAACACATGATCAACTTTTGCTTTCGAAACAGTTTTTTGCGTGTTGACAGAAGAACTCCAATGTAATGGATAATGGGATATCTGGGGAAGTATCTCATTATATTTTGCGTGACCGTTAACTGCCCTTCCTATCTCTATCTCCTCGATCCAAACCGCTCCCGAAAAAAAGGTCAGAGACTGGGATTTGGTGGTGTAGATGGTTGTTGGGGTCTTACCAAATACAGCCCAGTGAGGTCCCCACACTCATTGCATTCCAGTGGGAGGTAAATAGAATGTCCTCTGTGTTCATTCATGGAATAGGCCGGACGTCACTGTCCTTCCGTCAAACTCTGGAAAAGCACAAGACTGACCGAGCAGTTGCCGGAAACAACACTAACCGCAATACTACTCCTCCCTCCCTTATGAAATTATATTTTAGAATTTTGTTAGATCCTACTTTCACCTAACAAAGGTCTTTTTTTCCTAAATAACTAGCCATAGTTTTTTATATAATGTCTTGACCTTTTTGTGATTTCCTTTGAATAAAAACTTGACTGTTTTTGCTTGAATTTTTAATTAACAGAATGTTTAACAATAACAATTATTCAATCGGTATTTGTCATTGTTTCCACGTCGATGCCCTGATTTTTTCTAAATTATTCTTAGTGTGGCGGTACCATAGCTGATGAGCGTAGTTTACCGCTACAGGTATCTCAAGCTATCCATCAAAAGTTAAGGATACCTTGCAAACTAAATTTCATACTTTCCAAATAAGAAAAGGCCAATGCGATTGAATTTGGCCAACATTTAATTCAAATGCTTTTAGTGATAACGATGCACAATTGCTTCAATTTCGCGAGCAATCGTTTTGGTCTGTACTTTGATCAAAGTGGGTACGTATCGAAATTGATTTCCCAAAGTCATTGAAATCACAAGACAGGTGCTGATTCTGGATGCTCCCAAAAGTTCAGTAATGCGTGCTATACCGCCATGGCTGTTCTGGCACTCGCGCAGCGTACTCCTCATGGAGTTACCAGGGTGGTGAAGATCCTCTGTGACGCGCGGCCACTCAGCCTGCAGCATCTGGTAGAGGGTGCTGGGCATCCCTGGAGGGGGGTGGTTGCTCCTCACTTTGCGATCCACTCATCCAGAGGTTCTCAAGTCGGGTTGAGATCGGGACTGCAAGCTTGGCCCACGTCATTCTGTTGAACGGGAATCAGAATGCTGCAGGAAGTCGTTGACAAAGCCTTTGCCCTGTGGGAGGGGGAGCGTTGTCATCCCTGGTAGACAGCCGGCGGTCCCCATTCCTGTGCAGTGTCGGCACATTAGCCAGCGGTTCGAAGATCCATCCGTTATCGGAGGTCCTCAGGTTACCCTGCTACATATACAAGGGTGTTCTGGGGTGAAGGCTGGAAGGCCACCCCAAACCATTACAGACCTCCCACAAAGGCCCCACCTTTCTTGGACAGTGGCGTCAATAAAGCGTTCCGCTTGGGCGCCTCAGACCCTCAGTCGGCCGTCGTTGTGGGTTCAGGTGAAGCGTGATTCATCCACGTGAACAGGACCTGGGAACCATTGCTCTTGACTTCCACCTCACGTGACGTCTGCAGAAGGCGCGCGCCGTGCTGCCCTATGGTCTGGAGTTAAGCGTGGCCTGTACAGCTGGGCGACTGGACATCGGAGGTTAAATCTACCCTGAAGGCGTGTTCCGTATTGTCTGCTTGGCTGATGTGATGTGTTAGTAGCCACCCCACGGTCCTTCGAATGATGCTTGGAAGAGGCTGGTCTTGTCTGCAGGGCTTGTCGTTCATGACGACGATGACTTCTACGCTCGTATGTTTGTCCGTTCTCCGCTCGACCAGATCGGTCTTTCATGGACCCTCCCAGTGCTGTAAGCTGTTTTGAATCAGTCTGACAATGACCGAGATGGCCACCATGAAGTCGCCTGGCCTACTTCTCCGCTTGGTAGCTACCAATCTTGGAACCATGCCAGCTCGTCCCCTATCCAACTCGCTCAATCTTTTCCTGGTCGTGGAGGCATGTCAATCAGCCTAATACTGCGTGGTATGTCCTTCTTATAAAGCCAAGCAAGAGACAGCATCTCACACATAAACAGTAGTGCTCTTTTGCACGTATCATTAATGGTTATTTTCCCTCCTGGCTTGTGCGAATTTGTTTCATGCAGAACGATCCAAAACAAGGTCCCGTTTTTTCGCAAGTTTCCAGCTTTTTCTTTTGCTGCCAAGCTCCAGTAATAGAGAATCACGTACAATGTTTCCACTAACAAACATCTGTGCCCTACTTCAAACTGAACAAGAATTCATAACAACTTTTGCGGCTTTTGACTGATAAATAAATAAAAAGGAGCGAACGGAGTGTTAATGGCGCACGCTGTTTTCTCATAGTGATCCTTAACTTTTTGTGAGTAGTGGTATATTTTTAAAAACTCGGACTTTACTGTGTTGCACTGCCTCTGGGCATTGCAGCCAGGATTTGTTTCCCACCATCGTTGTATTTAACAAATGTCCCAATGTGTCTATGACGAGAGACGCAAAAACATAATTTTCACATAATTTGTTTTTCTGAATCAAAGCGGATTACTATCACCATTACTGTTGCAGTAACACCAGAATCTGCTTGGCGCTTTGAATGATAGTTTGTTGATGATTCGTCACATTATGTCTGTTTGCATGTTCAGAGTTTCAGATTGTCAGTGGCTCGGGTCATTGACCACTGGAAGTTATTTGATTCGGCATTCATTGTGTGCAGCCAGGGGTTATCTGACACATTAAGTCTGTCAATAAAAAAATTTTTTTAATTTTGATACTACAGTGACACATTCTGCCCCTTAGGCCTAGTATGGAAAATATGACATAACTGTTACCCAGTTTATTAAACCATTTTAAGTTTATCAAAGTAACAAGCAAGTCCGTGCGGAGTTTTATGCCGGCCTTTTCTTATGTCTTCTCTCTCAGGCGAGACTTTGGCATTGACTGTCCTCCTGCTACAAAATCGTTACCAGGCCTTCTTTGCAACCTTTTCCAGATTTACGTTCTTCCTGTCCCGTTGCCTACGTTCTTCCCTCTGTGACCGTATTTTTTCAATTCCCTCTTACCTCGGAAACAACACACGCTGCCAGAGCAATTTTCCGTTTCAAAGCTGCTACACTCTTGAACTCACTCCCCTTACCAGCCTCCGTCATGCCAAACTGCTTTGTAACGTTTAAGTCTGCTCCTGAACCCCACTACTTCAACTGCAGCTGCAGAGTATCATCCTAAAACTTAGAGTATTGCCAGCCACATCTATTTGTCCATCTTTGTTATGTGTATGTGTGTCCACTCACGTGTTTCTATGGTGTGTGTTGTGTGTGTTGTGTGTATGCACGCATACACACAACAAAAACATTCGCACGCTCACATACACCACACACACAATCACACATGCGCTCGCACGCACAGATACACACACTCGCGCGCACACATACACACACACACACACACACACACATATAACACGTGATGACACACATAACACGTTACAAGAAGGACAAAGAGAGTGGCTGGCAATATCTCTTAAGTTTTAGATGTACTCTGCAGCTGCAGTTGAAGTAGTGGGTTTTCAGAGCAGACTTAAACGTTACAAAGCATTTGGCATGACGGAGGCTGGAAGGGAGTGAGTTCCAGAGTGTAGCAGCTGAAACGGAAAATGCTCTGGAGCCGTGTTGTTTCCGATGGTAAGAGGGAATTTGAAAAATACGGTCATCAGAGGAAGAACGTAGGCAACGGGCAGGAACGTAAATCTGGAAAAGGTTGCAAAGATAGGCCTTTGTAACGATTTTGTAGCAGAGGCAAGTCAATGCCAAGTCTCTGCCTTGAGAGAAGACATAGAAGGCCGGCAAAACTCCGCACGGACTTGCTTTTGTTACTTTGATAAACTTAAATGGTTTAATAACTGGGTAACAGTATGTCATATTTTCCATACTAGGCCTAATGGGCCAGTAATGTGTCACTGTAGTATCAAAATTAAATTTTATTGCAGACTTCATGTGTCAGATAACCCCTGGCTGCACACAATGAAGGATCAAATAACTGCCAGTGGTCAATGACCCGAGCCCACTGACAATCTGAAACTCTGAACATGCAAACAGCACATAATGTGACGAATCATCAACAAACCATCATTCAAAGCTCCAAGCAGATTCTGGTGTTACTGCAACAGAATGGTGATAGTAATCCGCTTTGATTCAGAACAAATTATGATGAAAATTATGTTTTTGCGTCCTCTCAGAGTCATAGACACATATGGGACATTTGTAAATACAACGATGGTGGGAACAAATACTGGCTGCAATGCCCGGCCCCCCCCCCCCCCCGAGGCAGTGCAACACCAGTAAAGTCCCGAGTTTTTAACAATATACACTACTCACAAAAAGTTAAGGATCACTATGAGAAAACAGGTGCGCAATAAACTCCGTTCGCTCCTGTTATTTATTTCTCAGTCAAGCCAAATTGTTATGAATTCTTGTTCAGCTGTAAGTGGGCGATGTTGTGTTAGTGGAAACATTGCACGTGATTCTCTATTACTGAGCTTGGCAGCAAAAGAAAAAGCGGAAACTTGCGAAAAAGGACCTTGTTTTGGATCGTTCTGCATGAACACATTGCACAAGCCAGATGGAAAAACCATTATGCACGTGCAAGCACTACTGTTTATGTGTGAGATGCTGTCTCTTGCTTGGCTTTATAAGAAGACATACCACCAGTATTAGGCCTGATTTGACAATGCCTCCACGACGAAAATTGAGCGAGTTGGATAGGGGACGAGCTGTTGCATGGTTCCAAGATGGTGTTCCCAAGCGAGAAGTGGCCAGGCGACTTCAGGTGTCCATCTCGGTCATTGTCAGACTGATTCAACGCTTCACAGCCACTGGGAGGGTCCATGAAAGACGCAGATCTGGTCGACCGAAGAAGACAACTCCACGTGAAGATCGTCTCATTGAACGACAAGCCCTGCAGACAAGAACAGCCTCTTCCAGCATCATTCGAAGGCAGCTGAGGGTGGCTACTAACATCAACATCAGCCAGCAGACCATACGGAACCGCCTTCATGGGTTTAACCTCCGTTCTCGTCGCCCAGCTGTACGGCCACGCTTAACTCCAGCCCATAGGGCAGCACGCCGCGCCTTCTGCAGACGTCACGTGAGGTGGACACGTCAGCAATGGTCCCAGGTCCTGTTCAGTGATGAATCACGCTTCACCCTGAACCACAACGACGGCCGACTGAGGGTCTGGAGGCGCCCAGGGGAACGCTTTATTGACGCCACTGTCCAAGAAAAGGTGGCCTTTGGTGGAGGTTCTGTAATGGTCTGGGGGGCCTTCAGCCTTCACCACAGAACACCCTTGTATCATGTACAGGGTAACCTGACTGGCCTCCGATACCGGGATGAGATCCTTCGACCGCTGGCTGTGCCTACACTGCAGCAGATGGGACCGCCGGCTGTCTACCAGGATGACAACGCTCGCCCCCACAGGGCAAGGGTTGTCAACGACTTCCTGCAGCAGTCTGGAGTCAACAGAATGGAGTGGCCAGCATGC
>CM065697.1:24473649-24476149 GCA_017654935.2 Phymorhynchus buccinoides | reverse complement strand
ATCCCTACCCTCACAGACTTTCCCAGATCGTTTGCAACTCTAGACACATCCCGCGGGCCTGACGACAGACAGAGATTTATTTATTATTAATGCATGGTATGCGTTTCTTCGAATGTTTTAAGAAAATGTAAGGATTTGGCTGACCACCAAATCATAATTTGTTTATAATAACAGTAATGTTACTTACAGGCAGTTCTTAATTATATTTATCATCCACACTTCGACGATAGGGGAAGTTGAACGCTTGCCATAATTGGGGTGAAAAGTCAAAGGATTCTATCAACCTTTATGGTATCGTTAAATTCTTTTGTGTTATAAATAAATCAATCAACATGTTTTGCTAGTATTTTCAAGGGCAAGGTAGATCAACAACAAGAACAAGAACAACAGCACTAACAGCAATAGCAACAGCAGCAGCAGCAACAATAACAACAACAAAACATCAACAATAACAACATACAATATTCATACGGCGTTTAATCGTGATAAAAAAAAATCAAATCAAAGTGCGTGCACACACGCATTAACATTCAAAACAAGAACAAGAACAGCAACACAAAGAACAACAACCGCTACAATAAACTGGAAAATAACACACATTTGACATTAATAGTGTACGACAGAAATAGACCTAAAAGCAAGACAGACAGAGAGAGAGAGAGAGAGTGAGTTTCATTGACGGCGGAACAGGTGGGTTTTGAAATTTGATTTTCAAGGCAGAGAGGGTCGGGAGGTCGCTGTCTTGAGGGAAAGAGGTCGATCAACAACAACATCAACAACAGCAGCAGCAACAACAAAAACACTAAAACAACAACAAAAGCAGCAGCAGCAACAACAATAGTATTAGGCCGTGTAAGGCGCAATAAGTGAAACAAAGAAGGGAAAAGATCTGCCCACGTGTCCGAATGTTCCCTATATGCGTAAACTTTTATCCTTCTTTCTTCCACTTAATATCTAGGGTTTTCCGTACGGAACTTACCCGGCCTTAGTCTCCGCATCATTGACCGAGACCCACGTCATTGTGGGCCAGGCGGCATTAGTGACCTTGGCTCTCTTAACTGCCGTTTTGTCCAAATTCCGCCGTTTTGTCCAAATTTTCTATTATGATTTGGACAAAACGCTGTTTTGTCCAAATGAAAGTTGGAGTTATAAAAACTAATTCTTGACAAGTTCTCATTTTTTTAAAATAATCTTTGTTAAAAAAAAGAATAACTAGCTGACCACTGACACTGGTCACTTTGGCATAATTTTACCGTTTGAATGCTAATTAGTGTATTAGAAGATCATATGAACAATTGTTGATGTGGTTGACCAGTGGTCAGTGTCACTGACCAGTGGTCACTTTGGCCTATTTTCACTGTTTGACTGCAAATTAGTGTATTAGGAGTTCAAAGGAACAAATGTTGATGTGGTTGACCAGTGGTCAGTGTCACTGACCAGTGGTCACTTTGGCCTATTTTCACTGTTTGACTGCAAATTCGTGTATTAGGAGTTCAAATGAACAATTTATCATGTTTGACCAGTGGTCAGTGTCACTGACCAGTTGTCACTTTGGCCTATTTTCACTGTTTGACTGCAAATTCGTGTATTAAGAGTTCAAATGAACAATTTTATTGTGGTTTACCAGTGGTCAGTGTCACTGACCAATGGTCGCTTTGGCCTAGTGTTGCTGTTTGAATGTTCGTTAATGTATTAGGAGTTTATTTGAACTATTTTTGTTGTGAATGACCAGTGCTCAGTGTCACTGTCCATTGGTCATTTTGATCTAATTGCATTGCTTACAATGTAGAACAGCTTATTAGTGTATTTGCAAATCATTTAAACGCTTTACAACGTTTAAACGATTTTAACCCACAACAGGAGTATAAATGGAAGAGGGCGTGTTTTGCGCCGCATTTCAAGTCAAACACTCAAAGGGAAAACATGTCTAACCACTCAGACCAATTTCTAAAAGATATCAAGCATATGGCTAAAATAAAGTCCCATACATTTCTTAAAGAGATAAATACGTATTATTGCTTTCAATCCATTGAAATATTTTAAAGAAGAAAAAAAGTGTAAATGCTGGCAACTTAAATGATAAATCAAACTGTCTAACTGTCCTGGGCAAAAACAGGCCTGGGCAAGAACGGCCTGGGCAAAAACGGTGCACTCTCAAATCAGATGACCACTGGTCAGTTCCACAACTGCATTCTGCACAAGGCAGTGCCACTAACATGTGGACACAAAGTCGATAAAAATCACATTTTTATTCTTATCAGATTGCGCTCTGTTAAAAATTAAAGACAGCTAGTTATTCATTTTATTTAACAAAGATAAAAAAAAGTTGAGAATTTGTTTTTATAATTCTAACTTTCATTTGGACAAAACAGCGGTTCAAAATCGGGCGCCGTTTTGTCCAACGCCGCCGTTTTGTCTATAGAACCGCCGTTTTGTCTGAATCATAATAGAAAATTTGACAAAAACGGCAGAATTTGGACAAAACGGCGGTTAACAGCTC
>CM065697.1:24446149-24468649 GCA_017654935.2 Phymorhynchus buccinoides | reverse complement strand
CCGACAATTCGGCGAAATCATTTAATATTTGAAATTGCACATACCTATAAGATCATGCAACTTTTCTCAAAATTTAGCCAAATCAGACGAAAAAACGGGAAGAAAAAGAAAAAGCAAACAAGCAAACAAACAAACACGGAAACAAAGTTGGTGAAGGTACTAAAATCGTTGAAAACTTTCAATCAAAGGTGGGTGTTAACCACCGTTTTGTCCAAATATTCTATTATGATTTGGACAAAACGGCGGTTCAACAATCTATTATGATATAGACAAAACGGCGGGTTGCACAAAACGGCGCCCGATTTTGAACCGCCGTTTTGTCCAAATGAAAGTTGGAGTTATAAAAACTCATTCTTGACAAGTTCTCATTAAAAAAAAAAAAAGTTAAATAAAATGAATAACAAGTTGACCACTGACACTGGTCACTTTGGCCTAATTTTACCGTTTGAATGCTAATTAGTGTATTAGGAGATCATATGAACAATTTGTTGATGTGGTTGACCAGTGGTCAGTGTCACTGACCAGTGGTCACTTTGGCCTATTTTCACTGTTTGACTGCAAATTAGTGTATTAGGAGTTCAAATGAACAAATTGTTGATGTGGTTGACCAGTGGTCAGTGGTCAGTGACACTGACCAGTGGTCACTTTGGCCTATTTTCACTGTTTGACTGCAAATTAGTGTATTAGGAGTTCAAATGAACAATTTTTGATGTGGTTGACACTGACCAGTGGTCATTTTGGCCTATTTTCACTGTTTGACTGCAAATTAGTGTATTAGGAGTTCAAATGAACAAATTTTGATGTCGTTGACCAGTGGTCAGTGTCACTGACCAGTGGTCACTTTGGCCTATTTTCACTGTTTGACTGCAAATTAGTGCATTAGGAGTTCAAATGAACAATTTTTGTATGTGGTTGACCAGTGGTCAGTGTCACTGACCAGTGGCCACTTTGGCCTATTTTCACTGTTTGACTGCAAATCAGTGTATTAGGAGTTCAAATGAACAAGGTTTGATGTGGTTGACCAGTGGTCAGTGACACTGACCAATGGTCAACCACATAAAAAAAAAATAGGCCAAAGTGACCACTGGTCGGTGAAACTGACCACTGGTCAACGACATCAAAATTTGTTCATTTGAACTCCTAATACACTAATTTGCAGTCAAACAGTGAAAATAGGCCAAAGTGACCACTGGTCAGTGACACTGACCACTGGTCAACGACATCAAAATGTGTTCATTTGAACTCCTAATACACTAATTTGCAGTCAAACAGTGAAAATAGGCCAAAGTGACCACTGGTCAGTGACACTGACCACTGGTCAACCACATCAACAATTGTTCATATGATCTCCTAATACACTAATTAGCATTCAACCGGTAAGTGACCAGTGTCAGTGGTCAGCTTGTTATTCATTTTATTTAACAATTTTTTTAAATTTTAATGAGAACTTGTCAAGAATGAGTTTTTATAACTCCAACTTTCATTTGGACAAAACGGCGGTTCAAAATCGGGCGCCGTTTTGTCCAAACCGCCGTTTTGTCTATAGGACAAAACGGCGGTTAACATGGGCGCCTCGCGCAAAATGTTACAATTGTAACAAACTGCGCTTGGCGCCCCGGGCGCCTCGCGCAAAATGTTACATTTGTAACAAAATTGAAACATTTCGCCGCAGGCTTTCCGTGCAAAATGCTATAACGCGTCAAAATGTTACAATTGTAACATTTTGCCGCAGGACTTTCCGCGCAAAATGTTACAAGGCGTCAAAATGTTACAAATGTAGCATTTTGACGCGTTGTAGGGGAAGACGGGGTAAAAAGCGCATGGGCGGGTAAGAAGCCCACCCCAATTATCTCATGAAATGAAGCAAATTTCAGTCTCATTTTGCCCCTGAGACGAGCGTTAATGTCTGGGCAAATTTGACTGAAATTTTCTTTATTTCATGAGATAATTGGGGTGGGCTTCTTACCCGCCCATGCGCTTTTTACCCCGTCTTCCCCTAACATTTTGCGCTGCCACAGGCAGTTAGCGGCGGTGGGCTACTTTGAAACGTCGGCGGTGCTTGATCACAATGTCCAGCGAGTGTTCAGCACTGCCCTCACCGCGGCCATGGCTTCCAAGCAGTGGAGGAAAAAGTACCGGTTGTGACTGTTGTGATAACCGCCGTGATGGTGGTTACATTCATATTTACGATAAAACAAGGGAGATAATTTGGTGACAGCATAGAGCGAGACATGCTGCTTTTTCCGTCAATAGGTCATCTTCTCCTACGGGGTGAAAATGTGGATATCGTCGCGATGTTTAAATGAAATGGTAAAGGGGACTAGCACAGAATGAGAGCCTGAACCATTGGCCTGTTTAACTAGTGGTTGCAGTGTATTAGGAGTTCAAATGAACAATTTTTGATGTGGTTGACCAGTGGTCAGTGTGTCAGTGTAGACCAGTTCGAAGATGGCGGCCAAGCAGCTGACTGTGTTTATGTGTCTGCCAGTTTAATTGGTTTACGGACGCTTTGGTGTTGTTTTGATCTTTGTGACTGCGCCTACAAGTATACGATAGTCTCGTTAGTAATTTTGAGTTATTCTGTGTCTTATCAATCTACGAAGTGGAGGTCAGTAGTGTGCTTTTCATCTATTTTGTTCTCGGTTCAACGGTTCAACAGTAGAGAATTTGGACATTTTGTTTCACTGGCTTGCTTGCTTTCACCACGATTTGCACGGCACACAACATCATTATATAAATTTAAAAAAAGTGGAGAAAAAAAAAGCTGTAACATTGCACGTGAAGTTTGACTGCTTTATCTAATTCTGTGTCTACTGTCGCTCGTTCTGTGTCCTGCACTAGACCAACCGGTTTGGGACGATCGTTGTTATAAGTGTTGGGGACAAAAAAGGAAAAGAAGTTTCTGAGAGAGGAGAGAAGAGAGATAATTTGAATAGTAAACTTTCCTACTTTCTTGGTTGTCATGTCTTCAAGAGGTAACAAATCAAAGAAAAGCTTGTTCAGTTCCCCCTTCAGTGCTGAAAAAATGCCCAGAAGTAAAAGAAGTAAGCCGGATGATGAAAAAAATGACGAAGCAGAGATGATTGCGGAGGAGGAGGAGACAGGGGGAGAGCAGGGTGGGAGTGACCCTGATTTTGACGAGGCTGTGCTTACCAGTGTTAGGGCCACCCTGGGGGGCTTGTAAGAGCAAGGAAGGGTCAGAAGCAGGTCAGACAGACAACATGATCGATAAATTGATCCCCCTGATGGTCACAGCAGTGTCCGTGGCCATATGTGAGACAATGAGGACCATTGTCAAGGGCATGGACCGTCGTTCCCAAGCCAGCGCACATTCTAAGTCCCCCACTCGCAATGAAGAGCGCCTCGTGCGAGCAGTCACTGTCCTAACCTATCAGAACGATCGGCTGGAGCAATACAGTCGACGCGAATCAGTACGCGTTTTCGGTATCCCCCCTGATGAAGGTGAAACCACGGAAGCTCTGGAAAGGAAGGTCATCGGGGTCTTCAAGGACACGGGAACTGACGTGAGGCCAGAGGACATCTCGGTGCTTCATCGAGCTGGTAGCCGTCAGAACGCAGGCCCACGCCCGGTGCTGGTTCGATTTGTGTCGCGCAAGAAACGGAGGGAGGTCATGACAAAGAAGGTTTTGAAGGACAAAGAGAAGTACAAAAAAGTCTTCATAAACGACGACCTAACCCCTCTTCGTGCCAAGCTGCTGGGGATGGTAAAGAAGCTGGATGTTGTCGACAGGGCTTGGACGCTGGAGGGAAGGATCTTCTGTACCAAAAAAAGGCAGCCTGGGTCCTTCCAGGATAGAGCCTCTCCCATAGTAATCGAGAACCCCGACGATCTCTTCAAACTCGGGGTGGATGAGGTCGACTTTTAACTGCTGGGGTTGTCGCACCTTTCACTGTCTGCCTAGGACAGCCCGGGGGGTAGTAGTGTGTGTAGTAGTGTGTGCCGCAGGAAAAGGGAAAGGGAAAGGTACACGCAAAGACAATTCTGAACTAACTGGAGTGCTGAAAACAGGCCACTCTACCAGCGGAAAGATGGCAAACGATGCGATTTCTAGCATTTTTTCTAGACAGACCCAGCTTAAATCTTCAAAGGTTTTTACTGCTGATAATATACAGTACAGGGACCTTGCTCGCGTTTGTGTCGAGGAAGAAAGGGAGATGGGTGGTGATAATCGAGAGGGTGATGTGGATGAAAGGGAGCTCTATGAGAGTTTTGAGAATGCTGTGGATGCTAACAAGAGTATTGAGGATATATGGGAGGCTGGAGTGAATGTGCATGACAGGAATGGCAAAGTGGATGGTAATGACGGCAATGTAGATGGTAACGTGGATAAGGCTGGTGATGAGGAGGATAATGTGGATGATAATGTTGGCTATGTCGATGATGATGAGGACAATGTGGATGATAATGTTGGTGATAATGTTGGTAATGTGAATGTTGATGAGGATGATGTGGATGATAATGTTGGTATTGTGAATGATGATGAGGATAATGTGGATGACAATGTTGGCAATGTGAATGTTGATGATGATAATATGAATGATAATGTTGGCAATGTGAATGATGATGTGGATGATAATGTTGGTAATGTGAATGATGATGAGGCTGATAGTGATGGCATTGTGAATGTTGATGAGGATGATAGTGTTGGTAATGTGAATGATGTCGAGGATGATAATGTTGGTCATGTAAATGTTTATGAGGATAATGTGGATGATAATGTTGGTAATGTGAATGTTGATAATGTGGATGACAATGTTGGCATTGTGAATGGTGATGAGGATAATATGAATGATAATGTTGGCAATGTGGATGATAATGTTGATGATAATGTTGGCAATGTGAATGTTGATGAGGATAATGTGGATGATAATGTTGGCAATGTGAATGATGATGTGGATGATGATGTTGGTAATGTGAATGATGATGAGGATGATAGTGATGGTAATGTGAATGTTGTTAATGAGGATGATGAGGATGATAGTGTTGGTAATGCGAAAGTTGATGAGGATAAGGTGGATGATGAAGTTGGCAAGGTGAATGATGATGAGGATGATAAAGTTGGCAATGAGAATGTTGATGAGGATAATGTGGATGATAATGTTGGCAATGTGAATGATGATGAGGATGATAATGTTGGCAATGAGAATGTTGATGAGGATAATGTGGATGATAATGTTGGCAATGTGAATGATGATGAGGGTGATAATGTTGGCAATGTGAATGATGATGAGGATGATAATGTTGGCAATGAGAAATGTTGGATGATGTTGGCAATGTGAATGATGATGAGGGTGATAATGTTGGCAATGTGAATGATGATGAGGATGATAATGTTGGCAATGAGAATGTTGATGAGGATAATGTGGATGATAATGTTGGCAATGTGAATGATGATGAGGGTGATAATGTTGGCAATGTGAATGATGATGAGGATGATAATGTTAGCAATGTGATTAATGATGAGGATCATAATGTTGGCAATGAGAATGTTGGTGAGGATAATTTGGGTGATAATGTTGGCAATGTGAATGATGATGAGGATAATGTCCATGATAATGTTGGTAATGATGATGATGATGATGATGAGGATAATGTGGAAGTAAATGTTGGCAATGTGAATGTTGGTGAGGATAATGTGGGTGATAATGTTGTCCATGATGAGGATGAGGATAATGTTGATGATAATGTTAGTAATGATGATGATGATGATGATGATGATGAGGATAATGTGGAAGTAAATGTTGGCAATGTGAATTATGTTGAGGATAATGTGGATGATAATGTTGGCAATGTGAATGATGATGAGGGTGATAAGTATCGCTTTGTGAATGATGTTGGGGGTAAAGTATGCAATATGGTTAATTATGTCGGCAATATGGATGATAATGTTTGCAATATGGATGATAATGCTGGCAATATGTGTGACAGTACTGGGATTGGGAATATCAATGATACTGACAGTTTATTATTTCTTTGTACACACCCTCATAGTAGTAAATCATTATGTTGTGCAGACTGTGCTGCATCAATGAATCATCCAACTCACGTTCCTTTAGTAACAGGTAGTGCTGGTAGCAGGTACTTCTCAACAAAACCCAACCATACGCAGTCATTTGTTCAAGCGATTGTAAACGAGAGTCATAGTTCTGTTGATGGTATACATATTGACAAGACAAGTATTGCAAGTGACAGCAATGCGTGTAGTGCTCATACCAAATGTTCAAATCAAGGGGTTCCTAATAATGTGTCTAGCAGTAATAGTAAGAACATTTCATGCATTACTTTAAATGTTTGTGGCATTAAGAGTAAATTACTAAATCCTGATTTTTGTAGTTTTCTATCTTCTTATGATGTAGTTGTCATTACGGAAAGTAAATTGGATAACTTCGACACAGTTGATATTCCAGGTTTCACAAGTTTCTACAAAAACAGGTACCAGTTCAAAAGAAAGTCTGGAGGCATTCTCTTACTTATTAAACAATGCTTGACGAAACACATGCAAGTGTTTGAATCTAAAGGTAAAGAACGTTATGTAGATTCTTCGCTTCTCCGATATTATAACTTTGTCGATTACGAGCTTAGTAAAGATGCTTTATTCTTCAAACTAGATGCAAATGTTTTGGGACAAGATGTTCTTTTCTGTTGTGTTTATTTCCCCCCGGAAAATTCGCCTTACTTTGACCCAAATGCTTTTGGTTCTCTTGAGAGTGGTATTATGTCATTGAGTCATTTATGTCTACACGGTATGTATGCTTGGCGATTTCAATGCTAGAACTGGTTCTTTATCTGATTTTGTTGAGGATGCTTTTCAGGATGATAATATATTTACCAAAACCTCAGATGATACAGAATCTTTGCTAAGACGTTCTAACGATGCCTGTGTCATGCACTGTTATCTTTGTGTAAAACACTAAACATGCGCATAGTCAATGGGCGGTTAGGTGATCCTGAGAATTGTTCTAATACTACTTGTAAGGATGTCAGTGTAGTTGATTATTTTCATTTGCTTTCTCATTTTGTCGTACATCCATTTGATGAACATTTTTCTGATGTCCATTGTCCTGTATCTGTTAGTTTTGTAAATGACAAAGACACACACGTTGAAAATGATATTAATGGCACACAAAATGCAAGTGCACCTGTACGACCTAAATGGTCCCAAGAGAAAGTAAATGACTATGTTGATTTGCTTAACGACAACTCTATTAATTCATTAGATAGTTTGCTAGATAATATTCTGTTGAATGAAATACTTATATCAGATGATTATATAAACGACCTTTATCATAACGTATGCAGCATACTGAAGTCTGCAGCAACTGATTCTGGCATTTTAAAAGATAAATTGCAAAGAAAAGGTAAACAAAGTAGGGTAACAAGACGGGCAGAGCATTGTGAGTGGTTTGATGCGGATTGTGAGAGAAAACGAAAAGAGTTTTTTAATGCTAAGAATTTTGCTAGAAGCAGTAAAGATGAACCTGCGAAAGAAGCTAAAACTAAAGCTAGCAAAGACTATAAAAGTCAATTATCAAAGTCATTCAGAAGTTATTATCAAAATTATCAAAGTTATTCTGATCGCTTCTCGGCCTTTTGGCTAAGACAGTGATTCGGGAACATAAATTTTTGTTTATAACCTGGTTGGTTTGTTCAGCCCGTCGTACATGGCGAAAGCCGATACGCGACGTTAAACTGAACTTCCATCCATCATTCAGAAAGTTTCAGTCACATCTGGTCAAAAAAATACGTAGCTTAAAAAGTGCTGACCCTTCAGCTTTTTGGAAATTATTAAATGGATCGACTCAAGATAAAAACGAAACCTATAGCAAAATTACTTGTGATATGTTTTTTGAATATTTCAAACAGTTCAATGACAACACTGATACGACTAATGCGACTGAACCTGACGATACTGATGATTTGCTCAATGACGAGGTTAATACTAGTTTTTTTAAGCACACCATTTACTGAAATTGAAGTAAAAGAAGCAGTTAGTAAATTAAAAAATAACAAAGCATGCGGAATTGATCAAGTCATAAATGAATTTATTAAATCTGCTTCTCAAAAAATGTTAGGAATATTTACAAAAAATTTCAATGTAGTATTGAAAAGTGGAAAAGTGCCCAATGAGTGGTATAAGAAAAAAGGTAGCACTGATAACCCTGATAATTACAGGGGCATCTCTCTTCTTAGTTGTTTTGGTAAGCTATTCACAAGTTTGCTAACTTCTTAAATTTCAATAACATTTTGGGCAAAGAACAAGCAGGCTTCAGGAAAGGTTTGTCTGTTAATGATCATATTTTCACTTTACATGCAATTATAGATTTTTTTCTTTTTATAAAGCAGAAATTATATTGTTGATACGTATATTGTTGAAATCTTTGTTGATTACGAAAAAGCTTTTGATCTTGTTAACCGTGCACTTTTATGGCAAAAGATTATGAATATCAACGTTAGTGGAGACATATTAAGAGTAATCAAAAATTTGCATGCCAGAGCAAAGTCCTGTATTTCATGGAATGGTGATTTGTCCTCTTTTTATGAGTGCAACACTGGGGTAAGGCAAGGCGAAAATTTATCACCTCTTTTGTTTTCTAGTTTTCTAAATGATATGAAGGAGTATATTGGAAATAAAACAGGTAAACTAGAATCCTTGAAGGTCAGTGCAAGGCAGATGCATGTAAACGAAACTGAAGTAGACAAGCTTTTTAATATGTTTCTGCTTTTGTATGCGGACGACACAGTTATTTTAGCTGAATCCCCTGCCTCTTTACAAAATGCACTTGACGCTATTGTACTCACAACAAACTGAAAGTGGTTGTTTTTTCAAGGGGCAAAATAAGAAAAATTCGGGAATTTAGGTATAACAATTGTAAATTAGAAGTTACTTTCGATTTCCAGTATCTTGGATTAACATTTAATTATAACAATAAGTTCAAGTTAGCGCAGAGGAAGTTGTACGATAAAGCTTCTCGAGCAATGTTTTCAGTACTGCGTAAGTGCAGGAAGCTAATGTTACCTGTTGACGTACAGATTTATTTATTTGATAAAATGATAGCCCCTATTTTATTGTTTGGTTGTGAAGTTTGGTGTCCCCAATTATGCGACTTGGCAGCTAAAATGCAATTAAAGTATTATAAATTAGTGCTGAGCTTAAACAAATCTACGACTACGTATATGGTTCTAGGCGAGTTAGGTCGCTATCCTATAGAGATCTCTGCAAAAAGTCGTATGTTGAATTTTTGGTTTAAACTTAGGTATCATATATATAGATTTCTGTTGAAGTTATATGGTTCTGGTGAGTATAAGCTAATTTTCTTCAAACAGTACATACTACGTTAAATTCTTTGGGTTTCAGTGATCTTTGGCTTATTAATATTAATTTCAGTCAACATTCTTTCAAAAAACAAATAAATCGGCGTCTGCGTGACTAGTTTGTCCAGACCTGGCAGGCTGAGTTAAACACAAACAAACTTTACACGAACTACAGAATATTTAAAGAAAATTTTGTGTTAGAAAAATACTTGACCATTCTCCCTGAATACCAGGCCAAATGTATTCTCAAATTTAGAGTATTAAATCACAGGTTACCTATTCAGCAAGGACGTTTTCAGGGAATTGTTCATGGAGAGAGAATGTGCAATAAGTGTGAATCAAATGATTTGGGAGATGAATTTCATTTTGTTTTCAATTGTAATTTCTGTACCAATAGCAGAAAACTGTTGTTGAAGCCTTTTTATTACAAACACCCTAATATTATTAAGTTCAACAAACTGTTTACAACACGTAATAAGAAAACTCTGCAAAATGTAGCAAAATTTGTTAAAGTTATTATGCATAGCCACTGATTGTTCACATGTCTATTGTATCATTATGGATGTGCTTGTGCGTGTGTGTACGTATGTGTGCGTATGTGTATGAGCATGCGTGTGTATTTGTGCGCACATGTAAGTAAACATGTGTATTAGGAGAGAGAGAGAGAGAGAGAGAGAGAGAGAGAGAGAGAGAGAGAGAGAGAGAGAGAGAGAGAGAGAGAGAGAGAGAGAGAGAGAGAGAGAGAGAGAGAGAGAGAGAGAGAGAGAGAGAGAGAGAGAGAGAGAGAGAGAGAGAGAGAGAGAGAGAGAGCATGAATGTGCGTGTGCTGGTGTGCGCATTGCCTTTGTAAATTTAATATATTGTTTGGTTATATATTATTATGCCACTATTTCAATGCATTTCATGAGGATGGTTCGATCGCCTACCATGTGGGCGACATACTGACATACTGACATCAGTGTAACTGATATGTAAAAGGTTTGATTGTAGTGATGTGTGATATGACAATTTGGTATGTCGTGGTTTAGTTGGATGGGGTGTGACTGGATATTGATCTATATTTTCTGTTTTTTCGTTTGTTTGTTTTTGTATGTTGTTGTTGTCGTCAAAGGTTTGTTTGTCCGTTTATTGTTTGTTCTTTTTTACTTTTTCTTTTTTCATTGTTTATATATTTTTTGTTTTTGTTTTTTTTGTTTTTGTTTTTCCAAAAAAATAAAAACCTTGAACCTTGAACCTTGAACCCTGCTCGCCTTTGTTTCGCAAAGGGCTCACATAAGATGTTGGCTAAGAGTAGGACCTCAGAGTCGTTTAAACTGAATTTCATCTCTCAACTTACTCTCTTGCTTCGTTCGCTAGAAACCCTTTCCCATCAGCTCTTCTTCTTCTTCATTCTTTCTTGAGCATCCGCCATCATTCTTTGCTCGATATTTCTATCTGGTTTTCTTGCATAGGAGTCTTTTATTCCTTTTAAAAAACACACCTTTTACCTGTTTGATCTCATAGTCTTTTTTTCTTGTCTCCTATTCTAATCAATCCAATGGTGCCGGTCTTCCCCCGTATCTTCAATGTCCAGAATACAGTTGGCCAGTTTGCAGTCATGTTGACCACGTGCAAAATATGGGAAACCAAGGAGGCTGTAACTATTTTGATTAACAGAAGTCGGTCTCACCTACTGGAATTGGTCAAAACCAAAGCGTTTTTGCATCAATTTACATTTCAATCTGTGTGAATTTGACGGTCCAAAACCCCCTTAAGAGTTTGTAGTTTTGTAAATTTTATAACCAAAACAGCTGATTCGAAACTACTTCGACCCCCTGTTGGGCCGCGATATGTCGCAAAATCGCGATATGTCGCAATTTGTGACATATTGCGCCGAGTCTTATGTAAAGTATGGGGGAGGTGCGTGATTTGTCACAAATTGCGACATATTGCGGACATTGCCCGATATTTTTTTCAAAAACATATTTTATGAAACTTTGGTTGGTTTCAGGTCATTTCTTAACACGAATATAAGGGCAAAACAGCAAAAGAAAAGGGATAATTGATTCATACATGTACTTTCTTGTTGATGTAGCTATGCCAAAGTGCTTCAGTTAATTGTCTATTCGTTGTTCGAGCTTCACTTACAATGTTAGAAAACATCCATACAATGATGACCTGCTCGAATATTAAAAGTATAAGAGAGACGTGGGAGATAGATAAGATAGAAAAAGCAGAGGAATGGATAGAAAAATGGATGGACGGGCTGACGGACGCACTGACGGATGGACAGACAGACAGACAGGCAGGCAGGCAGACAGGTAAGCAGACAGACAAACAGACAGAGAAAGTCAGAGCTCGACAGACAGAGACAGAGATAGACAGCATCAAATCATTCATCTGTTTATCCATTCATTCATTCATCAAACCACCCATCTAATCCGTGCATTGCATTTGCGGCTTTAGAAAGCGCTGAAAACACTTCACTCGTTTCATCCGCGGCTGGTTAACATTCCATAGCCACTTTGTGGTGTTGGCAATATTTGTCTTCCTCATTTACTTCAGCACATACCCATAACCCATAAAGACCGCACAGTCTTTGACCGATACTGGTATTTTCGACAGTTTTTGGTGTGGCTCTTCTGATAAATACAAATTAGACAATCAGTGTATGACCGGAAAGTTCTTTACAGTACATTATATCTGGAAAGTCTGGGCACAGCTTTGTCCTTTGTGCATAACTATGATTCTACAAACGTCCCTTTAACTCAAATGTTTTGGGGTTGTTTTTATCACCGATTGACGGTTTGCCTGAAATCGGGGCCAATTATAAAGGGAGAGTGGTAGCAATGGAAAATCATTTTTTGGCGACGACTCTGAATCATGGTCATAGGGAGCATTGCATGGCTTCTTTGGGGACCACCTTTGCCCCAACGATAATTGACTTATTAGTGTAAAGCACTTTCCACAAGCCCTCCAAAGCCTTTCAGCCTCCCCACCTCCCTCTAACCCTCTTTCATAACTACTTCTCCCTATCGTTCTTTTTTACTTTCTTGCCCTCTCACACAGGTATCTCTGTCTGTTTGTCTGTTTGTTTGTCTTGTCTGTCTGTCTGTTTTGTCTGTCTGGTCTGTCTCTCTGTTTTGTCTGTCTGTCTATTTTGACTTTTCTGGACTGACCTGCAGATAACACCCTCAACCACACACTTGTTGGCCACAGTCTTCTCAATGGTCAGGCACTGGGGGTCATACTCTTTAGTGCATTGCTGCTCACTCCACAGATTGCCATGAACTGCGTGAAAAAGACACATAATATTAGAGAGAGAGAGAGAGAGAGAGAGAGAGAGAGAGAGAGAGAGAGAGAGAGAGAGAGAGAGAGAGAGAGAGAGAGAGAGAGAGAGAGAGAGAGAGAGAGAGAGAGAGAGAGAGAGAGAGAGAGAGAGAGAGAGAGAGAGAGAGAGAGAGAGAGAGAGAGAGAGAGAGAGAGAGAAGAAGAAGAAGAAGAAGACCAAGTCTGGCTCAGCTTCGGTTTCGGTTTCACTCCTCTATTTATTTAAAAAACGGCTAAAATCACGCCTTTTTTCTTATGTTTTTTAACCCTCCAAAAGGCGTGATTTAATCGTTTTCTTGCGTTTTTTATCCTCGAAAACAGTGCGATTTAGTCGTTTTTACTCTTGAAAACAGCGTGATTTAATTGTTTGTTTAATGGGCAACTATACTTCTATTCAAATCCGTCTCTGACTCCAGTTGTATTCTAAAAGCAAGACGTGCGGTTACCTGGCACAATTACTTCATTAGATCCCATATTACTGATAATATTTGTCTTTGATCGTTAGTTGAAGGATTATTACTTATAACGATACTCTGCCTGGTTCCTTTAACACCGAGTGGTTCTTTTAACCGTGTGCATGGATCAAGAATTGTTCCGTATGATTGTGACATCTCTTTTGTTTTTTAAAATAAAAGAAAAACATAATTATAATAAAAACATGGCCGGAATAGAAGCAGACCACGATTCTTTGATTCTGGAGATGACATGAGTGAAGCTATTCAATCTCGACATCAATCAACTTTAATATTCGAGCAGGTCATCATTGTATGGATGTTTTCTAACATTGTAAGTGAAGCTCGAACAACGAATAGACAATTAACGGAAGGTAAAGTAAGATCGTTTTATGAAAGTATAGGACAAGAACCACCTGAAGTTGTTGATCCTAATGACTTCGAATTAAAAGATAACCATTTATTTGCGAAGGATAAAGATGGTCAACTAGTCAAACTTACAGATAAACGAAACACCGCAAAGTTTTTAAAAAAGAGTACACTTCGTCAAAGGCTCAGTGTTAGCGATCAAAGACGATTTAATATCGAACCAGAACCAGACCAAAGAACAGAAGCTGTTTCTAAACTTCAAAGCACACTACAAAGACTACCTACTGATTCGCAACTTCAGCCAATCCCCCTTAAAGACTTAAGCGCAACTGCGGACCAAATAATAGAAATGGAAACTAGTTTTATGATTTCAGAAGATGAAGAAACCCAAGTAAAAACATTACATGATTCACCATTACCTATGAGAGAACTAATGGCGCTCAATTCAACATTGCAATCTACCAGAGGCGAGTTAACAAATAATGTAGCAAAGTTAAGCGAACTTGATTCTCACATAAACAGAGAAAAACAAAAGTTGGCTGAAGCAGATGACAACAACCTAGGGCAAGACGTGAAAGACAGAATCACACAAAGACTAAATGATCTTCAACACGAGGGAGCTGCAAGACTAGAAGTACTGTCAACTAACCGTGAACAATTACGCTCGCAATTTAGCAGAATAAAAGAAACCATCCAAATAATGTTATACGAAAACACAACGTTAGCTGAACGAATAAAAACTTTATTTAGAGAGTCACGATTGCGAGCGTTATGACAGCTTTAGGGTTTGCAATCTCTACTTTAGTGTTTGCTTTAACAGGAACAGGTGGTGGCGGCGGTCAATTACCTTCTCCACCTTCACCGTCAAAAGATACGAATTGGATTAAAAAACAACTGGAACATTTAACGAATCTATTAAAAAAATTAGGAAAAAAAGCTCTAAATGCACTACCCGGTATATTATGTGGAATTGTCAGTTGGCTTTTTTCTACTGCAAGCAAAGTAGTCGGTTTTATGGCTGAACACTTATGGGCATTAATAGTTTTAGTTGTTGGATTACTTTTTAGTAAAATAAAAATAAACTAGACCAGCTGCAGTTAGAAAAATAACTAATGCTGTTTTTTCGTTTTCATGGTTATTGGCTGCGTTGCCAGTTAAGTTCGTTGAATTTGTTGAATTCATATTCTTTTTTTGACTGTTAGGGTGGTGTGTTCTTTGTATGATCGACAATGTTGAATGTATTTCTTTGTTTTTACCAACTGCTTGGTTATCTCCCGCTATAAGGATTTCGTTGTTATAGTTTACAATTGTTCCTATTGGGCAGCATGTATAATCCACTGCCGACAGCAAAGTCTACCTTCGATCTTGCAAATCTTAAAACGTCTTGATACCTTTTAATGCTAGCTGGGAGGTCAACTGTAGAATTGATTGCATCTTCTAAATTAGCTAAATACTGTTTTTGTGCATCAAACCCAGTAGAAGGATCCATTACCTTACTTGCTCTTGAGATCCCAGCAAACACCACACGTAAGTACGAATAGAATCATTTACTCGTTCTATTCCCGCCTTTGTTAGTCCTTCGGAAGTGTCTAAAATAAAAGTAGT
Source organism: Phymorhynchus buccinoides (assembly GCA_017654935.2). Classification (NCBI taxonomy): domain Eukaryota; kingdom Metazoa; phylum Mollusca; class Gastropoda; order Neogastropoda; family Raphitomidae; genus Phymorhynchus; species Phymorhynchus buccinoides. Next base: position 24,453,580 of record CM065697.1, on the reverse strand, counting down.
CCACGCGTTTTCATGTTTTTGTTGAATAGATCCTAGATGAACGGTCGTACCTGAAGACGTGTAAGGAGGATTCCAATCATAGTTATACTTTCTGTGCACGCCCCAATAATGCAGTGTACCCAGACCATGATTATATTAAGATCTAACTTTTGTCTAAAGTCTGTATGGAGGTTAATGTTAAAACTCATTACAAATCCGTTCAAAGGCCTTCATGTTAATTCTGTTGTTGAATGGATTAAAAATTGAATCATTCGGTAATGGCGCCTGCAGTTCAGACAAAATACGTCTAAAAGTATAATAGAAATGAAATCTATAAACTGCTTTTACCATGAGATCAGGATGATTTAAGTGATCAGTGAAAGAAACACCACACCCTGTTGTTGCGCAAAACACAGCAAAGTTTAACTGGTTTTGATAAAACTGTATTGGTTGACTAAACCATGCCTTTGCGATGTTATCATGTTTGATGCTAGGATTTAAATAATGGTTTAATGGATTACTGACCTTAAGTTCAAAAGAATCAACCCCCACTGCAACAACAAAACTGTCAACAGCTATAGTTTTAGGGTTATATGATCCAACTGAATATTTAGCGTCTTTGTTATATTCAAAAGCATTCATTTATATATCCGTAATAAAAATGTTTATATATATAACTGATCAAGATGAGCAACGTCCTATTGAAAATCATGGTTCTCTAAAAGTAGCGCTCCATGAAATTTATTACAAAGTTAAATGGATTAACATAAGCAAAACCTTAAGGAATAATTGGATACAAAAAACTACCAGTGAAGGGATGATTGAACTAACTATACCAGACGGTTATTACGGCTTTTGTTCATTAAAAGAGATGTTAAGCGAGTTTGACATTACTTTAAAACTTAATGAGGGAAATTTAAAAGTAACGTTGATATTTAAAGAGCAAAGAAGAGTAGGTTGCAACTTTGCAGGAGAACTAGCAAAAATGTTAGGGTTTAGAACTGACAACCGGGATATATTCAGCTTTCCGATCACAGAAAATAAAACCTCTTTTAAAGGAGAAAACTCTCTGAATCTTGCTGTTCATTCTTTATTATATTTTCATTTAGATGTCCTGAAAGCAGCATATTGCGATTACGAAATTATAACGTTTCCCAACTTACAGTTTAAAGAATTAATTTGTGGGATTCACCATTCACTAAAAATAAGAATAACTGACGAAAAAGGAAAAGAAGTTCAGTGTGACAGTCTAAATGTTTTGTTTTTGTTAGAAATAAAATAATTTGACGCGGACCAGATCAACCGGTTATGCTTGACCCTGTTAGATGCGCAACTTTAGAATTGAAGGACCTAGCAGACACAGAAGACTTTGATTTAAACGGAGAGATAGGAGCGCTGTATGGTTTTGAGTACACAAACAACGGCTATTATAAACGTGCAGAAGTAAGTGATAAAAAGGTTCCTAAACTAGAGCAACTGCGTAATGTAGTAGCTGACAATGTTGGCCAGTTTGAATATAAAGTTGTTAAGAAAAGGGATAACAAATGGCATTTAATTCCATTCGTTGATTGGGAAATAAAGTTTGAATTTTTAAGCCCGTACATTCTTTGATAATGACAAACATTTTCGCAAATCATTTAATGTCAGTCTGATTGCACAAAACAACAGCAGAAGAGAAATAGCAATCAAACCTTATAAAAAGACACAGTACATGCTTCACAGAAAAAAGACAGTGACAAAAGATGCAGCCACGCAATTAGAGTTCATTCCTAGAATGGTTTTAGCAGACGAATTTACTATGATATTTGAACTTTCTGTTAGAGCAGACAACCCTGATTCCCTACCTGTTGGTGTTAGCGACAACCTAATAAAAGGGATTCTTATTTCTTGGCAAAACTTGGATGTTGAATCAGTGAGATGTACTATCGTTATTCAAAACCGCGGTGAAGAAACTAAGGCAGTGTCGACCAGCGATAAAGTTATATTGAGTGTTGATCCAAACAATCTCAAAGAATTAACGTTCATTAATGTTACTAATTTAGATCTCATTGGGTTTTATTACACTGAAAGCATTTTGTCTGATGATCTTCTTAACAAGTGCAAATTAAATGTTAATTCTTTTAAAAAATATAAAAAGATGTCCGTTAAAGTATATCCAAAAATACCAAAAGAAAATACTGACAAAGAAAAGACTGAGGGTGGTGATGATCCTGAAATCAGAAAGTTCAGATTGTCTACCATTACAGAAATACAAAAAGAATTAGAAAAAGACCTCACTAATTATAACAGAACCAAACGAAGGTACTCTTCTATTTTTAATGCTGCAACATACTTAAATACTGGATTTGGAACTCTAGGTACTTTAACAGCAGGAAGCTCTGTAGGGTTGTTAGCGACAGGGGTCGGATCGCCCATAGCTTTCAACAAAAAACGAAAAAAAAAACCCGACAAGGTCAGCTGATTTCATTTTCAATATTTTTTTTACCAAGCATCATGTACCCCATAGTAAGTCCTCCAATTATAGCAGAGTGATATACAAGATTAACAAGTTTTTTCAGCACTCATTTTTTGTTGTATAAAATAAAAATAAAAATCAACTAAAAATGAATTGTGATGAACTACTATTAAATGCGCAGGAAGCAGTAATTTCTGATGAAGTGTCGGCAAGTGTTGTGAATAAAATGGAAAAACTATACTCTCTGGCTGCGTGTGGAAAAACGAAGCAATACTTAGGAACAGAATTTAGTATAGAACAGATTCAAGTCTTCTGCTGACATTGAAAAGTACTACAACAGATACGAAGCACAATTAGGATCTAAAATGGTTAAAAGTTTAGGTCAAACAGTGTTAAGCTTGTATACAAAGTTAGTTAATCAATTTCTTCCCGTCGATTCACAACAAGATTTAATGTACGATTTAAGTCAAGATCCTGTTTTAATTAAATCGTTAGAGTCTCTTAGTTGTGATCTTTATTATAGGTTTGGTGGGCTTTTATCACCAGTTGTCATGGGATTAATTACTTTTAATCATATAGATTTTATTGCTATTAAAAATGAACGTGACAGAGAATCAAACGAATCAGACGGAACAGCAAACAAATCCCAGTCCGATAGTAACCAAGGTAACGAAGAGCCCAGGACGAGTTGAAGCAGGTAAAAGGTTATCAGAGTGGAATCGACAACAAAAAATGAATAAACAAACAAAACAAAAACTGTTGTCTCAGAATGAAGATGAATCAACCATAAGTGTAATACCAGTTAAGAAAGAAGAAGACAAACAAAACAGTACGAATTACGATGTTGTATTGCTTACTGTTGGTGTGGTTGCCGGTGTTGGTTATTTGTCTTATAAATTATATAAAACACATATGCAACCAAAGCTAGAAAAACGAGTAGAAGTACAAACAAAACAATCAGAAAAAGCAGCAAACAAACAAGAAAGCCTAAAATCAAAAAGCTTAAAACCTGAGAGCGATCCATTTTTAATGCAATAAATTATTGTCTTAGAACTTAATAAAAACTTACCAATAACTTAAGTAAGTAACTTGATAAGAACTTGACAAGTTTTTGTGTTAGAACTTAATAAATACTTGATGTGACTTACCAAGAACTTATTAATAACTTGAAGTTGACTTAACAAGAACTTGCTTAAGAACCTATAAAAGAACTTAAAAAGAACTTAAAAAGAACTTGAGTAACTTCTTTAAAAAAAATTAATTTATTTTATTTTATTTTATAACAAAGTTAAAAAAAAAAATAAAAAAAAGTAAAGAATTTTTTAGGAATGTAAAGAATTCTGTGCATTTTCTTCAAATCCGAACAATTCTATGCATTTTTTTCAAATCCGAAGAATTCTATGCATTTTTTTCAAATCCGAAGAATTCTATGCATTTTTTTCAAATCCGAAGAATTCTATGCATTTCCTTCTTACTTGACGTTATCGGAATTCCACTGTAGCTTAAATACAAGTTGGCAGTACTCCAGTATAGTCAGAGGCGACGACGGTTATCTGATCTCTTAATTACGGTGGAAAGCCTAGACCGGTTCATAGTAGTAGAATAGATCCCCTTTAAGAATAAGGCTACAGACAGAATAAGTGTTTGCGAAGAAAGAATAAAATCATCTCAATATTTAACAAAGAATTTCCTTCTTTTTTTTCATTAAAAAATAATTCAATCACGCTGTTTTCAAGAGTAAAAACGACTAAATCGCACTGCTTTCGAGGATAAAAAAACGCAAGAAAACGATTAAATCACGCCTTTTTGAGGGTTTAAAAACATAAGTAAAAAGGCGTGATTTTAGCCGTTTTTTAAATAAATAGAGGAGTGAAACTTGGTATTCATACGTTTTCTGAAGAAGAAGAAGAAGAAGAAGAAGAAGACGAAGAAGAAAATTGTTTCTGTTTTGTCAGATGATGGTGCAGATTGTTATGTACTGCCTGAAAAAAACATTAGAAAGAGAAAAGAAGAATGAGCAGCAGCAGCAGAAAACAATGAATCTGTATGGCGATGTCACTCTCCATGGTGGCGAGTCACTCTCCATGGTGTAGAGTCTGACACATTGCTGCTCACTGCACAGATCGCCATGAACTGAGTTCAGAAAAAAAGTTATGATATAGATTAGGCTTACATGTAGAGAAAAAACTGAACACTGAATATTTTTAATGTACATTAGTCTTTGGCCACAACACGTGAAATATGACAATGGGGCTTTGTTAAAAAAAATGTGATCAACACATCTGATATCATCGGAATTGTATTTAAAAGATACCATCATTTTAATGCCAACGTGATTTTAACTAACACAAGAATGCAGCGACTATCACTCTCGTAATAAAAGATAATAAAATACAGTGGCAGTGTCGCTTTCATAATGCAAAACAAATATTGGGCGGTGGTGAGAGAGAGAAACTTCAAACTTGAAAATTGTTTGTTTGATCTGGGCCATATGCCCGTGTCAAATGGGAACAGAAGGGGTGAGAGAGAGAGAGGGCTGGTTAAAAGAAATCATCTTGTTATCCACGTCATAATTATCTTATTAATATGGGATCTGTTTTCCCACTACACTCACTTTAATTAGTGGTAAACTATTTCTTAAAATTGGATCATCTCTTTTCTCCTTCCCCCTAATAGATGAACAACTAATAGAGACAGAAGGAGAAGAGAAAGAAGAGAAGCAGGAAGGGGGGGGGGGGAAGAAAGAAGAGGTGTGAAGAGAGAGCGAGCGAGAGAGAAGAGACAAGAGAGAGAGAGAGAGAGAGAGAGAGAGAGAGAGAGAGAGAGAGAGAGAGAGAGAGAGAGAGAGAGAGAGAGAGAGAGAGAGAGAGAGAGAGAGAGAGAGAGAGAGAGAGAGAGAGAGAGAGAGAGAGAGAGAGAGAGAGAGAGAGAGATCGAAACAGCTGTCTTTGCATAAGGCACTGTCCCTCCCCCATTGGGAGAAAAAGTAAATTTTATTTTAAAGAATTTTTTTTTTTTTAAGAACAGAACATTTCATAAAGTTAACGTTAACTGGTTTTGTTTCTGAGGTTCACAAATTCAGACATTAGACACAGAAAAGTTTGATCAATTCGGCATTTAAAATGCACCAACTTTTCAGTCCTACGGAGTGGGAAGTCTGGCTGTGCGGCTGTTATCTTTTTCTGTATATATATATATATATATATATATATATATATATATATATATATATATATATATATATATATATATATATATATATATATATATATATATATATATATATATATGTCTTGTTGGTCGATTTTAAGTATAGTCCTTTTGTGTTTTTTCAGTCCCCGAAAAAGCCCGCCATGGCAAAACGTTGGACCTTTTGAAATAAATTGGAGAAATCCTCAAGTTTGTTGGACGTTTACTTTTCTTCTATATATATAAAGGGTCTTAAGACATCTGGCGTTAGTTCTACATAGTTTGGAAGTGATAACTACAAAGATGGACTGAGCGGACAAGGATATGAGAGAGAGAGAGAGAGGGAGAGAGAGAGAGATGAGAGAGAGAGAGAGAGAGAGAGAGGGAGAGAGAGAGAGAGAGAGAGAGAGAGAGAGAGAGAGAGAGAGAGAGAGAGAGAGAGAGAGAGAGAGAGAGAGAGAGAGAGAGAGAGAGAGAGAGAGTGAGAGAGACTGTACTGGGGGATTCATTTTTTTTTTATTATGTGGACTCAATAGTCCAAATGAATTATCACAACACACACACACACACACACACAACACACACACACACACACACACACACACACACACACACACACACACACACACACTGCAACACAATCTAATTATACACACAGAATGTGGGTCACAACAATGACGTAAAAAAAAGTTACGTTGGTTGTTACGTCAAGTTTGTTCTACTGTCTGTCCCGCGTCCAAGGCCAAAAGCCGAAATATTGGGAATAGTCTACATTCTTTCTTGTTAGCTTTCATTCTTTTTTTGTTCTGATATATATATAGAGAGAGTAAAATTAGAACTTACGCAGGATTTTTTATTTTTTTTCTTCAGATGTATTATATAAAAGCACAAAAGCCTACCTTCCATACAACTCAAGTCATCCAAGGCACTGCGTAAACGGCATACCATCAAGCCAGTTTTTACGACTTCGACGCCTTTGCAGCAACGATGAGGACTTTGAACGCCAGTGCAACACAATGGCCAACAACTTCAAAAAGAAGTGCTATCCAGAGTGGGCTATCAAAAAGGGAATGGAGAGGGCCAAAGCAACACAACGAGGGAGTACACTCGAGTACCAGCCACAAAAGAAAGCCGGGAGAGTTCCCATGGTGGTGACCCACAATCCCCGCAATCCTCCACTCAGCAAATATCTCAGGGACAGTCTGCCTACCCTCCACCAGAGCGCCAGGATGAGGAAAGTGGCTCTTGAACCCCCCATCCTGGGAGAACGGAACAGCAGATCCCTGAGAGATTTGCTGATGCCTTCAGCTCCTCCTGCCCTGCCCTGTGATGTGGATCCTGGCTGCCACAGATGTTCCAAGACGTGCGCCGCCTGCCGTCTTCATCTGATGGAAACCACGGGGTTCTCCAGTGACAGGACGGGGGAGAGGTTCACCATCAGGCAGAACCTATGCTGTGGATCGACTAACGTCATCTACCTGCTGTTCTGCGAGCTATGTAGACACGCCCAGTATGTTGCAGAGACAAAGAACTCGGTTAGCGTGAGGTTCACTCTACACCGATCCCATATTAGGCACAACACTGGGACTCTGGTGGCAGAACACTTCAACTTGGCCGGACATTCCTGTGAGAATGTCAGATGCATCATCCTCGAACAGGTCTTCGTCCAGAGCAAGGAGGCCAGACTCCGTCGTGAAAAGTTCTGGATGGACAAGCTGAAGACCATGGCTCCGCTTTGCAGATCTTTTCAATTGTCCGTTTTCTTTTAACTGTGTTTTTTGGCCCTGATAACTGGACTACAAGACTAT
>CM065697.1:24431149-24441149 GCA_017654935.2 Phymorhynchus buccinoides | reverse complement strand
CTCTCTCTCTCTCTCTCTCTCTCTCTCTCTCTCTCTCTCTCTCTCTCTCTCTCTCTCTCTCTCTCTCTCCCTCTCCCTCTCCCTCTCGCTGTGTGTGTGTGTGTGTGTGTGTGTGTGTGTGTGTGTGTGTGTGTGTGTGTGTGTGTGTGTGTGTGTGTGTGTGTGTGTGTGTGTGTGTGTGTGTGTGTGTGTGTGTGTGTGTGTGTAAAAAGAACGTTATGGCAAATTACATTTATGAAGAAGGGGGCAACGTGGTGGGATATATCTTTGTAACACTCATTCATCTGTGTAATTCTTATGTGACTTGTCATCCAAAATTGTGCTTATGCATGCTGAATGTCAATGTTTCTGTTGTACGGCACCTGGACGAAATTTCTCCTTGAGAGATAATAAAGTGATTTTGATTTTGAATTTGAATATTTTTATAGGGGAAGAAGGGAGTAGAAGATTAATTTACAGGTGGACAAAGTTATACAGCGAATCCGCTTATAAGAAACTCGCTTATTAGAAAACTCGCTTATAATCAAGCAAAACACTTTTCCCTGCCGAACTTCTTCTTCCTTCTTATTATCAAACTCGGATATAAGAAACTCGCTTATAAGAAAACTCGTTTATAATCAAGCAAATTCCTTCTCCCATCCGCGATGGAAACTTGGATATAAGAAAATTACTTCATACAAGAGAGTTGGTTTGCAGTTCATTTTCTTATAAGCGAGTTCTATTTTCTTATTGACAACATTTTCTTAAAAGTGAGTTGGACCTGAACTGAAAGGATGTTGAAGTTGTTCAAAAAAAAGGAAAGTTCATGTCAGACCAGTTGCGTCGCAGACAGTCTAACCAGTACAGGCACTTGATTGCAAGACTAATTGAGTTCTTTTATTTCATACGTTCCTTCAGTATTCTGTGCAAAATGAATGTTGAGCAGAAGATATGAGTGCCTGTACTTTTGTGTTGGTGGTAGGTAGAATGTCAATCCGTTTATTTTCAGCAGCAATGGCAGAGAGGAAAAGATAATCCATTACTTTAAAGACCCACCACGTCACGTGTCAAAATCACGGTTTTCACGTTGTTTTCCCTCTTATAGCTGGTAAGAAACCTTAAGATATCTTCCTAGCCTAAGAGGGAATGTGACACGTGACGTGGGGGGTCTTTAAGAAGAAAAATACAAATAACTGAAAATGGACAGACATCCACATAAACAAAGGCAAACGATTGATAAAAAACTGCATGGGTGGACAGTAAATGGTACTATTTCAATACAAGAAAGGTGAAACGAGAAAAAAAGCTTGTTAGTTGAGTGGTTACAGGCACCTTTAAATCTTCTTATTAGTAGACTATTTCGATTTTATGATGTAAGACATGCACCAAATTAGGAAAAAGGATTTTCTCTTTGTTTTCTGTCTGTCTTTTCTTTTTTTTTCTTTTCCCTTTCCCCCCCATTCAACTTGGATATAAGTTTTTAAAATATCAAAATGTTTTCTTATGTCCGATTTTCGGATATAAGAAAACTCGGATATAAGAAGCAAAAAAATCATCTCCCTTCGATTTTCTTATAACCGAGTTTTGCTGTATTTTGATTTTTTGATGTAAGACATAGGTCACAAGTTTCTTTATTTTCCATTAGCATTGTACAACGGCAAAAGGAAAATTGTCTTCCACTGTGTAAAATAAGTTAAATACATCTAAATTAAAACATGAATTAAGAACATAAAACAGAAATTTACATTTAAACAAATATGTTACAATATGTTACAATGTTACCCAATCTGCTCTCAGCTATCTTCTTGCTCATAATGCAACTCACCACAACTTCTGCCTTCATTTTTGTTTTAAATTTTCTGTTCTGTTCTTTCTTTTGCCTTTTCCCCCTTTTTTCAGGCACAAAATTAGGTTTATCTTTTATTTTAATTTTTTTAATTTTTTATTTCCCCCTGTTTTCCCATTAAACTCGATTATAGGAAAAAGGTTTGAGGCATTTGTTCTCTGTGGGCTTCAGATAGTTTTCTGCCTCTATGCCTGGGAGGTGACCTTCCACGATCTTGTACAAGAAGGTTTGATGTTTTCTCCTTTCTTGCAGTGGAGGGAGGCCAATGTCTTGCAGCATTGATGTTACGCAGCCTGGGTTACGGGACTTGTAGTCGCGTTTGATGAACCTGGCTGCCCTGCATTGGACGCCTTCCAGCTTGTCGATGTCGCTTTTGTACATATGGGTCCCACACTGTGGAGCTATATTCGAGGAGGGACCTGACAAGTGAGACGCATGCAGCCTTTCGGCAGGTTTCAGGACAAAAACGTAGGTTTCTACGCAGCATACCCAGGCTGGCATTTGCTTTCTTGGCAATCTTACTTATGTTGACCAGGACAGGTTGTTGCTTAGCTCCACTCCAAGGTACGGGTATGTGTCGACCTGCTGTAAGATGTGGTTTCCCAGCTGGTGACGAGCGGTGGCGTACACTCATGATGAAGCACTTCTTGACTTGAAAATCAAATGTTGATTCTTAACAGCTTGGCTCCTATCACCAGATAATGTATGCACTTGTATAATGCAGATGACCAGTGGTCACTGGCACTGACCAGTTGTCATTTTGACGTAAATTCCACATTTTCACTATTTAACAGTGTCACAGGTCACTTTATATAATGAGTGAATATTATTTAATATTTTTTGGGGTCATTCTCTAGGCTAGTTCTTTTCCTGTTACAAAATGGATACTAAGTTTTGTCTATTAAGTTTTTCAAGCTACTGTGTTAATCGTTTCTCTTTCTCAGTTTCAAGTTTCCTATGCGAAATCTGTTTCTTCTTTTTTTTTTCTTCTGGTTTAAACAAGAATTTATTCAAGAATAGAAAATCATAACAAAGCAGCAATACATTTATGAACTTCGAGTACAACAAGCTAAGAGCTTATAAAGCGTACTCTAATATTTACGTTGCACAGTAAGGACTGCACACGCAAAACTAATCTAACATTGAAAAAATAATAACATAAAACTGTTTCTTCTTGTTGTACATTAGGCGTTTTGGTAGTTTGTTAAATTGTGGATTTTGTCCTAAAAATCACGCCATTTCAACTTAGTTTTCATTGGTCTAGGGTAGCTCCAATCAGAATCGTTACCTCTGAACTGCAAGCCATATTTAAGGCTTAGTCTGTCAAACATTGTCATTATGAAATTAATGACTCGCAACTAATTTTACTAAATGACGGTTTTTCCACCTTCTATCCAAATGCTTCTGGCCACTTTTACCCAAAGGCCATTGACTTATCTCTTGCTAGTCCAAACCTATTAATTAATCATGAATGGTACACCTACTCGGACCCCCTCCACTCAGATCACAAACCCATTTCTATACAGTTGAACTTAACAGCAGATAACACCAACTTACCACCTGAACCTAAATTCAATTTTGAAAAAGCAAACTGGCCATTATTTCAATCTCTACTTTCTAAATGTACAATCGAAGATCTTAATGATTTAAATAAAGAAGTCTATTATAACAACATCAGACATCAAATTTTAATTGCTGCAAATACAGCTATTCCTACAATAGTACTGCCCTCAAAACCCAACAGTAAACCCTGGTGGAACGAGGAGATCAAAAAGGCTTTAAAAAAAAAAAAAAAAAAAATATAATACATTCGACTTGCACCCTACTAGACCGAACTTTGATGAGAAACTAAAAGCTGAAAAGAAATGTAGCGACTTAATAAATGAAGCCAAACTAAATTATTTTAATAAAGAAGATATAGTTAACTTTAAGGACCTAGGCAGGGCGTGGAAACGCCTTAAATTGGTCCAAAATAACGGTGGCCACACTAATACCCGTGTCCTAGTTGGTGACAAACTAACATCTACCGACTCTGACACTGCTGACGTCCTGGCCAACCAATTTGCTCAGGCGAGCCAAACGAAACACTTACCTGTTTTTCAACGGGATAAACGCAAAAAAATCTATAATTTTGAAAAGTCTACAGATAACACACACACCATTAATGCTCCCCTGAAGATTACCGAGCTTGCTGCGGCCATTAATATGATTAGGAAAACTAATAAAGCCACAGGAGATGATCCCATCTCCTACACTATAATAAAGAAATTGCCCCCATCTTTTCTTACAGTCTTGCATCATTTTTACTTCGGATGTTGGGCTGAGGGCGAAGTCCCAAAAGCTTGGAAGGAGGCACAGATAGTTGGGATAGCCTGGAAAGCCGGCTAGGAACCCCGCAAGCTACCACCCCATTTCCCTCACCCCACATCTGGGTAAAATTTACGAACGTATCGTAAAACGCAGACTTGAGTACTACTTGGAAAAAAATAACGTTCTTCCCAAATTCCAGGCAGGTTTTCAAAAACACAGATGCTGCATGGAACAAGTCATAAGATTAACTAACCTCCTATGTTAAAAAAGCCTTTGCAAGACGCAGGAAAGTCCTCGCCACCTTTTTTGATATCAAGGGTGCGTACGACTCCGTTTGGCATGGGAGGCTCCTAGATAAAGTCAGCAGTCTCGGTATTCACGGGAATATGTTTAATTTCATACATAATTTTATAAACAATCGTTCTTTGAGAGTCAAAGTGGGTTCCTCCGTGTCAAAAATACATCAAATTGACATGGGGGTCCCCCAAGGCAGTATTATCGCCCCGACTCCATGACATCTCTAAACTAAAACTAAATAATTGTCAAATCTCTATGTATGCTGACGACATAGCCATCTGGTCGTCAGCATTCACAAAAAGTCCAAAAGCACTAACAATACATCTACAAAATCATCAAACCAACACAAGTCTTATCATTGACTATTTACAGCAAAATGGATTCTCCTTGTCTCCGGACAAGTGTGAGTTTATGTGCTTTCGACACTTAATTCAAAAAAACATCAGTATTAATATACTGGGCCAACCAAAAGCTATGACTAACAAAGTTAAATTTGTAGGGTCATGCTCACATCACGCCTCAATTGGGGCCCACATATTGACCACCTCTGTAAAAAAGCTATAAAAGGCGTCAAGTTCATTCGAATTATCTCTTCTCAGACATGGGCTCAAAATACAAAATTTCTGGTTCATCTGACACAAGCCCTAGTCCGTAGTCGTTTAACTTATGGAATGGAAGCATTCCATAACATCACAAATAACTTATTAGACAAACTACAAACAACAGAACTAAAAGCTCTTAAATCTGCACTCAAAGTTCCAAAATTTGCAAATAACAATCTAGTTTAAGGCACAATAGGATGGATTCCTCTAAACTATGTTATGAAATTAAACACCTCAGCCTTTCTGAGAAGGCTTTATGCAACAAATTATTTTTCACTAGAAAGCTTTAATGAAGAATTTGAAGATCCCTTCTACAACCACCCATTTTTTCAACAACAAAAACCATTAATTGCACAGAAAGTTTGCAACCCACTAGACTATTCCCGGGAAATGCTTTCTATGGCAGGCCTGGAAATAGATGATATCGAAACCCACCCAAAATTCCCTATTCCACACTGGGAATGGGAGTCAGCAAACTTTGATATCTCATTACATCAAATGTATTCTAAACTAAATCAACCAAACCTACTCTCAGTTGCTGCCAAAGAGAAAATTTCTGAAATTCAACACCACTTATTAATATACACAGATGGATCGAAGATCTCCGAATCACAAATAGGTTGCACTTTCACCATTCCAACACTCAAAATTACCAAAACCTTCTGTCTAAATTCAAAAATTTCAATATTCAGTGCTGAACTCTGGGCAATTCTTGAAGCCTGCTTCTTTATTAATGAATTCCCAAAATCTCTTTTTCAAGTCACAATTCTTACAGAATCTCTATCCTCAATTCAAACACTGCAAAACAACACCAAAAATAGAAGAAAAATCATCCAAGAAATACAAAATCTTATACATCAAATCAGAATTAAAGGTACTGACTTAACAATAATGTGGATCCCTTCCCACTTGGGACTTAAAGGGAATGACCTTGCGGATACAGCTGCCAAAAGGGCAGCAGAACATTCCGAGGGCCAGTCCATAAACATCAAACTATCCATATCTGAATTTAAAAATCACTTAAAACGCTGTGTGTACCGGAGGTGGGCCGAGGAGTTAGATTCCTGCTCCAAGGCCCACTCCCGGTGCAGGAAATTTATCAAGAATGGACTCTTTTTATCTGTCCCCTACAAAATTCAGGGTAGGAATCAACAGATTCTACACTGATTCTATCTATTGTAAATTTAAGAGCTCCCCATGCAAATGCGGATAAATTTTGAGTTTAAATCATATCTTTGATCCTTGTAACCAGATGAGGAAAGAATTACAACCTGTTTTAGACAAATGTAAACAAAACAATCTAACATATAATGAAAAAAATATCTTAAGTAAAAACGATACATTAGGTTGGTCACCAATAATTTGGCTCGCCGGGACAATTGGCCAGGCGTCATTCAACCGTTTTATATAAATAACTAAAATCTGTTTTTGTTGGTAGGGATGGAGTCCCTCCGGGGCGCGGGCTGCATTCCTGCTCCCTTTCCCCCTCCCCTTTTAACTAAAACATGCGCCTGATGGGCCGAAGTGACTCTTTTGAGCCCACCTTTTTTTAAAGTCCTTTCCCGCAGATGGGTGTCCGGCGCGCGCAACGGGGGGTTCTTTCGTAGCCGTTGCGCTTTTGCGCCTGTGCTCCCCCCCCCTTTTTGGGATTGCTAGGACGGTGCCTTGCCACTGCTCGGAGCCGAGAGGAGGGGTCCCTCTCCCTCCCTCCCTCTGTTCCGAGCATGCAAGAATCGCTAACCATTCCCACCCTCACCTTCACTACCATCACTACAACTAATTTACATTTTGCTTAAAAACCAATCTTCCTGACTCCATCGTGACATCAAGGGCGGGATAGTTTTTGTTGCTACCCCCCCTTGCGATCAGATGGAATAAATAAAACTACTTACTAATTATAATAACGGAGGCCTCTGGCGGTGTGTTCCCCCACAACATAATAGAATTTGACTAAGTCCATTTAAAAAACTAACCACTCTATGACCTAATTACACATAAACAAACAAAATTTTAATAGTAACTTTTAAACCAAACGAATCTTGTTATTTTAACTGACGTTTTTTACCAAATTTTAACCTATTTTAACATTTGAAAACTATTAGGATGTGAACTAATATAACGTTTATATACTAAGTATATCATGTCCTAAGGGGCAATATTTAACTGGCTAAATGTTAGGATTATACTAAACAGTTTGTATGTAAAAGTTGTGTACATAATAATAATGTACATATCATCTTTTAAACCACCAAATCTTTTTGTGACCATCTGGTCACTGATGAATTTGGATTGAGGTTGGGTTCGCCCACCTGGAAGACCGACTGTCAATAGTCTGGTCTCAAAACTCAAATAAAACTTAAACAAAATTAATTTTAAAAGTAACTTTTAAACATAACGAATTTTATCACTTACAAACTAAATTCTCAATAAGTTTTTAAATATTTGAAAACTATTAGGGATATGCACCCTATGGAAGATCCCTACGTTGTGTCATGTCCTAAGGGACAAGATCTGATAGGTTAAATACTTTTTAAAAAACACCAACCTAACTATACATATAGTAAATACAACCTAACTTATTAAAAAACTAAATAGTTTGTAAAAGTTGCGTACATAATAATAATGTACATATTATTTTAATAATACCTTTTGGTTTTTAACTTTATATACAGCTTTATATACAGCATATGCCTCTCAAGAATTTTAATAATAAAGCTCTTTTTGAGCACAACACGGATTTTTACAAAAAAGCTCAGTTGAGCGTAAAGCATGAATTTTAACTGTAGCCCTGGTTTTTTTTAATCAGACCTCCTCCAGTCTGCCAGACTTAAAGCAAACAGCCAAATATCTTTTACAAACAAAATATTTTATCACAAACATAAATTTTATACTCTAAAAACTTGTGCGCAATTAAAACTTCTAAAAAAACTTTTCAAAAAAATAATAATAACATACTTAAAATTCTACAAAGTTATAAACTTTCAAATTATATCTTATCATTCAAAAATCCACTTTTTTTTCCAGGATCTTTATTATTCTAAATGCCTCAAATAGTGCGTAAAATCTCTATCTTTCTCTCTCACATTGTCGTTTTAAATCAAATATTATATTTATCGCGGTCCTGGTGCGGGCCATGGCAATAAGGTTTTTAACCTTATATCAAAAACAAATTAATATAAATCTGAAAGTCTTAGACAACATAGAACTATAAATAAAAGTTTAATAAACTTCATCAAAACAATTTTTTTTTCTAAAAACAACTTTATCAAAGAAAAACTTTTCTCCCCTTCTTCTAACCAAAAATCAATAGTAATGCCCCATATGGCTTAGGCCGGGAGGACGTAAAACAAACTTTTCTTCAACATTGTCGTCTGCTATTACTGTTCGTTGCACAGAGGGAAACTTCGATTCTTCTCCCTCTGTGTTTTATACAACCGCTAACCGGTCAAGAAGGAAGAAGTAGCTTTCACCCCAAACTCGATATTTGTGGGGTAAAACGCTGTATCGCTAACCGGCGACAAGAAGGAAGAAGCCTAACTGTGTTCCTGAACGGAGGCCTAGCTGTCTGGTAGACCATTTTCCAGGAAGCTGTGACGTGCGCCATTAATTCTTTTTGTCCACAAACGGCTGGGTGCGTCTTGTTAGATAATTTCGGCACTCGGTTAGGATTTTAGGTTAAGTTTAATTGTCACGGGAAGAGCAGAGGCGGTAGTGAGTTTTTCTTGGTGATAGGGTGTGATAGGAATAAGGTGTGTCAGTGTGGGCATAGAAAAAAAAAATCAATGACAGGAGTAATTTCCTAGGGACAAAGGTTGGTTAAAAAAACCGTACTAGTTGTGTCTAGGGAAATTGTCAGTTTAGGGGAGAAAATGTTGTGTAAATGTAGTCGGTTCGCCGAACCGAATTTTCAGGTTGACGCTGTGATATGTGCATAGTTAAGGTGTGAATGTGTAAACATATTATTTTTAATATTTCTAAATTAAATGAATGAATGTGTAAACACATGACACCACAACAACGCCACAGTAGGCAGGGGACAGATTTTGTGGGGTGGAATAAGTCGACTCGATTTAAAAGACAGTAGCCGAGTCGTCATTGTAGGTTTCCATATGTCCTAGGATGGATGTGTTGTAGGCCAAGTAAAGAATTCATGTTGTGTTGTTCGTTACTAATTCATGAGCCAAGTCCAACCATGAATTGTCTTCCCCTTACACGCATTCACACGGGCGTAATATTGGGTATTGTAGTAACTGTTGCAAGTTAGGCCAGAGGTTGGTACACACCGGGTTTTACACCTAAAACAAATTAAACCTGTTTGGAATAAGCAGAGCTGCTGAGTCGGCACAGGTTTAAATAATTGAATGAAGCGTTAATGTGTAGCCAGAGAGAGATAGGCCTAGAGGTTTTAAATGGTAAATATTAGTTGGTGTTGTTTTAATGCAATTGGTTTTGCTCGTTATATGTTACCGGAGGGCAGAGATAGGATTTGAGTTGTTAGCTCGTAACTTGTGCTGCACGAGAATTGTGGGTTCGTGTCATTTGGAGACAGACTGTGTTTCTGTGATTGGGAAGGGACAAGCTAGAAGCTGTTAGGCTAGTTATTTTTAGGTCACGTCTGTGCGTTAGTGCATTTACGTGTAGTTAAGTGAACAGTAATTGGGATGTGTTTATTTAAAGGATACAGTGGTGTACGGCTATGCGGAAATAAAGGGGGACTTTCGAAGATTAATTTAATAGGGACATAGGGTTAAAATAGTTTTATTTTTGTTTTAAACAGCTGCTTAGTATGTAAAGGGCCTCGAGTCTGAGGTGGAGTGACGCCGTTGGTGCTGTCCTTAGTTCGTGGAAGAACTACACTGCGAGGAGTGTGAAGAAGTCGTCGCACTGCAGACCTGTTTCTTTTCTTCAATTAACTTGCAAAGTGCAGTTGTGCCAGTCATTAAACCAGACTAACTTTAAGTTGTCG
>CM065697.1:24418649-24423649 GCA_017654935.2 Phymorhynchus buccinoides | reverse complement strand
CATATGTTTTTCTAATGTCAAAAAATGTAGCAAGTGTACTTTTTCTACGAGAAAATTGTTTTTTAACATGACTTGCAAGTTTAACTAGATGGTCAATCGTGCATCGTCCTTTTCTGAAACCTGCTTGGTTATTAGGAATTATTTTATTCTTTTCACAGAAATGCAATATCCGCTTTTCAACTATTTTTTCTAATATTTTACCAGCTTGAGATGTTAATGCTATTGGTCGATAGCTACCAACTGATATGAAATGCCATCGATTCCAACAGCAGTTGTATTGCAAGAAAAGGACTCTAGTGCTTCATTAAATTCTTCAAATGTAATACATGAATTTAAATAGTGATTTTCATCTGGAGTTGGTTCGCAATAAATAGATTTTGTCTCTTCTTCTTCTCTGTAGCTTCTTATGTCTGAATTAAGCTTTGATAAATTATGTTTTGAAAACTCTTCAACAAATACCTCTGCTTTTTCTTGTGATGTTGGAATACTGTTGTTTTCTAATTTAATAGGATATGACGGTAGGTGACATCTATTCTTTAATTCTTTGACTTTCTTCCAAACTTTGTGCATGTCCTTTGACACAGATATTTCTGACTGACAAAAATGAGTAAAATAGATGCGTTTCGCTTTTGCTACGACCCTGTTACTGTGCTTTTAGCACGTTTCATGTCAATAAAATTATCCTCAGTTCTGTCCTTTAGCCATGTTTTATAAGTCTTCTTTTTATTTGTTACTGCCTCTGCACATTCTTCATTCCACCAGCCATTTCCTTTGTATTTATTATCATTATAGTATTTACGCTTTGGCATTGATTTTTCAGCAGCGGACAAAATAGCTCTTCTAAAGTTCTCATAAAACACATCAGTGTCTTCATGTTTAATCTATTGATAAAAGACTTGACTCATAGAGACTCCAATCAGCACTATTGTATACAAATTTAGGAATTATATCTTCAACTTCTTCTTCATCAATGATCTGTTCATTTAATTTCACAACAATAGGAAAATGATCACTCCCTAATGTATCTTCTTCTGTCATCCAACTAGCCTTTACTGATAAATCAGGCGATATTAACGTTAAATCGATGGAAGTTGGCCTGTGGCTTGAAACATCAGGCACTCTAGTTATGCTGCCATCATTCATTAAAACTAATTTAGAATCTACAATGTTTTCAACTAAGCGATTACAGGTCGTAATCGAGCAATCTGGTTCCCAAAATGGAGAATGCGCATTGAAATCACCCAATATGACCCAGTTTTTATCTGAAGAAGGGAGGTGTCTTATCCAATCTGAATTATCTGCATTTGGGCCGTTTGGATAATATACAGAAACTATATTTATATCAAAATCTTTGCTAACTTTTAACGATAACGCAGTAACAAAGAATGCTTCTGCATCTTGAGTGTATCGATTAATGTCTAACTTTAAAGATCTATAATTAAGGCTTGATCTAACATATATTGCAGTCTGGACCCTTTTAGTTGTTATATTGCAGTTATATAGAGGGAGGTAATAGAATCCTCGAAATTGAGGTAGCTTAGATGGTTCAACATTTAAAGACTGCAAAGCCAAAAGAGAGAAATTATTTGAATAAATATGATTTTCAAAATGCAACAAGTTCTTTACAATAGATCTGCAATTCCATTGCAGAATTATGTTTGCTTAATGTGCGTTTTGGTAAATACAAATTATTTAAATCAAACATATTTGAGCCATCTAAACGTCATTTGTAGCAAGTCTTTGCTTGGTGATGATTGAGGTTAAGAAAAGCCCAAACTGTAAAAGAAAAAACTTACTAAAATTATTCATATCTATAGGCAAGAAGTGTATTTTTTTACTTTTAGGGTAGGTCTCTCGGACAATTTTTCATTGTAAATTATGGGAAATCAAACCAGGCCATGCTACTGTCAAATAGTGTGATAAAAAATCAGTTATAGTCAATGATACTTGTTCAAAACAAATCAGTCATTATCACTATCATCCACCTAATAAAACAAACCATACCAAGTTATGTAAAACTTCGAAACGTGTGTCCTGTCTGACTAGCCACGACTTCCAGATAGAAAAGGGGGCAATTACTATTCTGGAGGACTGGGCATAGTGTTAAATGTAAATAAGTCTTGCCCAAAATATCCCCACTCTGTACAAAGAGATTTTAGACAGCTGGTGCTGGGGAAGGTCCCCAAAGGCCAAACAATCATTTTGCTGCAGTACTAGTAAGAGCAAGTGCAAATGCCTCTGAGTTTGGGATTCAATATCATTCACAAAAGATTAACAATTTACCATGATTTGCCATCTCAATATTCAAAATGTGATAGAACATGGATCAAAGGTAAACCTACATTTGAGAACAACGAATAAACCAGTGAAATCAGGCTGAACCATGCAGGCCCTCAGCTCTAATGAGTGCTTTCAATTTTAATCACATGAATTCACATTAGCAACGTAACGGAAGTTTGGATTTGATGTATGTCGTCTGTATTTTTTTTTTTTAATCTTCAAGGGTGGGATTGTGTAGAACGTATGGTGAGGAGCGACAGAAGCAGAACTGATTATTTTATTTTTATTTACAAAAGTCACAGGAGGCATGTGCAGAAGGGGGGGGGGGGGGGGGGGGGGGGGGGGGGGGGGGGGCAGAAGATACGGATAAGGGGACAGTATTTTGATAGATCTCATACTTGTACATTTAAGAACGGCCATAATTTTAGCATCAGAATTTGAAAGATATCGATATAAATTATTGTGTGAAAAAATTGAGCTTTCGAATCCCCCCCCTCACTCTCACTCTCACTCTCACTCTCTCTCTCTCTCTCTCTCTCTCTCTCACTTTCTCTCTCTCTTTCTGTGCTTCAGTTTGGGAGGAGCATGTCTGCCCCACCCCCACCCCCATATGTGCTAGGAGAAGGGGAACAGCCCCTCCCCATGTTTCTAGGTCACTGATAGACTACCTACAACTTCTGAGATTTTCTGCAGCGATTTTAAGGGTTTTGTAAGGACAGAAACAAAACAACTGCAAAGACGCTACAAAAACCACAATACCTCACATCACCAATTGGAAAACAGTGCAACTATGTCCCTATAATACAAGCTATTTAGGTTTTAGACACACTCTCTCTCTCTCTCTCTCTCTCTCTCTCTCTCTCTCTCTCTCTCGCCTCTCTCTCTCTCTCTCTCTCTCTCTCTCTCTCTCTCTCTCTCTCTCTCTCTCTCTCCCTCCTTTTCGCTTGCTGGCTTGCTCGAAAAAGTTTTGGGGTGGCAGGAAGACATGTCTGCCCCTCCCCTCCCCTCCCCCCCATGTTCCTACGCCACTGAATAGTCAGTTATGGATGTACACATAATTATGAATATAGAGATCAGCACAGGCCCATGCTTATACACACAGATATACAAACAGGAAAAAACACAGACATATGCATACATCCATGCATACACACACTCACATAAACACACATACATGCATACATGCACATCCGCGCGCGCACAAGGTACACACACACACACACACACACACACACACACACACACACACACACACACACACACACACACACACACACACACACACACATATGCACGCGCACTGCAACACACTCCAAACTAATAATGTAATCCCCATTATGCAGTTTCATAAATACCCTTTAAAAGATACTTTCTGCTAGAGCTGGCTTATTTCCGATAGGAAATATAAAAAGCGGCCCCTTTATAGCGGACCAAAAGGAGAGCACCATCGCACGCCAGCATTATTGCAGTGTGGAACAAGAACAGAGTGGAAATGAAGCCAAAGTAATGAAGATGAGGCTGGCATAGAAAATCGTATATTATTATTATTATGCTATGGAAAGAAGAAAGAGAGGTCAGCTTGGAAGAGGAAGAAATAGGAATGAATAGTAGGGGGGAGGATGGGTTGTGTAAATGGTGTGGAAAGAAGAGGTGGCAACATTGCGCATATTTAAGTTGGTGGGAGTAAACAGGCGTTATATGGGCGCGCAGTTAACACTGGCGTCTTCAATCAATCAATCACATTTATTGTCCTTTTTAAAAACATGAAAGGAAATTTGGATGCTGCCACCGGTACAAATACACGTAAAGTAGAACATACAGGAAACAGTGTAAGCATTAAAATTGAGCACTGTAAACATGACTGAGAAACGTCACAAAATAAAACAAAACATGACTGAGAAACATTACAACTAAAATCAAACATGTCTTAAACAGTTAACACCGGTAGCACCACATACATTAGAAGAAACTACCGATACGATCGTCTGTTGTATTTTTTAAATTTACATGTGTTAACTGTTTAAGACGCACCCATGATTAGCGTACCAGTTGAGTAAATAGTTTTGGATAAACGGACACCCAGGTTTTTACCCCGACAAAATTAAAGGAGCTTGAATGTACAAATCCTATTCGTAATCCGCGAAAAGGAAAACATTCTGGAAGTTAAGAAATATGAAGGCGTGTACACAATCGATACACACGCCAAAACCCACCCGCTTAGGCCGTGTACACACATAAGCGGATATTCCATTCGGAAACCCGTGCGCAATAAGTGAAACAAAGAAGGGAAAAGATTTGCGCACGTGTCCGAATTTCCCCTATAGGCCCACATTAGACGCGCATGGAATATCCGCTTATGTGTGTACACGGCCTACGGGTACGTACACATATATGCGGATATTCCGTGCGGAAACCCGCGCGCAATCCGTTAATAAGTAAAAGAAAGGAACAGATTTTGCGCACGTGTCCGTATTTCCCCTAATCCGTAAATTTTTACTCTTCTTTCTTAAGGATTGCGCATGGGATTTCCGCATGAAGTGTGTACGTGGCCCTAGAAGTAAAGAATGTGGTGGCAAAGCATTAACAAACGCTAATAAATGAGAAGAAGAAGGAAAAAACAACAAAGCAAGCAAAACAACGAAACTAAATCGAATACTGTGTGCCTCTTTAAAATAAGAAAGAAAGAAAATCATACAAACTTAAAAAGAAGTACACCAGTA
>CM065697.1:24403649-24411149 GCA_017654935.2 Phymorhynchus buccinoides | reverse complement strand
TAAAGGCCGGAAAGAAGTGGGACATATCGGGCCTGTGACACAAAGGACCTAGGGCACAGCGGGCTTATCCCATGTTTAGACTAAATACATCAGTGGATAGCTTGCATCTTGGCAAACTAGTATACCAAATTTGATGATGATAGACTGAATAGTTTTAAAGGCCGGAAAGAAGTGGGACATATCGGGCCTGTGACACAAAGGGCCTAGGGCACAGCGGGCTTATCCCATGTTTAGACTAAATACATCAGTGGATAGCTTGCATCTTGGCAAACTAGTATACCAAATTTGATGATGATAGACTGAATAGTTTTTTTTAGAAAAACGGACGAATAGCCGGACGGAGGCACGCCGGACGCCGGACGGACACCGGACGGACGGACCAGACAGAAACAATAGTTCCCCGAACCTTCGGCTCGGGGACTAATCATAGAGACCTTTAGGATTAGTTTATGCTTTCGACGTCCATCCCATGTCCATTGTACGCATGCCTTTTTCGTTAAGGTACGCATAACACACGTGTGCACACTCATGTGTCACAAAACATGATCCCGTTTTAAATGAAATTATTTTCAGCAGCGTTGTTCGCAAGCATTCTGACCACAGACAGACAAAACATACAACGATGCGGTTGATTTATTTGTTTGATGGAGCTAAAAACGGACACTTTTGGAGTCTGTCGCAGCAAAGCTTACGCAAAGACGGCTCACTTGGCTCCCAGCTTGAAGCCACAGTTCACAAGCCGTTCCTACCACTTTAGCATGCCTAGGTCCATAGGGGAGCCCGGGATCCATTTGGCCCTTTGTGTAATGCAAAACAAAATGGGAGTGCCATTTCGACCTTTCATTTATTTTGCAATGACCCCACTCTTTCGCTCTCCTCCCCTCTCTTTCTCTCTCTTCTCATCTCTTTCTTTCTGTTACTCAGTCCCCTGTCTCCTCTCTCCTTGTACCCGTCTCTCTCTGTTTTTGTTGTGTTGCATGTGTTTTTCTCGCGCTCACCCCACAGAGACGCCCATGCACACATAAACTCCCTCACACACACACACACACACACACACACATACACACACACACACACACACACACACACACACACACACACACACACACACACACACACACACACACACACACACACACACAGACAGGGCTTCCATGCTTTTGTCTATCCCCTCCCATACACCCAAGGACAAGAGGTTGTACATTTGAGTGAGAAAAGGGCGAAATGGAACTCTCTTGAAAGGGCGAAATGGCACTCCTCGCCAATGGGAAATCACATCAAAGAAAGGGCAAGATCGGAAAGGGCCAATTGGGACCTATCCGGTCCATAGGGTAGCTACCACTCGTGGATTTCCGGAATCGACATTTCCCAAATCGCCATCTCATGTGACACATTATGAACTTAATGTCATTTCGCCATTTCGTTCCTGCATGCATAGTGCGTGCATGTGTTTATTTTCAAGCAATATTACTGAATAAACCAATTCAAATGACGGAAAGCGTGTGCAAACATTGCTTATTCCCAGTTCTGTAAGAACGTGAGAGCTTCACAACTGTATGATGAGGGTGCATCTTTCAGTTTATACAGACTTAAGTTAAGAACCACCTGTATGGTTCAGTCTATTTTCTATATTGGGGAATGTCGAACTGATGTAAATTTTGTGGAAATGAAAGCTCAGTTTGGCATGAAAAGTAGACCTTAAGTTGATGTCTGCAATATAAACTTTTTTGTTGCTCTCTCTCTCTCTCTCTCTCTCTCTCTCTCTTCTCTCTCTCTCTCTCTCTCTCTCTCTCTCTCTCTCTGTGAGGTATGTGCGTGAGAGGTGGGGGGGGGGGGGGGGGGGGGGGGGGGGGTGGGGGGGGGGTGGGGGTGGGGGGGGGGGGGGTGTCTATATCCACATTTTCGCCCTTGTCTGTGTGTTTGAGTGAACGTGCGTATGCCAGTATCCGTGTGACGTTTTACTGAATGCGAGGAATGGATTGAAGTGTAGGAGCTAAGTAAAGATGGCGAAATGGCACTAAGAGGATGGCGAAATGGCACTATGTGACAGCACTCTTATCTAATCATCAAAAAGGGGGCGTTCCCGGTCATGTGGCGAGATGGGAAATGGCGAATCGGTATGTACCCTTCAGCATGCCTAGGTCCAGGTAGCAGGTAACATATCTATGACTTCATCCATAACTCACTACTACTGTGAGTAGTATAAGCGGTCAGGTTGTGATCAGTCTTTGCGTAAGCTCTAAGTGTCTTGTTTGGTGGCAGTCCTAGACGCTGGTATCCATTGATCAACAAGGCATGTTTCTGGGACAATACCAATCAGGGATGAATGAACACGGAGATTCGCCCTTAGGGGCTAGGATTAACTTCTGGAAGGATGTTTGATTACTCTGTGTGTGTGTGTGTGTGTGTGTGTGTGTGTGTGTGCGTGTGCGTGTGCGTGTGCGTGTGTGCGTATGCGTGCGTGCGTGCGTGCGTACGTGCGCGTGCGTGCGTGCGTGTGCGCGTGTGCGTGTGCGTGCGTGCGCACGCGCGCGCGTGTGTGTGTGTTCCCGCCTGATTCATTGAGTTGATGACACCAGAGACGTAACCATATTAGGATAGGGTATATCTTCTGCTTTTGTCAAATTTTCGCATTGAACATTTTCACTGAGAAGCAACATTCTCCCATTTTGAGGGAAAGGGATAGGGTTATGATCAGTCTTATTTTCATAAAACTGAAAGAAGCTAAGCAGACTTTGAGATTGAGGGTCGTAAATATCATGAGAGTACATGATCATGATTGCAATAATATTATATTGGCCAATCGTATATTCGAATAGCAAGCAACCAAACATCGGCACTACAATAATAATGCTAGTTGTTGTTTTTGCAGATACAAATACATTATTTTAAAAAGGGTGTTTTCAGCACATAGTGTACGGAGCCATTATAAAAGTAAATCACCTATTCATATGTGTGATTGTGAAATGAATAAGGGGAAGGAACTTCTCGTAATTAACTCCCTTTACCAAAGTTATTTATGGCACCTATTCGCCTAGCAAACTGCCACTTTGCTAGGCGAATAGGTGCCATAAATAACTTTGGTAAAAGGGAGTTAATTACGAGAAGTTCCTCCCCCTTATTCATTTCACTATATCCTCTCTCTTAGCCTCACTATTTCATATATGTGTGATTGTGTTTGGGTTTGATTCTTTTGAGGTGATGATTCCGTATTAACGTTTGGATGCACATATCCTCTGTTTTTTTGTTTTCTTGTTTTTCCACTTTCTTACGCATTTTATTAAAACAAATTTTTGTGTGTGTTCAACGAAAAAAGGCTCTTGAAAGAAAATATCGTATAGGGTAATTTTGAAGTTTTACCTTGTTCATTAATCATTAGTCAGAAAAGCCTACTTCTTGGACAGAGATTATCAAATTTTAGATTGCCGCAAACGCCTTGGACAGAGATGATCAAATTTTAGATTGCCGCAAACGCTCGAATTAGAGAGAGAGAGAGAGAGAGAGAGAGAATGTGTGTGTTCGTGTGTGCACGTGTAAACACACACTGGCCGTCACGCGTGAGGGAGACATCGCGGAGACATCGCTGCACCGAGCCCCAGGCAAACACTGCACAGGAACATTGGCTATGGTCACAATACACGTTGCCAGTTTTCGCTCTTTCCCCATGGAACACACCCCGGTACGCTAGTAATATTATGACTTGCATACCACTGTGTTGATATAGGGAAAGGCTAAACAATAGCAACATGTATGGTGACCATTACCTGGGTCAGTTTCTCTAGATAATGGTCGCCGCGCGAATAACTGTTACGCCAAAAGGGGTATAAGAAACAGACAACTCTTTAAGCTTACTCTTTACTTTTGGGAGAGAGAAAAGGGTTGCTATCAAAAGGGAGATAAATCATACCTCTCTGTCAGTTTGTACAAAATTTTCGATTTCATCCACGTCTATTTGTGTGCAGAAAATTAAATTTGCAATATATTATGCCATCTAACATGATGAGAAATTAAGAAAGAGCACTCAAAACACTTTCGTTCGTTTAATTTGCTAAAATCATCCCGTATGTTTTCATGATAGACTAAAGAATAATTGCTGTAACGAGCTTGTTGTTTTGGTCTTCCATTTTAAAGTTAAAGTCACGTTCACGCGATATATATAAAAAAAACCGGAAGCATTGATATTTCCCATGATCCTTCAAATAGATTGTCGCTTGTTACCTCGATAGCAGCCACAAAACGTTTGCGGCAAACTTCGGCAAAAGAGGTGTTTCTTAGTACCGTTTTTGCCGATTTGCGCTCACGTTACGTAACGCTAGCCTTTGTGAAACGGTCCCCTGTACTGGGCAAAATCGCATTGAGGTAGCGCTGTGTTAGCTGACAACAGTCGACATTAGTGAATCGGGATCGAACATTCGATGTGCCCCCGTCTGTTAGTATCCCAGTCTCTCATTGTCCTCATTGTGCTCTCTTCTCTGCGTGTCCCCGTCTCTTATGTGTCCCTGTCTCTGCGTGTCCCCTCGAGTTTGGGATAGGGTTAGGATTAGGGCTATGATTTGGATTTCGGGATAAAGTTAGGGTTATAGATAGGGGTTCAAATACGTTTAGGGCTTGGATTAGCCTTAGGGTTAGTGACACAAACTGAAGGATAGATAGAGGAAGGGACCCAAATCTCGGACGGCTCCTAAGTCCGGACAGTAGTTTAAAAAAAATAATAAAACGGCGAAGTACTGTGACCAAATGATGCCTTCTAATAATGCAGCGATATAATAGGAGTTCATGTGTCAACAACCATGGCATAGAAAGGCTCCTAGCGAAAGCGGTTCATAATTTAATAAATCTCAGCTTCTAGCACTTAAAAGACGGAAATGAAAAGTACGTAATGTTGGTTCTATTTTGAGTTTTTTTGTTTGGATAGAATAAGAATGCTTTTCTAAACAAAAATATGACAGTGCGGTGATTTAATGTCTTCATTTCTTAGTGCTTCTGGTTGATATCAACTAGTCGTTCATTTGCTTTAATGTTAAGCTTTCTAGGGATAGATGTCACTGTCCAGACTTTGGACCCCAGGGGGACCTAATATCAGATGCTTTAGTGGGTTTTTTAAAAAGTCGAATAACTTTTGCATATTCGGAGATTATGAGACCAACATTAGCAGGAATATAGAAAAGTGTATTCTGTATTCAATGTAGTCTTTCAAATTTGTGTCGCGTTCATTACTTTGAAGCTTTTGACAGATTTATTTTGCACCCGGATATTTGGGACCCTTACTGTATAATTATGACGGCATCCCCTGGTTCTTTCTGCTTACACCAGACAGGTTTCAGCAAAACCTTGGGCAGCCACCACGACGTACACAAGCTAATCTTAGATGCACAATAGAACGTTCGTTGGTGTCCATGTTTACACGCACTGGCTGTGACGCAGTTCCTATAGAACAGCAGCAGTGTTCGCACTATAGTTGTTATTCCTGCGGTTACAAGCCACACTTCGGCCCTTTACTCAAATGGCTTTAATCATTGGTTGACATTAGCCTGTGGTAGGGCCAACAGTAACCCGAGAGCCGTACAATCGATGATTTATATTGTAGTGGAACGAGATGGCCTAGCTCAGTCTTTTGTGGAAGATTGTGACTCTGAAACTAGGAGGCTACTGCAGCCAAATGGATTGATAATTTAGTACAGTGCCAGTTATTGTCAAACCCTTTTGGCCAGGAGAGTGGGGATGTACCATGGACAAGGAATCTCCACTATAAACAAATTCTAGCCCAGCCTTTTCACAATTGCAGCTGCCCCTTCTGCAATAGACCTGGCAGTCACAGTTGGAGAGAGAGAGAGAGTGAGAGAGAGAGAGAGAGAGAGAGAGAGAGAGAGAGAGAGAGAGAGAGAGAGAGAGAGAGAGAGAGAGAGAGAGAGAGAGAGAGAGAGAGAGAGAGAGAGAGAGTGAGTGACAGAGAACGAGCGAACGAGCGAACAAATGTTTTGTTTGTTTTGGGGGGTTTTTTATTGAGGGAAAGCGGAAAAAGCAGAATAACCGGTTTTTCTTCATCCGGCCCTCCGAACAAAAAGAAAATCTATTTAAAAAAATGCAAATAGAAAAAAAGACATAGCAAAATACAAGAAAAAACAACAACCTTAAATCAAGGTCGCAAACGGACCCACAGTGCAAGGCATATAATAAAAGAGACAGACAGACAGACAGACAGACACAGAGAGAGAGAGAGATTTGAAAGAGAGGCGATAAGATAGCACAGTAGAAAAAAAACGAGGTTAAAAAAAAGGGAAATAGATTGAGTGGGCTAACATGGGAAATCATCTAGTCTAGTCGATCATTTGGAAATAATAAAAAGAAAGAGAAACTTCTGCAGACATGGATTTGTATCTTTCTTTCAGATTTTAGTCCAATAAAAAAAGGCTCGATCTTAGCATCAAAAGACTATACATTTTTTCTGTGCCTTATTTGTCATGGTTGCTCTTTCCACATTTCCCTTAGAGACACTAGAGTTGCTCAACAAAAGTGAAGCATCACCCTCCATCCTCCTCACCTCCTCCTCGAATTTTCGCATTGAAAATATTCACTGAAAAGCAACATTCTGCCATTTTGTCTCGGGAAAGGGAAAGGGTTTAAGATCATTTTCTTCAAATCGAAAGAAGCAGACTTTGAGATTGAGGGTCGTAAACATGACGGGGTGTCTAAAGTACAATTTTGCCAGCTGTTCGTTGAGCCTTTGTTAGACAATAAATAGATGCTATACTTTAAAAATGAACAACAAAACAATCAAACAGACGTCTTTAAGCTATGCAATGAGTGATTTAAATGAATGCAATGAATTTTGATACCATGGATGCGATACACTTTGACCCCTTTGTTTCATTAATAATAATAATAATAATTAAATTCACACATCTTCGAACTTTAAAATGAATTATTTAAATGAATGGGATACAATGTGATGCCTTTCTTCCAAAACATAATTATCAAATTAAAGTCTTCAAAAAAATACCTGAATGAGATGGCTTGAATCAGTCATGCTTTGCTTGATATTTCGTGCCTTTATAGCAAACCTGTTTGTGGAAGATGTGGTCCTTAACCTTTGTTGTGTAGTTTTATAGGTCCAACTGGGCATGTCAAACATGTCAGAAGAAATGCTTCGACTACGTTTCCGTTGGGAGAGACTGGCCGAATGGTGACACATTGGTTTTCCGCGTGATAGGTTGGAAAAGAGTTGGTGTTGAGTTTCAACATTTTCTTTAAATGTTGGTGTTACTGTTGACGTGATAGGTAGACACATACATGAATAGGAACTTTCTGACAAGAAGACAGTCATTCAATAAAAGAAAAGAAACGTACACCCTCAGACACAGACAGGCACACAAACACACACACACACACACACAAACACACACACACACACACACACACACACACACACACACACACACACGCACGCACGCGCGCGCGCGCACACACACACACACATACATACAACACACACACACACAC
>CM065697.1:24381149-24398649 GCA_017654935.2 Phymorhynchus buccinoides | reverse complement strand
TCTCTATGTGTCACCCTCTATATGTCCCCATCTCTGTTTGCCCCCGTCTCTATGTGCCACCCTCTATATGTCCCCATCACTGTGTGCCACGTCTCTATGTGCCACCCTCTATATGTCCCCATCTCTGTTTGCCCCCGTCTCTATGTGCCACCCTCTATATGTCCCCATCTCTGTTTGCCCCCGTCTCTATGTGCCACCCTCTATATGTCCCCATCTCTGTTTGCCCCCGTCTCTATGTGCCACCCTCTATATGTCCCCATCTCTGTGTGCCCCCGTCTCTGTGTGTCACCCTCTATAATTTATGTCCCCATCTCTGTGTGCCCCCGTCTCTATGTGTCACCCTCTATATGTCCCCATCACTGTGTGCCACCGTCTCTATGTGCCACCCACTATATGTCCCCATCTCTGTGTGCCCCCGTCTCTATGTGTCACCCTCTATATGTCCCCATCTCTGTTTGCCCCCGTCTCTGTGTGTCACCCTCTATATGTCCCCATCTCTGTTTGCCCCCGTCCCTATGTGTCACCCTCTATATGTGTCACCCTCTATATGTCCCCATCTCTGTGTGCCCCCGTCTCTATGTGCCACCCTCTATATGTCCCAATCTCTGTTTGCCCCCGTCTCTATGTGTCACCCTCTACATGTCCCCATCTCTGTGTGCCACCGTCTCTATGTGTCACCCTCTATATGTCCCCATCTCTGTTTGACCCCGTCTCTATGTGCCACCCTCTATATGTCCCCATCTCTGTTTGCCCCCGTCTCTATGTGCCACCCTCTATATCGATAGCTTGGAGTCAAAACGGACTATTTTTAGATAGTCCATTAACATATTATTGAACTTATCACGAAAACTAATAACTTGTATAAAAATACACTGTTGAAATATAAAAAGCAAGATACCCTTTTTATATTTCTGCAGTCATTGTTTGATACAAGTTGTTAGTTTTTGTAATAAATCCAATAATACGTCAATGGACTACATAAAGATAGTCCGTTTTGGCTCCAAGCCATCGATATGTCCCCATCTCTGTGCACCCCCGCCTCATTGTGTCACCCTCTATATGTCCCCATCTCTGTGTGCCCCCGTCTCTATGTGTCACCCTCTATATGTCCCCATCTCTGTGTGCCCCCGTCTCTATGTGTCACCCTCTATATGTCCCCATCTCTGTTTGCCCCCGTCTCTATGTGTCACCCTCTATATGTCCCCATCTCTGTGTGCCCCCGTCTCTATGTGTCACCCTCTATATGTCCCCGTCTCTGTGTGCCCCCGTCTCTATGTGCCACCCTCTATATGTCCCCATCTCTGTGTGCCCCCGTCTCTATGTGCCACCCTCTATATGTCCCCATCTCTGTGTGCCACCCTCTATATGTCCCCGTCTCTATGTGCCACCCTCTATATGTCCCCGTCTCTATGTGCCACCCTCTATATGTCCCCATCTCTATGTGCCACCCTCTATATGTCCCCGTCTCTATGTGCCACCCTCTATATGTCCACGTCTCTATGTGCCACCCTCTATATGTCCCCGTCTCTATGTGTCACCCTCCATATGTCCCCATCTCTGTTTGCCCCCGTCCCTATGTGTCACCCTCTATATGTCCCCATCTCTGTTTGCCCCCGTCTCTATGTGTCACCCTCTATATGTCCCCATCTCTGTGTGCCCCCATCCCTATGTGTCACCCTCTATATGTCCCCATCTCTGTGTGCCCCCGTCCCTATGTGTCACCCTCTATATGTCCCCGTCTCTATGTGTCACCCTCTATATGTCCCCATCTCTGTTTGCCCCCGTCTCTATGTGTCACCCTCTATATGTCCCCATCACTGTGTGCCGCCGTCCCTATGTGTCACCCTCGATATGTCCCCGTCTCTATGTGTCACCCTCTATATGTCCCCATCTCTGTGTGCCCCAGTCTCTATGTGTCACCCTCTATATGTCCCCATCTCTGTTTGCCCCCGTCTCTATGTGTCACCCTCTATATGTCCCCACCTCTGTGTGCCCCCGTCCCTATGTGTCACCCTCTATATGTCCCCATCTCTGTTTGCCCCTGTCCCTATGTGTCACCCTCTATATGTCCCCATCTCTGTTTGCCCCCGTCTCTATGTGTCACCCTTTATATGTCCCCATCTCTGTTTGCCCCTGTCACTATGTGTCACCCTCTATATGTCCCCATCTCTGTGTGCCCCCGTCTCTATGTGTCACCCTCTATATGTCCCCATCTCTGTTTGCCCCTGTCCCTATGTGTCACCCTCTATATGTCCCCATCTCTGTGTGCCCCCGTCTCTATGTGTCACCCTCTCTATATGTCCCCATCTCTGTTTGCCCCCGTCTCTATGTGTCACCCTCTATATGTCCCCATCTCTGTGTGCCCCCAGTCTCTATGTGTCACCCTCTATATGTCCCCATCTCTGTGTGCCCCCGTCTCTATGTGTCACCCTCTATATGTCCCCATCTCTGTTTGCCCCCGTCTCTATGTGTCACCCTCTATATGTGACCATCTCTGTGTGCCCCCGTCTCTATGTGTCACCCTCTATATGTCCCCATCTCTGTTTGCCCCCGTCCCTATGTGTCACCCTCTATATGTCCCCATCTCTGTTTGCCCCCGTCTCTATGTGTCACCCTCTATATGTCCCCATCTCTGTTTGCCCCTGTCCCTATGTGTCACCCTCTATATGTCCCCATCTCTGTGTGCCCCCGTCTCTATGTGTCACCCTCTATATGTCCACATCTCTGTTTGCCCCCGTCCCTATGTGTCACCCTCTATATGTCCCCATCTCTGTGTGCCCCCGTCTCTATGTGTCACCCTCTATATGTCCCCATCTCTGTTTGCCCCCGTCTCTATGTGTCACCCTCTATATGTCCCCATCTCTGTGTGCCCCCGTCTCTATGTGTCACCCTCTATATGTCCCCATCTCTGTGTGCCCCCGTCCCTATGTGCCACCGTCTCTATATGTCCCCGTCTCTATGTGTCACCCTCTATATGTCCCCATCTCTGTTTGCCCCCGTCCCTATGTGTCACCCTCTATATGTCCCCATCTCTGTGTGCCCCCGTCTCTATGTGTCACCCTCTATATGTCCCCATCTCTGTTTGCCCCCGTCTCTATGTGTCACCCTCTATATGTCCCCATCTCTATGTGCCCCCGTCCCTATGTGTCACCCTCTATATGTCCCCATCTCTGTTTGCCCCCGTCCCTATGTGTCACCCTCTATATATGTCCCCATCTCTGTGTGCCCCCGTCTCTATGTGTCACCCTCTATATGTCCCCATCTCTGTGTGCCCCCGTCTCTATGTGTCACCCTCTATATGTCCCCTCTCTGTTTGCCCCCGTCTCTATGTGTCACCCTCTATATGTCCCCATCTCTGTTTGCCCCCGTCTCTATGTGCCACCCTCTATATGTCCCCATCTCTGTGTGCCCCCGTCTCTATGTGTCACCCTCTATATGTCCCCATATCTGTGTGCCCCCGTCCCTATGTGTCACCCTCTATATGTCCCC
Source organism: Phymorhynchus buccinoides (assembly GCA_017654935.2). NCBI lineage: Eukaryota > Metazoa > Mollusca > Gastropoda > Neogastropoda > Raphitomidae > Phymorhynchus > Phymorhynchus buccinoides. The sequence continues at coordinate 24,395,160 of CM065697.1, read as the reverse complement.
GTCTCTATGTGTCACCCTCTATATGTCCCCATCTCTGTTTGCCCCCGTCCCTATGTGTCACCCTCTATATGTACCCATCTCTGTGTGCCCCCGTCCCTATGTGTCACCCTGTATATGTCCCCATCTCTGTGTGCCCCCGTCTCTGTGTGTCACCCTCTATATGTGTCCCATCTCTGTGTGTCCCCGTCTCTGTGTGTCACCCTCTATATGTCCCCATCTCTGTGTGCCCCCGTCTCTGTGTGTCACCCTCTATATGTCCCCCATCTCTGTGTGCCCCCGTCTCTATGTGTCACCCTCTATATGTCCCCATCTCTGTCTGCCCCCGTCTCTATGTGCCACCCTCTATATGTCCCCATCTCTGTTTGCCCCCGTCTCTATGTGTCACCCTCTATATGTCCCCATCTCTGTGTGCCCCCGTCCCTATGTGTCACCCTCTATATGTCCCCATCTCTGTTTGCCCCCGTCTCTGTGTGTCACCCTCTATATGTCCCCATCTCTGTTTGCCCCCGTCCCTATGTGTCCCCATCTATATGTGTCACCCTCTATATGTCCCCATCTCTTGTGTGCCCCCGTCTCTATGTGCCCCCTCTATATGTCCCAATCTCTGTGTGCCCCCGTCTCTGTGTGTCACCCTCTCTATGTCCCCATCTCTGTGTGCCACCGTCTCTATGTGTCACCCTCTATATGTCCCCATCTCTGTTTGACCCCGTCTCTATGTGCCACCCTCTCTATGTGTCCCCATCTCTATTGTGCCCCCGTCTCTATGTGCCACCCTCTATATCGATAGCTTGGAGTCAAAACGGACTATCTTTAGATAGTCCATTGACATATTATTGAACTATATGTCCCCATCTCTGTGTGCCCCCGTCCCTATGTGTCACCCTCTATATGTCCCCATCTCTGTTTGCCCCCGTCCCTATGTGTCACCCTCTATATGTCCCCATCTCTGTGTGCCCCCGTCTCTATGTGTCCCCCTCTATATGTCCCCATCTCTGTGTGCCCCCGTCTTTATGTGTCACCCTCTATATGTCCCCATCTCTGTTTGCCCCCTCTCTATGTGTCACCCTCTATATGTCCCCATCTCTGTTTGCCCCCGTCTCTATGTGCCACCCTCTATATGTCCCCATCTCTGTGTGCCCCCGTCTCTATGTGTCACCCTCTATATGTCCCCATCTCTGTGTGCCCCCGTCCCTATGTGTCCTCTATATGTCCCCGTCACCACCCTCTATATGTCCCCATCTCTGTGTGCCCCCGTCTCTATGTGTCACCCTCTATATGTCCCCATCTCTGTTTGCCCCCGTCTCTATGTGCCACCCTCTATATGTCCCCATCTCTGTGTGCCCCCGTCTCTATGTGTCACCCTCTATATGTCCCCATCTCTGTGTGCCCCCGTCCCTATGTGCCACCCTCTATATGTCCCCCGTCTCTATGTGTCACCCTCTATATGTCCCCATCTCTGTGTGCCCCCGTCTCTATGTGTCATCCTCTATATGTCCCCATCTCTGTTTGCCCCCGTCTCTATGTGCCACCCTCTATATGTCCCCATCTCTGTGTGCCCCCGTCTCTATGTGTCACCCTCTATATGTCCCCATCTCTGTGTGCCCCCGTCCCTATGTGCCACCCTCTATATGTCCCCGTCTCTATGTGTCACCCTCTATATGTCCCCATCTCTGTGTGCCCCCGTCCCTATGTGTCACCCTCTATATGTCCCCATCTCTGTGTGCCCCCGTCCCTATGTGTCACCCTCTATATGTCCCCATCTCTGTTTGCCCCCGTCCCTATGTGTCACCCTCTATATGTCCCCATCTCTGTGTGCCCCCGTCTCTATGTGTGTCACCCTCTATATGTCCCCGTCTCTATGTGTCACCCTCTATATGTCCCCATCTCTGTGTGCCCCCGTCCCTATGTGTCACCCTCTATATGTCCCCATCTCTGTGTGCCCCCGTCCCTATGTGTCACCCTCTATATGTCCCCATCTCTGTTTGCCCCCGTCCCTATGTGTCACCCTCTATATGTCCCCATCTCTGTGTGCCCCCGTCTCTATGTGTCACCCTCTATATGTCCCCATCTCTGTTTGCCCCCGTCCCTATGTGTCACCCTCTATATGTCCCCATCTCTGTGTGCCCCCGTCTCTATGTGCCACCCTCTATATGTCCCAATCTCTGTTTGCCCCCGTCTCTATGTGTCACCCTCTATATGTCCCCATCTCTGTGTGCCCCCGTCTCTATGTGCCACCCTCTATATGTCCCCATCTCTGTGTGCCCCCGTCTCTATGTGCCACCCTCTATATGTCCCCATCTCTGTGTGCCCCCGTCTCTATGTGCCACCCTCTATATGTCCCCATCTCTGTGTGCCCCCGTCTCTGTGTGTCACCCTCTATATGTCCCCATCTCTGTGTGACCCCGTCTCTATGTGCCATCCTCTATATGTCCCCATCTCTGTGTGCCCCCGTCTCTATGTGCCACCCTCTATATGTCCCCATCTCTGTGTGCCCCCGTCTCTATGTGCCACCCTCTATATGTCCCCATCTCTGTGTGCCCCCGTCTCTATGTGTCACCCTCTATATGTCCCCATCTCTGTTTGCCCCCGTCTCTATGTGTCACCCTCTATATGTCCCCATCTCTGTTTGCCCCCGTCCCTATGTGTCACCCTCTATATGTCCCCATCTCTGTTTGCCCCCGTCTCTATGTGTCACCCTCTATATGTCCCCATCTCTGTGTGCCCCCGTCCCTATGTGTCACCCTCTATATGTCCCCGTCTCTATGTGTCACCCTCTATATGTCCCCATCTCTGTGTGCCCCCGTCTCTATGTGTCACCCTCTATATGTCCCCATCTCTGTTTGCCCCCGTCTCTATGTGCCACCCTCTATATGTCCCCATCTCTGTGTGCCACCGTCTCTATGTGTCCCCCCTCTATATGTCCCCATCTCTGTGTGCCCCCGTCCCTATGTGCCACCCTCTATATGTCCGCGTCTCTATGTGTCACCCTCTATATGTCCCCATCTCTGTGTGCCCCCGTCCCTATGTGTCACCCTCTATATGTCCCCATCTCTGTGTGCCCCCGTCCCTATGTGTCACCCTCTATATGTCCCCATCTCTGTTTGCCCCCGTCTCTGTGTGTCACCCTCTATATGTCCCCATCTCTGTGTGCCCCCGTCCCTATGTGTCACCCTCTATATGTCCCCATCTCTGTGTGCCCCCGTCCCTATGTGTCACCCTCTATATGTCCCCATCTCTGTTTGCCCCCGTCTCTATGTGTCACCCTCTATATGTCCCCATCTCTGTGTGCCCCCGTCCCTATGTGTCACCCTCTATATGTCCCCATCTCTGTTGTGCCCCCGTCTCTATGTGTCACCCTCTATATGTCCCCATCTCTGTGTGCCCCCGTCTCTATGTGTCACCCTCTATATGTCCCCATCTCTGTTTGCCCCCGACCCTATGTGTCACCCTCTATATGTCCCCATCTCTGTGTGCCCCCGTCTCTATGTGCCACCCTCTATATGTCCCAATCTCTGTTTGCCCCCGTCTCTATGTGTCACCCTCTATATGTCCCCATCTCTGTGTGCCCCCGTCCCTATGTGTCACCCTCTATATGTCCCCATCTCTGTGTGCCCCCGTCCCTATGTGTCACCCTCTATATGTCCCCATCTCTGTGTGCCCCCGTCTCTATGTGCCACCCTCTATATGTCCCCATCTCTGTGTGCCCCCGTCTCTATGTGCCACCCTCTATATGTCCCCATCTCTGTGTGCCCCCGTCTCTATGTGTCACCCTCTATATGTCCCCATCTCTGTGTGCCCCCGTCTCTATGTGCCACCCTCTATATGTCCCCATCTCTGTGTGCCCCCGTCTCTGTGTGTCACCCTCTATAATTTATGTCCCCATCTCTGTGTGCCCCCGTCTCTATGTGCCACCCTCTATATGTCCCCATCTCTGTCTGCCCCCGTCTCTATGTGTCACCCTCTATATGTCCCCATCTCTGTGTGCCCCCGTCCCTATGTGTCACCCTCTATATGTCCCCATCTCTGTTTGCCCCCGTCCCTATGTGTCACCCTCTATATGTCCCCATCTCTGTGTGCCCCCGTCTCTATGTGTCACCCTCTATATGTCCCCATCTCTGTTTGCCCCCGTCTCTATGTGTCACCCTCTATATGTCCCCATCTCTGTGTGCCCCCGTCTCTATGTGTCACCGTCTCTATGTGTCACCCTTTATATGTCCCCATCTCTGTGTGCCCCCGTCCTTGTGTGCCACCGTCTCTATGTGTTTCGCTCTATATGTCCCCATCTCTGTGTGCCCCTGTATCTATGTGTCACCCTCTATATGTCCCCATCTCTGTGTGCCCCCGTCCCTATGTGTCACCCTCTATATGTCCCCATCTCTGTGTGTCACCCTGTGTGCCCCCGTCCCTATGTGTCAACCTGTATATGTCCCCATCTCTGTGTGCCCCCGTCCCTATGTGTCACCCTCTATATGTCCCCATCTCTGTGTGCCCCCGTCTCTATGTGTCACCCTCTATATGTCCCCATCTCTGTGTGCCCCCGTCTCTGTGTGTCACCGTCTCTATGTGTCACCCTTTATATGTCCCCATCTCTGTGTGCCCCCGTCCTTGTGTGCCACCGTCTCTATGTGTCACCCTCTATATGTCCCCATCTCTGTGTGCCCCCGTCTCTATGTGTCACCCTCTATATGTCCCCGTCTCTATGTGTCACCCTCTATATGTCCCCATCTCTGTTTGCCCCCGTCCCTATGTGTCACCCTCTATATGTACCCATCTCTGTGTGCCCCCGTCCCTGTGTGCCACCGTCTCTATGTGTCACCCTCTATATGTCCCCATCTCTGTGTGCCCCCGTCCCTATGTGTCACCCTCTATATGTCCCCATCTCTGCTTGCCCCCGTCCCTATGTGTCACCCTCTATATGTCCCCATCTCTGTGTGCCCCCGTCTCTATGTGCCACCCTCTATATGTCCCCATCTCTGTTTGCCCCCGTCTCTATGTGCCACCCTCTGTATGTCCCCATCTCTGTTTGCCCCCGTCCCTATGTGTCACCCTCTATATGTCCCCATCTCTGTGTGCCCCCGTCCCTATGTGTCACCCTCTATATGTCCCCATCTCTGTGTGCCCCCGTCTCTATGTGTCACCCTCTATATGTCCCCATCTCTGTGTGCCCCCGTCTCTATGTGCCACCCTCTATGTGTCCCAATCTCTGTTTGCCCCCGTCTCTGTGTGTCACCCTCTATATGTCCCCATCTCTGTGTGCCCCCGTCTCTATGTGCCACCCACTATACGTCCCCATCTCTGTGTGCCCCAGTCCCTATGTGTCACCCTCTATATGTCCCCATCTCTGTGTGCCCCCGTCCCTATGTGTCACCCTCTATATGTCCCCATCTCTGTGTGACCCCGTCTCTATGTGTCACCCTCTATATGTCCCCATCTCTGTGTGCCCCCGTCTCTATGTGTCACCCTCTATATGTCCTCATCTCTGTGTGCCACCGTCCCTATGTGTCACCCTCTATATGTTCCCATCTCTGTGTGCCCCCGTCTCTATGTGTCACCCTCTATATGTCCCCATCTCTGTGTGCCCCCGTCTCTATGTGTCACCCTCTATATGTCCCCATCTCTGTGTGACCCCGTCTCTATGTGTCACCCTCTATATGTCCCCATCTCTGTGTGCCCCCGTCCCTATGTGTCACCCTCTATATGTCCCCATCTCTTTTTGCCCCCGTCCCTATGTGTCACCCTCTATATGTCCCCATCTCTGTGTGCCCCCGTCTCTATGTGCCACCCTCTATATGTCCCCATCTCTGTTGTGCCCCCGTCTCTATGTGTCACCCTCTATATGTCCCCATCTCTGTGTGCCCCCGTCTCTATGTGTCACCCTCTATATGTCCCCATCTCTGTGTGCCCCCGTCCCTATGTGCCACCCTCTATATGTCCCCGTCTCTATATGTCACCCTCTATATGTCCCCATCTCTGTTTGCCCCCGTCCCTATGTGTCACCCTCTATATGTCCCCATCTCTGTGTGCCCCCGTCCCTATGTGTCACCCTCTATATGTCCCCATCTCTGTGTGCCACCGTCCCTGTGTGCCACCGTCTCTATGTGTCACCCTCTATATGTCCCCATCTCTGTGTGACCCCGTCCCTATGTGTCACCCTCTATATGTCCCCATCTCTGTGTGCCCCCGTCCCTGTGTGCCACCGTCTCTATGTGTCACCCTCTATATGTCCCCGTCTCTGTGTGCCCCCGTCCCTATGTGTCACCCTCTATATGTCCCCATCTCTGTGTGCCCCCGTCTCTATGTGTCACCCTCTATATGTCCCCATCTCTGTGTGCCCCCGTCTCTATGTGTCACCCTCTATATGTCCCCATCTCTGTGTGCCCCCGTCCCTATGTGTCACCCTCTATATGTCCCCATCTCTGTTTGCCCCCGTCCCTATGTGTCACCCTCTATATGTCCCCATCTCTGTGTGACCCTGTCTCTATGAGTCACCCTCTATATGTCCCCATCTCTGTTTGCCCCCGTCTCTATGTGTCACCCTCTATATGTCCCCATCTCTGTGTGCCCCCGTCTCTATGTGCCACCCTCAATATGTCCCCGTCTCTATGTGTCACCCTCTATATGTCCCCATGTGTGTTTGCCCCCGTCCCTATGTGTCACCCTCTATATGTCCCCATCTCTGTTTGCCCCCGTCCCTATGTGTCACCCTCTATATGTCCCCATCTCTGTGTGCCCCCGTCCCTATGTGTCACCCTCTATATGTCCCCATCTCTGTGTGCCCCCGTCCCTGTGTGCCACCGTCTCTATGTGTCACCCTCTATATGTCCCCATCTCTGTGTGCCCCCGTCCCTATGTGTCACCCTCTATATGTCCCCATCTCTGTGTGCCCCCGTCTCTATGTGTCACCCTCTATATGTCACCATCTCTGTGTGCCCCAGTCTCTATGTGTCACCCTCTATATGTCCCCATCTCTGTGTGCCCCCGTCTCTATGTGTCACCCTCTATATGTCCTCATCTCTGTTTGCCCCCGTCTCTATGTGTCACCCTCTATATGTCCCCATCTCTGTTTGCCCCCGTCTCAATGTGTCACCCTCTATATGTCCCCATCTCTGTGTGCCCCCGTCTCTATGTGCCACCCTCTATGTGTCCCAATCTCTGTTTGCCCCCGTCTCTGTGTGTCACCCTCTATATGTCCCCATCTCTGTGTGCCCCCGTCCCTATGTGTCACCCTCTATATGTCCCCATCTCTGTGTGCCCCCGTCCCTATGTGTCACCCTCTATATGTCCCCATCTCTGTGTGCCCCCGTCTCTATGTGTCACCCTCTATATGTCCCCATCTCTGTGTGCCCCCGTCCTTGTGTGTCACCGTCTCTATGTGTCACCCTTTATATGTCCCCATCTCTGTGTGCCCCCGTCCTTGTGTGCCACCGTCTCTATGTGTCACCCTCTATATGTCCCCATCTCTGTGTGCCCCCGTCTCTATGTGTCACCCTCTATATGTCCCCATCTCTGTGTGCCCCCGTCCCTATGTGTCACCCTCTATATGTCCCCATCTCTGTGTGCCCCCGTCCCTATGTGTCACCCTCTATATGTCCCCATCTCTGTGTGCCCCCGTCCCTATGTGTCACCCTCTATATGTCCCCATCTCTGTGTGCCCCAGTCTCTATGTGTCACCCTCTTTATGTCCCCATCTCTGTGTGCCCCCGACCTTGTGTGTCACCGTCTCTATGTGTCACCCTTTATATGTCCCCATCTCTGTGTGCCCCCGTCCTTGTGTGCCACCGTCTCTATGTGTCACCCTCTATATGTCCCCATCTCTGTGTGCCCCCGTCCCTATGTGCCACCCTCTATATGTCCCCGTCTCTATGTGTCACCCTCTATATGTCCCCATCTCTGTGTGCCCCCGTCCCTATGTGCCACCCTCTATATGTCCCCGTCCCTATGTGTCACCCTCTATATGTACCCATCTCTGTGTGCCCCCGTCCCTGTGTGCCACCGTCTCTATGTGTCACCCTCTATATGTCCCCATCTCTGTGTGCCCCCGTCTCTATGTGTCACCCTCTATATGTCCCCATCTCTGTGTGCCCCCGTCTCTATGTGTCACCCTCTATATGTCCCCATCTCTGTGTGCCCCCGTCCCTATGTGTCACCTTCTATATGTCCCCATCTCTGTTTGCCCCCGTCCCTATGTGTCACCCTCTATATGTCCCCATCTCTGTGTGCCCCCGTCTCTATGTGTCACCCTCTATATGTCCCCATCTCTGTTTGCCCCCGTCTCTATGTGCCACCCTCTATATGTCCCCATCTCTGTTTGCCCCCATCCCTATGTGTCACCCTCTATATGTCCCCATCTCTGTGTGCCCCCGTCCCTATGTGTCACCCTCTATATGTCCCCATCTCTGTGTGCCCCCGTCTCTATGTGTCACCCTCTATATGTCCCCATCTCTGTGTGACCCCGTCTCTATGTGCCACCCTCTATGTGTCCCAATCTCTGTTTGCCCCCGTCTCTGTGTGTCACCCTCTATATATGTCCCCATCTCTGTGTGCCCCCGTCTCTATGTGCCACCCACTATACGTCCCCATCTCTGTGTGCCCCAGTCCCTATGTGTCACCCTCTATATGTCCCCATCTCTGTGTGCCCCCGTCCCTATGTGTCACCCTCTATATGTCCCCATCTCTGTGAGACCCCGTCTCTATGTGTCACCCTCTATATGTCCCCATCTCTGTGTGCCCCCGTCTTTATGTGTCACCCTCTATATGTCCTCATCTCTGTGTGCCACCGTCCCTATGTGTCACCCTCTATATGTCCCCATCTCTGTGTGCCCCCGTCTCTATGTGTCACCCTCTATGTGTCCCCATCTCTGTGTGCCCCCGTCTCTATGTGTCACCCTCTATATGTCCCCATCACTGTGTGACCCAGTCTCTATGTGTCACCCTCTATATGTCCCCATCTCTGTGTGCCCCCGTCCCTATGTGTCACCCTCTATATGTCCCCATCTCTTTTTGCCCCCGTCCCTATGTGTCACCCTCTATATGTCCCCATCTCTGTGTGCCCCCGTCTCTATGTGCCACCCTCTATATGTCCCCATCTCTGTTTGCCCCCGTCCCTATGTGTCACCCTCTATATGTCCCCATCTCTGTGTGCCCCCGTCTCTATGTGTCACCCTCTATATGTCCCCATCTCTGTGTGCCCCCGTCCCTATGTGCCACCCTCTATATGTCCCCGTCTCTATGTGTCACCCTCTATATGTCCCCATCTCTGTGTGCCCCCGTCCCTATGTGCCACCCTCTATATGTCCCCGTCTCTATATGTCACCCTCTATATGTTCCCATCTCTGTTTGCCCCCGTCCCTATGTGTCACCCTCTATATGTACCCATCTCTGTGTGCCCCCGTCCCTGTGTGCCACCGTCTCTATGTGTCACCCTCTATATGTCCCCATCACTGTGTGCCCCCGTCCCTATGTGTCACCCTCTATATGTCCCCATCTCTGTGTGCCCCCGTCTCTATGTGTCACCCTCTCACCCTCTATATGTCCCCATCTCTGTGTGCCCCCGTCTCTATGTGTCACCCTCTATATGTCCCCATCTCTGTGTGACCCAGTCTCTATGTGTCACCCTCTATATGTCCACATCTCTGTGTGCCCCCGTCCCTATGTGTCACCCTCTATATGTCCCCATCTCTTTTTGCCCCCGTCCCTATGTGTCACCCTCTATATGTCCCCATCTCTGTGTGCCCCCGTCTCTATGTGCCACCCTCTATATGTCCCCATCTCTGTTTGCCCCCGTCCCTATGTGTCACCCTCTATATGTCCCCATCTCTGTTTGCCCCCGTCCCTATGTGTCCCCATCTCTGTGTGCCCCCGTCTCTATGTGCCACCCTCTCTATATGTCCCCGTCTCTATATGTCACCCTCTATATGTCCCCATCTCTGTTTGCCCCCGTCCCTATGTGTCACCCTCTATATGTACCCATCTCTGTGTGCCACCGTCTCTATGTGTCACCCTCTATATGTCCCCATCTCTGTGTGCTCCCGTCTCTATGTGTCACCCTCTATATGTCCCCATCACTGTGTGCCCCCGTCCCTATGTGTCACCCTCTATATGTCCCCATCTCTGTGTGCTCCCGTCTCTATGTGTCACCCTCTATATGTCCCCATCACTGTGTGCCCCCGTCCCTATGTGTCACCCTCTATATGTCCCCATCTCTGTGTGCCCCCGTCTCTATGTGTCACCCTCTATATGTCCCCATCTCTGTTTGCCCCCGTCTCTATGTGTCACCCTCTATATGTCCCCATCTCTGTGTGCCCCCGTCCCTATGTGTCACCCTCTATATGTCCCCATCTCTGTTTGCCCCCGTCCCTATGTGTCACCCTCTATATGTCCCCATCTCTGTGTGACCCCGTCTCTATGTGTCACCCTCTATATGTCCCCATCTCTGTGTGCCCCCGTCCCTATGTGTCACCCTCTATATGTCCCCATCTCTGTGTGCCCCCGTCCCTATGTGTCAACCTCTATATGTCCCCATCTCTGTGTGCCCCCGTCCCTATGTGTCACCCTCTATATGTCCCCATCTCTGTGTGCCCCCGTCTCTATGTGTCACCCTCTATATGTCCCCATCTCTGTGTGCCCCCGTCCTTGTGTGTCACCGTCTCTATGTGTCACCCTTTATATGTCCCCATCTCTGTGTGCCCCCATCTCTGTGTGCCCCCGTCCCTATGTGCCACCCTCTATATGTCCCCGTCTCTATGTGTCACCCTCTATATGTCCCCATCTCTGTTTGCCCCCGTCCCTATGTGTCACCCTCTATATGTCCCCATCTCTGTTTGCCCCTGTCTCTATGTGTCACCCTCTATATGTCCCCATCTCTGTGTGCCCCCGTCTCTATGTGCCACCCTCTATGTGTCCCAATCTCTGTTTGCCCCCGTCTCTGTGTGTCACCCTCTATATGTCCCCATCTCTGTGTGCCCCCGTCCCTATGTGTCACCCTCTATATGTCCCCATCTCTGTGTGCCCCCGTCCCTATGTGTCACCCTCTATATGTCCCCATCTCTGTGTGCCCCCGTCTCTATGTGTCACCCTCTATATGTCCCCATCTCTGTGTGCCCCCGTCCTTGTGTGTCACCGTCTCTATGTGTCACCCTCTATATGTCCCCATCTCTGTGTGCCCCCGTCCTTGTGTGCCACCGTCTCTATGTGTCACCCTCTATATGTCCCCATCTCTGTGTGCCCCCGTCTCTATGTGTCACCCTCTATATGTCCCCATCTCTGTGTGCCCCCGTCCCTATGTGTCACCCTCTATATGTCCCCATCTCTGTGTGCCCCCGTCCCTATGTGTCACCCTCTATATGTCCCCATCTCTGTGTGCCCCCGTCTCTATGTGTCACCCTCTATATGTCCCCATCTCTGTGTGCCCCCGTCCTTGTGTGTCACCGTCTCTATGTGTCACCCTTTATATGTCCCCATCTCTGTGTGCCCCCGTCCTTGTGTGCCACCGTCTCTATGTGTCACCCTCTATATGTCCCCATCTCTGTGTGCCCCCGTCCCTATGTGCCACCCTCTATATGTCCCCGTCTTTATGTGTCACCCTCTATATGTCCCCATCTCTGTTTGCCCCCGTCCCTATGTGTCACCCTCTATATGTCCCCATCTCTGTGTGCCCCCGTCCCTATGTGTCACCCTCTATATGTCCCCATCTCTGTGTGCCCCCGTCCCTATGTGTCACCCTCTATATGTACCCATCTCTGTGTGCCCCCGTCCCTGTGTGCCACCGTCTCTATGTGTCACCCTCTATATGTCCCCATCTCTGTGTGCCCCCGTCCCTATGTGTCACCCTCTATATGTCCCCATCTCTGTGTGCCCCCGTCCCTATGTGTCACCCTCTATATGTCCCCATCTCTGCTTGCCCCCGTCCCTATGTGTCACCCTCTATATGTCCCCATCTCTGTGTGCCCCCGTCTCTATGTGCCACCCTCTATATGTCCCCATCTCTGTTTGCCCCCGTCTCTATGTGCCACCCTCTATATGTCCCCATCTCTGTTTGCCCCCGTCCCTATGTGTCACCCTCTATATGTCCCCATCTGTGTGTGCCCCCGTCCCTATGTGTCACCCTCTATATGTCCCCATCACTGTGTGCCCCCGTCTCTATGTGTCACCCTCTATATGTCCTCATCTCTGTGTGCCACCGTCCCTATGTGTCACCCTCTATATGTCCTCATCTCTGTGTGCCACAGTCCCTATGTGCCACCCTGTATATGTCCCCATCTCTGTGCGCCCCAGTCTCTATGTGTCACCCTCTATATGTCCCCATCTCTGTGTGCCCCCGTCCCTATGTGTCACCCTCTATATGTCCCCATCTCTGTGTGCCCCAGTTCCTGTGTGCCCCCGTCTCTATGTGCCACCCTCTATATGTCCCCATCTCTGTGTGCCCCAGTCGCTGTGTGACCCCGTCTCTATGTGCCACCCTCTATTTGTCCCCATCTCTGTGTGCCCCAGTGCCTGTGTGACCCCGTCTCTATGTGTCACCCTCTATATGTCCCCATCTCTGTGTGGTCTCGTTCCTATGTGTCACCCACTATATGTCCCCATCTCTGTGCGCCCCAGTCACTGTGTGACCCCGTCTCTATGTGTCACCCTCTATATGTCCCAATCTCTGTGTGCCCCAGTCCCTGTGTGACCCCGTCTCTATGTGTCACCCTCTATATGTCCCCATCTCTGTGTGCCCCCGTCCCTATGTGTCACCCTCTATATGTCCCCATCTCTGTGTGCCCCAGTCTCTATGTGTCACCCTCTATATGTCCCCATCTCTGTGTGCCCCCGTCTCTATGTGTCACTCTCTATATGTCCCCATCTCTGTGTGCCCCCGTCCCTATGTGTCACCCTCTATATGTCCCCATCTCTGTGTGCCCTCGTCCCTATGTGTCACCCTCTATATGTCCCCATCTCTGTGTGCCCCAGTCCCTGTGTCTCTATAGATGTGTTCCCTCGGATTAGGGTAAGTGTTAGAGGTTGGGGTTAATCTTTGGGTTTGGGAGAGGGTTATGGATTAAGATAAACAAAGAGATGGAGAGATACAAGGATGGGACACATAGAGACAAGGACATACAGAAACGGGGACATACAGAGACTGGGATACATAGAGACGAGGACATACAGGAACGGGGACATACAGAGTCTGGGACACATAGAGACGAGGACATACAAAAACGGGGACATACAGAGATTAGGACACATAGAGACGAGGATATACAGAGACTAGGACACATAGAGACAAGGACATACAGAAACGGGGATATACATAGACTGGGACTCATAGAGACGAGGACATACAGAAACGGGGACATACAGAGACTAGGACACATAGAGACGAGGGCATACAGAAACGGGGACATACAGAGTCTGGGACACATAGAGACGAGGACATACAGAAACGGGGACATACAGAGACTAGGACACATAGAGACGAGGACATACAGAGACTAGGACACATAGAGACAAGGACATACAGAAACGGGGACATACAGAGACTAGAACACATAGAGACGAGGACATACAGAGACTAGGACACATAGAGACAAGGACATACAGAAACGGGGACATACAGAGACTAGGACACATAGAGACGAGGACATACAGAGACTAGGACACATAGAGACGAGGACATACAGAAAAGGGGACATACAGAGACTGGGATACATAGAGACGGGGGCATACAGAAACGGGGACATACAGAGACTTGGACACATAGAGACGAGGACATACAGAGACTGGGACACATAGAGACGGGGACACATAGAGGCGAAACTGGAGACACATAGAGACGGGGGCATAATGATGCGTAACCCTAATCCTAACTATATTCCTAACCCGAACAAGACAAAAGTTGGATCCTGTTGAACAACTTTGAGGGCGATGGATTGTCCAAATTGAGCAAATAGCGGACCTAATTATATGTATCCCATGTGCTGACAAACAAACAGAAGAACCAAACACACCACCCACCAAACAAGCAAATAAA
>CM065697.1:24376149-24378649 GCA_017654935.2 Phymorhynchus buccinoides | reverse complement strand
GGTGAGGCCGATGGTCACTTTGAACTGCCTGTTGCAGCGGGGACAGGGAAGGTTCAGAGCTGAGTCAGGCTGAGAAGTATTGGCACGTGATGTCCGCTGGTGCCGTTGCAGTTCCTTGGCTTCAATAGAACATGTTCACACATAGCCAAGGGACATAATTACACGGTTTGCGCGAGTGACCTTTTATTAATAAGTAGGACAAACGCCTTTGTGTTTGCGAAACAGGACGTCTTGTCTTTGTCCTACTTTGTCAAGGGGGACAATCCGATTTTGTGGTAACAAGACACATTGAAGTTATCCGAAAATCGTCTAATTCGCCTGGCCTTGAAGTCAGACATCCCCCTTCCTAGACCATGTACGCCAGTCAGGGCAGTTTTTGTAACGACTCTTACGTTAGGGGAAAATGCAAATGCAAAAAAAAGCCTTTATTTCGCTTTAATTATTTACGAAAACGTTCAGCTTTCCCCCGTTCTCCCCCCCCCCCCCCCCCCCCCCCCCCCCATCTACATTATCCTATATGATAGTTATAGAGGGAAATAAGAAAATGCCTACAAATAGAACCAACAGATTATAATACTGATAATCCAAAGGATCTTTTCAGTGTGAAAAAGGTAAGCTTAATGCGTGTGTGCGAAGACGTGCGAACGTCAAATACTTTCTTTCTCCTCGCGCGCTCATGTGAATATAAGAGTGTGTGATTGTGTGTGTGTGTGTGTGTGTGTGTGTGTGTGTGTGTGTGTGTGTGTGTGTGTGTGTGTGTGTGTGTGTGTTGTGTTGTGTTGTGTTGTGTTGTGTGTGTGTGTGTGTGTGTGTGTGTGTGTGTGTGTGTGTGTGTGTGTGTGTGTGTGTGTGTGTGTGTGTGTGTGTGGTTGCGTGTGTATGTGCGTGTGTGTGCGCGCGCGCGAGCGGGTGCTTGTGTGTCTGTGTGTGTGAATGAGTGTTAGCTTAGCCATATTAGCTGATTTGTTTTCATTGCTCTTTTTGAAAAATATATACATTCGTTCTATAGCACCCAGAAACTATACTGACGTAAATGTTGTTTTGAAATCACCTATCAAGGCATTTTCCTTAAAAATCATACGTTTCCCATGATAATAATAAAAGCCAAAACAAAATTACCGTAGCTCTTCGTTGCATTAGGTCACTTTCCTTGGCCTTCTGAAGCCCCAACGAAAACAAAACCACTTTTTGGTGCTAGGACTGACTGTCATTCTTTTCTTAAAAGGCAACAATAAGATTAGGAGGGCACAAACAAGCACACACATTTAGCAAAGGATCTTTTTGAATATTGAAACAAATCGAAAGAAAGAGGTTGAAAATATCCTTCCACAGCTGCTCACTGAAGGTGAACCCTCAAACCAGTCTTTCTCGACGAAATTGGAAAGCCTGAGAGAGCCATGACTTTAAAAGCTCGACGGAAGGTTTTGAGAGTTCCAGCAAAATGCTTAAGTTTCCTCCTTCCTCCCTTGGCTGACTAAAACCAGTTTCTAAACACTGTTTAAAACCTATCTGTCTAAAACCTTTCCGACTAAAAGAGAGCTGTCTACAACTCTTCCCCTAGCAGCCAACTACAGACCAGCTTCGCGGGCCTCCTTAGTCATCATTAGTCAAAAGAAACGGACCCACTGTCAAAGTAGGGGGAGGTGGGGACCCCGGAAAATGGACTAGAAAGCACTGATGCGGTCCAAACCACCGTCTGGAAGGTACAATTCAGTTTGCTTGAAGCCGTTCGGAGATAATATAGGGTCACTCCAAAAAATTTAATACAACACACAAAATCGTTAATGAAATTTATTTTTTTAAGCTATCACTGATTTTTTTCCTCATATTTATAAAGAATATTTTCATAGCATGAAAGGTTGCAACAGTTGGTTTTCCAAGATGCCTCGGAGAGATCCAGAAAGGAACAGTTTCTGTGGCAACCCATTTTTTTTATTTTATAGAAAAGTCTTGTTTTGAGGGGTGAGCACATATTTGCGAAAAACTTCATTTGAAAACTGTCAGTTTAAAAAAAAGACTGCCTTTTTTTGCTCTAGAAACTGGAATGCAAGACTGTACAATATATCCCATCTTTTATTTTTTATATTATTATGAATAGAAAATGTGTCCGGATGCCACAGAAATTGCAATTGCAAACGAAGACAGTGAAATGGCAAAAACACCTAGAAAAAGACCTAGAAAAAGACATTTTATGAAAATGTGATAGCATGAAAAATGTTAAATTCTGGAGCACATAAATACATCTAGAAATAAACAAACTGTTGTAATCTTCTTTGAAAACTCGAGAAATAAAAACGATAGCTTGATTATTAAACTTTCTATGGCCTATTTTCTGCGTTGCATGCTTCAAGTGAGTCACACTGTACAAACGAAAAACCAAAAAGTAGTGGAGCGGAAATAGTTCAGAGGACCTAGCTTCCTTTGTCAACCCATGGGCTGATTATCCTATGACCAATGCCATACTACTTTTTCACATGAAGAATAATATTCCTGTGTATAA
>CM065697.1:24341149-24371149 GCA_017654935.2 Phymorhynchus buccinoides | reverse complement strand
ATAGGTATGCTTGGTCGCAACAGCTCTGGACAGTCGTTAGAACTCTTAAAGGTCATTACAACAGATGAACACAACTGTTTATAAAGGAAGTTATACAGGGTAGCTAGATAAAGTGTGTGTGTGGCGCGCGCGCGTGTTTGTGTGTATGCGCGCACGTCTGAGAGAGAGAGAGAGAGAGAGAGAGAGAGAGAGAGAGAGAGAGAGAGAGAGAGAGAGAGAGAGAGAGAGAGAGAGAGAGAGAGAGAGAGAGAGAGAGAGAGAGAGAGAGAGAGAGAGAGAGAGAGAGAGAGAGAGAGAGAGAGAGAGAGAGAGAGAGAGAGAGAGAGAGAGAGAGAGAGAGAGAGAGAGAGAGAGAGAGAGAGAGAGAGAGAGAGAGAGAGAGAGAGAGAGAGAGAGAGACGTACACAGAGTAACTTTGTTTTCAGCGATTTTCCTTCTTTGTGATTTCTTTGTTTCTTCAACCCCCCTGTTCCCCGTTTCCTACGTCTTTGAACACCGGGTACTGTAATCATGAGTACATCTTAAGCAGTCAACACGGGTCGTAACATGTAAACTAGACTAAACTGGCAAAGCAATTGGCAGTTCACTCTAATTGACATGCTACTACCCGTGTCAACCCATGGTTACGGTACCGGGTGATTGGTGGGCGCATGCCACCATCTTGAGCCCCAAATCTGCCTAGAAACTAAACCAATTCGGGCAGTCACGTACAGAACAGAATTGGCTTGATTTAAAAAAAACCAGGATCTGTTCCATTCGCTGAGACGAGAAGCATTTCTATTTATTAATTCATTTGGCAGTTTTTTTGTTTTTAATAAGACACTTCCTCTTTTCGCAACTTTCTAATAGTTCAGTGTACATATAAAATTATGATAACATTTTGGCGACAGTGTTTAAAAACCCCCATTGCAGACAAGGTAAACTGTAATCTCATAAAGGATATCTGTGATCCAGGACCACGAAAGGGACATTAAATGTCAAACTGACCATTCTGGGAAAATTATGCATTTGAAAACTTCAGACAATTCTCTTTTTAATGATACAAGGACCATTCTTGCATCGTTTTCCTTTCCAGAGTTATGAACATTTAAAGTTAGTAGAGTGAGCGTCGGCCATTTTGAGAAAACACTGTCTAAAGTCTAGCCTAGCTGAAGAAAATGCATTGACCTTCTTGTTTTAAAGCACATAAAAGACCATTTAGAGATCATAATAATAATAATAAACGGATATTTACATAGCGATTTTTATCGAGCACAAAGCGCTTTACAATCAGTATTGAAACACTCACACACGCACACACACGCACAACAGACACACACGCAAAACAGACACACACGCACGTACGTGCACGCACGAGAGTGAACGTGTTCTTGCACACACATACCCACACACATTTAATCAAACACACAGAAAACACATTCTCACTGAAACGCACACAAACTTACTCAAACATACACTTGTACAAACACGCGCACACGCACGCATACACACACACGCTCGCAGAATTGACAGAATTGAGTTTCTTGCTGTCATTAAAAACAACAGAAAGAAAAACCTGTGTGGTAAGGGGGCTCCATAAAGCCACAGAAGTGAAGATGGATCCATGGCACACAAATAATACACAATCAAACAACCACTCCGGCACTTAAACACATGTAAACAAGTCAAACTGTAGGAGCGACGTGGAGCCCTGCCTGCTAGGCGGCCGCCATTAAACTATAAAGAGTGTCCTTTATAAATTTGAAGGTCATGCCCCACATGGCCGAAA
The DNA here is from genome assembly GCA_017654935.2 of Phymorhynchus buccinoides. Taxonomy (NCBI): domain Eukaryota; kingdom Metazoa; phylum Mollusca; class Gastropoda; order Neogastropoda; family Raphitomidae; genus Phymorhynchus; species Phymorhynchus buccinoides. The sequence continues at coordinate 24,369,381 of CM065697.1, read as the reverse complement.
GGCCAAAGAGGGCGTTAAACATTATTTCCTTTGAAGGTTAAGATGTAAGAGAACACGAAAATACCCATAACTCAAAATTGGCAAAACATGAGATTTGAGCGGTCGTTTCATTTTGCCGAGAATTTTAATTTTCACTTTTGGTGCTCGTATAGCACGGGGTTGGTGGTCAAATTCTGGACACAAAATTGAAATTTTGAAGTGACAGAATTTTAATTTTGTACTTTTGACACAGTTGTGGCCAGAAGGTAATGGTCGAAAGTGAAAATTAAGCTTTTCTCTTTCTCAGAATTAAAATGATGTTAAGAAAAATAGAATTTTGTCAGGATAATTCGAATTTTCTTTACATAATTTTAATTCTGGGCTTTTGACTCTAGTATGCCACCATACAGGGGGAAAGAGGGAAAGAACGGGGGAGGGGATGAAGAAGGAAGAAATGAAAGGAGGTAGGAAGAGAAGCATCGGGAATCACGGACCTACATTACGTAATGTAAGTCCGTGTCGGGAATGACTGATGATGTGAGAGATAGAGGGGAGGGCGGAGGGGGAGATTGAAAGAATATGAACAAGAAATGTTGTGAAAAAACCTGCATTGAAATACATGCAAAACTTCGCGAGATATTAGCGATTATGTGTTTTGGGGGTTGAACCCCGTAACTGGCGCGACCTTGACCTTAATGTAAAACTAAATACATCAGTGGATAGCTTGCATCTTGGCAAACTAGTATACCAAATTTGATGATGATAGACCGAATAGTGTTTGAGAAAAACGGACGAATAGCCGGACGGACGGACGGAGGCACGCCGCCGCCGGTCGGACCAGGGACGGTATTCATGTCGAGATAGCATGAGACTTAGCATGATGCTAACTTAGAAGCTCTTCCAATGTCCTATAGGATTTAATAGGACTTTTGGAAGAGCTTCTAAGTTAGCATCATGCTAAGTCTCATGCTATCTCGACATGAATACCGTCCCAGACCAAAAACAATAGTTCCCCGAACCTTCGGCTCGGGGCTCGGGGACTAAAAAGATAAAAAAGACAGACTGATAGACGTCATAGATAGGCAACATGTGTGTGTGTGTGTGTGTGTGTGTGTGTGTGTGTGTGTGTGTGTGTGTGTGTGTGTGTGTGTGTGTGTGTGTGTGTGTGTGTGTGTGTGTGTGTGTGTGTGTGTGTGTGTGTGTGTGTGTGTGTGTGAGAGAGAGAGAGAGAGAGAGAGAGAGAGAGAGAGAGAGAGAGAGAGAAGAGAGAGAGAGAGAGAGAGAGAGAGAGAGAGAGAGAGAGAGAGAGAGAGAGAGAGAGAGAGAGAAAACATTTCCTTTCAAAACTTTATAATAAATATTAATTAAGAGAAATCTGTTAAATAACCACAACTACATAATTAAGTATATATAAACAATTGTTACCAAGCCTTCGTTCTTTAGAACCTCACACATACGGGTTTTTTGGTCATCTGGCAGAACATCAATAAAACACGACTAGGTTAGTCAACGACCGATAGGGTGAATACGGATACAAATACAAATACAAATACGAATGCGAATAGGCCTACAGTGTTGTGAAGTCTTTGAGCAAGACTACGTGGCGCAATGCCCGTCTTCGCACGCGATTTCTCACTGAAGAGAAAATGGTAGTACTTAGCAAAATAAATAATGCGCATAATAAATTGTGCTCAGGCGGGTACATTGAGTGCTTACAAGTACTAGCCTACACACAAGCATCTAACATTTCACAGTAGACACGTGCGCATGCATATAATTATTATGCATGCCTAGTCGTATTAGTGTGTATTCTTAGGCAAACGCGCGTATGCTTATACCTGCAGACATATACAAATATTGCAAATCATTTGAACAGCACAATAAAAGACGTACACATTTAAACAAAATCACAACTGAAAAAAAGGACAGACTAGTCCAAAAGAGGAAAGCATCAAAACAGCTGAACCGTGCAAACGTAGACAACAAACTGGAAATTAGTATGAACAGACTCAGGAGAGTTTATTTAACATTTCCTGACGTAGGGACATCAAAATTTATGAGTCTATCGTTGTTTATTTTGTATTTTAAAATCGGTAGCTAAGCAGACGAAAACGGAGGGCCGCCATTGAAAAAGAAGTCGCAGATAATGCTTCTTCAACAAATCTTGTTTGAAAAAAATAAACTTAGCACGCAAATATTTTTATTTACCGCACATTATGTTTCTTTTACGTTTAATTTAGTAAAGTACAGCATTATTATTGTATTTTATATTCTATTATTTTATTACACATCCTTTTCATTTTAGCCAATCAGGTTTTGAAAGCAGTCCCGGAACAAATGTAAGAACGAAAGTAAGATGACTCCAATGGCGCAAAGTGCTTTTCGTCATTGTTCCTAATCAAGTCATTAATGGCATTATGTTACGCAGCTTTGATTCCAATCGATTACAGAGGTGAGTAAGTAAGTGATTACGATTGTGCTTGTGTATAATGTGGAATGGGTACACTGATAGACTAGGTCTTGAATTCAACAGATTGAATTGAAAGAAACAAGTTAGATCTAGATACTGTACAGTGTACACTCTTCTTCTCCTTCTTGTTTCTCTTCTTCTTACGTTAAAAGGCCCATGGTCACCGAGCTGACCATTCTGGCCCCTTTTCTTGGTTTATTGAACATCTAGATCTATTCTGGCCATGCCAGAGTATGGTAGAATATACTCAGCCAGAGTAGCGATTGTGTAAAAAGCAAATGAGCATGTCAGTGGAGTAGGAACGTTTTCAAGCCAGGGGGGGCAGGATTACCAACAAACTGGGGGAACAGACAAGATGAATGGATGGATAGGTTAAATTACATGACTTAGTAAATCCTACAAAAACACTTTATCATTGTTATTTTTAAACATAATCATAATCAATGACATCAAAAAATCTATGAATGAAATAAAACATGATGTGAATTGAAAGGAAACAATAAATAAGCATAAAAATATAACCATGTTTTGGGGGATCAGCCAGTCATGGAAGAGGGGAGGGGGTAGCTCCAGTGGTCAGTTGGGGTGGGGTGATGGGTCTGGGGGGATTGCCTCCCAGAAGCTGATGATGATTTGAATGTAAAAGATGCAGTCAAGACTTCTCGTGAGAGAATAACTGTAGCATGGAACTACAATTTATCTTCCTCTTTTTCTTTCCATTTTTTGTCTGAGGGGGTGGAACCCCTTACCCCCCCCCCCCCCCCCCCCCCCCCCCCCCCCCCCCCCCCTCAAATCCATATTTGATGCAGTACCAACTCCATGACAGCAATGTGTAGTGAATGGGCTGAGACTATTAACTCTTTCGTTTCCTTGTGTCCTTTCTGTGTTTTTTGTTTTTTGTTGCCGTTATGAATTTTTGGGGGGCAGAGAGATACGTCTGCTCCCCCCCCCCCCTCGAAGCCCGGGGGGCAGCTGCTCTCCACTGCCCCCCGCCGTTCCTACGCCAGTGCATGTGTGTGTGTGTGTGTGTGTGTGTGTTGTGAGTGTGCGCGCTTGTGTTTGTGTCTCACAGTCTGTGTGTGTGTGTGTGTGTGTGTGGGGGGGGGGGGGGGGGTATATATATGTGTGTGTGTGTGCGTGTGTTTTTGTGTCTCTTGTGTGTGTGTGCGTGTGAGTGTGTGTGTCTGTGTGTATCTGTGTGTGAGTCTCTGTGTGTATGTGTGTGTGTGTGTGTGTGTGTGTGTGTGAGAGAGAGAGGGAGAGGGAGATAGAGATAGAGATAGAGAGAGAGAGAGAGAGAGAGAGAGAGAGAGAGAGAGAGAGAGAGAGAGAGAGAGAGAGAGAGAGAGAGAGAGAGAGAGAGAGAGAGAGAGAGAGAGAGAGAGAGAGAGATGTGCGTTAATGACCAAACCCCCTTCCCTCTTTGACTCGCACTAATATTGTTGTTGTCTTACCCTGACTTAAAGACTCCAGGGATCATCCCTAACAGCTGAAGCCCTTGAACACTATGGTACAAATTCACCAGCTAGGGATGAGAACATTATGTGTGAGACCGTTTTTGATTACCCCGCCACGCGTGCAGCCACACTCCGACTTCGGAGGAAATTAATGTTATTAAATGGGTTTGCTTGCTGATGGAGTGTCAGTGACTTGAAAGTTTTGGTGTATAACAATTTGATGTCAGGCATTGTTTTAACCAGTAATCAATAAAAAGCAATCATCCATTATATCTCTAACTGGAGGGGGGTTAAAGAGGGAAATAAGTCATTTTGGGCAGATAAATGTTTTCATTATGGCTGTATTGTGCAGACTGACAGTGAATTATAATTACATCAGTCACTTTCAACAGTTTTTAGCTTTTTTCACTTATCTTTAGAAACGGTTATAATAATAATAATAATAATAATAGTGAATCATTTATATAGCGCATTCCTCCACCAATGTGGAGCTCTTAGTTTACCTCATTCAGTCATTGGTCCCTTCCCATTTTATTTGTTTAATTATGTAACTATGTGATCCAAATGCTTCTGGCACTGAAGGGGTTAAATGCTAAATTAAAAATGTCCTTACATCCTAAATCGACAAAAACACCATAAGAAACTATCATGCCAAATGTCATGCTTGTTATATGAAAATCCGCAACACTAGATTTTCTTGTTGAATTAAAAGTTCCGTAATCAAAATGCCTTTGGCACCGAAGGGGTTAAAGGCTGAATTGAACATATCTCTACATCAGAAATGGATAAACACACCATAAGAAACCACCATGTTAAATGTAATGGTTGTTACATGAAAACACCCAACTCTACATTTTTTTAATAAAATAACTCTTCACGATCAATATGCCCTTGGCACTGAAGGGATTAAAGGTTGAATTGCAATTGTCCCCGCATCAGAAATTGATAAACACACCATAAGAAATTATCATGCCAAATTTCATGCTTATTGTATAAAAATACCCAACACTAGATTTTTTATTTAATTATAACTGTCCTCGATCAAAATGCCCTTGGCACTGAAGGGGTTAAAGGCTGAATTGAAAATGTCCCTACATCAGAAATTGTTAAGTACACCATAAGAAAATGTCATGCCAAATTCCATGCTTGTTTCTTGAAAATGCATACCACTAGAAGTTTATTTACTTATTACTGTTTGCAGTAAAATGTTCTTGGCATTGAAAGGGTTAAAGGCTGACTTGCAAATGTCCCTACGTCAGAATTTAACAAAGACATCATAAGAAATGATCATGGCAAATTTCATGCTTGTCATATGAAAATGCTCAATACTATAATTTTTTGTTGAATTAAAATTCTGCTATAAAAATGCATTTGGCATCGAAAGGGTTAAAGGCTGAATTGAAGGTATCCCTCTGTCAGAAATGAATAAACGCACCGTAAGAAACCACCATGCGAAATGTTATGCTTGTTACATGAAAATGCCCAACACTATAATATTTTTTAATCAAATAACTGTTTGCGATTAAAATGCGCTTGGCACTGAAGGGGTTAAAGCCTGAATTGCAAATGTCCCTACGTCAGAAATTGATAAACACACCATAAGAAACTATCGTACCAAATTTCATGCTTATTACATGAAAATACCCAACACTAGAATTATTTTAAATTATAACTGCTCGCGATAAAAGGTCCTTGGCACTGAAAGGGTTAAAGGCTGAATTGAAAATGTCCCTCCGTCAGAAATCAATAAACATGCCATAAGAACCTATCATGGCCAAATTTCATGCTTGTTTTATGAAAATGCATACCACTAGAATTTTTTTTTTTTTTTGGTCCACCCCAAAAATACACTTGGTACTGAAAGGGTTAAAGGCTAAATTCCAAATGTCCCTACGTCAGGAATTGATAAACACACCATAAGATACCATCATACCAAATTTCATGCTTGTTGCTTGAAAATGCACAATTCTGCCTTTATCTCTTCCAGTAGACAGAGAGAGAGAGAGAGATGTCCCAAATGTGCCTGCCCAGGCCGGGAGGACGTAACACTCAATATTTCGTTCAGAGAGAGAGAGAGAGAGAGAGAGAGAGAGAGAGAGAGAGAGAGAGAGAGAGAGAGAGAGAGAGAGAGAGAGAGAGAGAGAGAGAGAGAGAGAGAGAGAGAGAGAGAGAGAGAGAGAGAGAGAACATGAAAGAGAAAGAGAGAGAGACAGACAGACATACATTGGACAGACATGCGGAGAGAGCAAGACAGAAAGAAAGGAGACAAATGACAAATGACTGTTGTTAATGCCAATAGCATCTTTTGATGGCATGGACTGTACATCATCTTTTGATGGCATGGACTGTACAGCATCTTTTGATGGGATGGAGTGTACATCATCTTTTGATGGCATGGAGTGTACATCATCTTTTGATGGGATGGAGTGTACATCATCTTTTGATGGGATGGAGTGTACAGCATCTTTTGATGGGATGGAGTGTACATCATCTTTTGATGGCATGGACTGTACAGCATCTTTTGATGGGATGGACTGTACAGCATCTTTTGATGGGATGGAGTGTACATCATCTTTTGATGGCATGGAGTGTACAGCATCTTTTGATGGCATGGACTGTACAGCATCTTTTGATGGCATGGAGTGTACAGCATCTTTTGATGGCATGGAGTGTACATCATCTTTTGATGGCATGGAGTGTACAGCATCTTTTGATGGCATGGACTGTACAGCATCTTTTGATGGGATGGAGTGTACATCATCTTTTGATGGCATGGAGTGTACATCATCTTTTGATGGCATGGACTGTACAGCATCTTTTGATGGGATGGAGTGTACATCATCTTTTGATGGGATGGAGTGTACATCATCTTTTGATGGCATGGAGTGTACATCATCTTTTGATGGCATGGAGTGTACAGAATCTTTTGATGGCATGGACTGTACAGCATCTTTTGATGGCATGGAGTGTACATCATCTTTTGATGGCATGGACTGTACAGCATCTTTTGATGGCATGGAGTGTACAGCATCTTTTGATGGCATGGAGTGTACATCATCTTTTGATGTGATGGAGTGTACATCATCTTTTGATGGGATGGAGTGTACAGCATCTTTTGATGGCATGGAGTGTACAGCATCTTTTGATGGCATGGAGTGTACATCATCTTTTGATGGGATGGAGTGTACAGCATCTTTTGATGTGATGGAGTGTACATCATCTTTTGATGGGATGGAGTGTACATCATCTTTTGATGGGATGGAGTGTACATCATCTTTTGATGGCATGGAGTGTACATCATCTTTTGATGGGATGGAGTGTACATAATCTTTTGATGGCATGGAGTGTACATCATCTTTTGATGTGATGGAGTGTACATCATCTTTTGATGGCATGGAGTGTACAGCATCTTTTGATGTGATGGAGTGTACAGTATCTTTTGATGTGATGGAGTGTACAGCATCTTTTGATGTGATGGAGTGTACATCATCTTTTGATGTGATGGAGTGTACATCATCTTTTGATGGGATGGAGTGTACATCATCTTTTGATGGGATGGAGTGTACATCATCTTTTGATGGCATGGAGTGTACATCATCTTTTGATGTGATGGAGTGTACATCATCTTTTGATGTGATGGAGTGTACAGCATCTTTTGATGTGATGGAGTGTACATCATCTTTTGATGGCATGGAGTGTACAGCATCTTTTGATGGCATGGAGTGTACATCATCTTTTGATGGCATGGAGTGTACATCATCTTTTGATGGGATGGAGTGTACATCATCTTTTGATGTGATGGAGTGTACATCATCTTTTGATGGCATGGAGTGTACAGCATCTTTTGATGGCATGGACTGTACAGCATCTTTTGATGGCATGGAGTGTACAGCATCTTTTGATGGCATGGACTGTACAGCATCTTTTGATGGCATGGAGTGTACATCATCTTTTGATGTGATGGAGTGTACAGCATCTTTTGATGGGATGGAGTGTACATCATCTTTTGATGGCATGGAGTGTACAGCATCTTTTCATGGGATGGAGTGTACAGCATCTTTTGATGGGATGGACTGTACAACATCTTTTGATGGCATGGAGTGTACATTATCTTTTGATGTGATGGAGTGTACATCATCTTTTGATGGGATGGAGTGTACATCATCTTTTGATGGGATGGAGTGTACATCATCTTTTGATGGGATGGAGTGTACATCATCTTTTGATGGGATGGGATGGAGGGTATAGCATCTTTTGATGGGATGGAGTGTACAGCATCTTTTGATGGCATGGAGTGTACATCATCTTTTGATGGCATGGAGTGTACAGCATCTTTTGATGGGATGGAGTGTACATCATCTTTTGATGGGATGGAGTGTACATCATCTTTTGATGGGATGGAGTGTACAGTATCTTTTGATGGGATGGAGTGTACATCATCTTTTGATGTGATGGAGTGTACATCATCTTTTGATGGGATGGAGTGTACAGCATCTTTTGATGTGATGGAGTGTACATCATCTTTTGATGGGATGGAGTGTACATCATCTTTATCTTTTGATGGGATGGAGTGTACATCATCTTTTGATGGGATGGAGTGTACATCATCTTTATCTTTTGATGGGATGGAGTGTACATCATCTTTTGATGTGATGGAGTGTACAGCATCTTTTGATGGCATGGAGTGTACATCATCTTTATATTTTGATGTGATGGAGTGTACATCATCTTTTGATGTGATGGAGTGTCCTTTATATTTTGATGTGATGGAGTGTACATCATCTTTTGATTGATGGAGTGTACATCATCTTTTGATGTGATGGAGTGTCCTTCATATTTTGATGGCATGGAGTGTACATCATCTTTTGATGGCATGGAGTGTACAGCATCTTTTGATAGCATGGAGTGTACATCATCTTTATATTTTGATGTGATGGAGTGTACAGCATCTTTTGATGTGATGGAGTGTCCTTCATATTTTGATGTGATGGAGTGTACATCATCTTTTGATGGGATGGAGTGTACATCATCTTTTGATGGCATGGAGTGTACATCATCTTTTGATGGCATGGAGTGTACATCATCTTTTGATGGGATGGAGTGTACATCATCTTTTGATGGCATGGAGTGTACATTATCTTTTGATGTGATGGAGTGTACAGCATCTTTTGATGGCATGGAGTGTGCAGCATCTTTTGATGGCATGGAGTGTACAGCATCTTTTGATGGCATGGAGTGTTCAGCATCTTTTGATGGGATGGAGTGTACAGCATCTTTTGATGGCATGGAGTGTACATCATCTTTTGATGGGATGGAGTGTACATCATCTTTTGATGGGATGGAGTGTACATCATCTTTTGATGGGATGGAGTGTACATCATCTTTTGATGTGATGGAGTGTACATCATCTTTTGATGGGATGGAGTGTACATCATCTTTTGATGGGATGGAGTGTACATCATCTTTTGATGGGATGGAGTGTACATCATCTTTATCTTTTGATGGGATGGAGTGTACATCATCTTTTGATGTGATGGAGTGTACAGCATCTTTTGATGGCATGGAGTGTACATCATCTTTATCTTTTGATGTGATGGAGTGTACATCATCTTTTGATGGGATGGAGTGTACTTTATCATTTTGATGTGATGGAGTGTACAGCATCTTTTGATGTGATGGAGTGTACTTTATATTTTGATGTGATGGAGTGTCATATTTTGATGGGATGGAGTGTACATCATCTTTTGATGTGATGGAGTGTACAGCATCTTTTGATGGGATGGAGTGTACATCATCTTTATATTTTGATGTGATGGAGTGTACATCATCTTTTGATGGGATGGAGTGTACATCATCTTTTGATGTGATGGAGTGTACATCATCTTTTGATGGGATGGAGTGTACATCATCTTTTGATGGCATGGAGTGTACATCATCTTTTGATGGCATGGAGTGTACATCATCTTTTGATGGGATGGAGTGTACATCATCTTTTGATGGGATGGAGTGTACATCATCTTTTGATGGGATGGAGTGTACATCATGTTTTGATGGGATGGACTGTACATCATCTTTTGATGGGATGGAGTGTACATCATCTTTTGATGGGATGGAGTGTACATCATCTTTTGATGGGATGGAGTGTACATCATCTTTTGATGGGATGGAGTGTACATCATCTTTTGATGGGATGGAGTGTACATCATCTTTTGATGGGATGGAGTGTACATCATCTTTTGATGGGATGGAGTGTACATCATCTTTTTGATGTGGATGGAGTGTACAGCATCTTTTGATGGGATGGAGTGTACATCATCTTTTGATGGGATGGAGTGTACATCATCTTTTGATGTGATGGAGTGTACATCATCTTTTGATGGCATGGAGTGTACATCATCTTTTGATGTGATGGAGTGTACATCATCTTTTGATGGCATGGAGTGTACATCATATTTTGATGGGATGGAGTGTACATCATCTTTTGATGTGATGGAGTGTACATCATATTTTGATGTGATGGAGTGTACATCATCTTTTGATGGCATGGAGTGTACAGTGTACATCTTTTGATGGGATGGAGTGTACATCATCTTTTATCTTTTGATGGCATGGAGTGTACATCATCTTTTGATGTGATGGAGTGTACATCATCTTTTGATGGTATGGAGTGTACATCATCTTTTGATGTGATGGAGTGTACATCATCTTTTGATGTGATGGAGTGTACATCATCTTTTGATGGCATGGAGTGTACATCATCTTTTGATGGCATTGTACAGCATCTTTTGATGTGATGGAGTGTACATCATCTTTTGATGTGATGGAGTGTACATCATCTTTTGATGTGATGGAGTGTACATGATTTTGATGGCATGGAGTGTACATCATCTTTTGATGGGATGGAGTGTACAGCATCTTTTGATGTGCATGGAGTGTACATCATCTTTATATTTTGATGTGATGGAGTGTACATCATCTTTTGATGTGATGGAGTGTATGGAGTGTACATCATCTTTTGATGTGATGGAGTGTACATCATCTTTTGATGTGATGGAGTGTACAGCATCTTTTGATGGCATGGAGTGGAGTGTACATCATCTTTTGACATGGAGTGTACATCATCTTTTTGATGGATGGAGTGTACATCATCTTTTGATGTGATGGAGTGTACATCATCTTTTGATGTGATGGAGTGTACAGCATCTTTTGATGTGATGGAGTGTACATCATCTTTTGATCTTTTGATGGCATGGAGTGTACATCATCTTTTGATGGTATGGAGTGTACATCATCTTTTGATGGGATGGAGTGTACATCATCTTTTGATGGCATGGAGTGTACATCATCTTTTTTGATGGTGGGATGGAGTGTACATCATCTTTTGATGTGATGGAGTGTACATCATCTTTTGATGGTGATGGAGTGTACATCATCTTTTGATGTGATGGAGTGTACATCATCTTTTGATGGCATGGACTGTACATCATCTTTTGATGGCATGGAGTGTACATCATCTTTTGATGGCATGGACTGTACATCATCTTTTGATGGCATGGACTGCACAGCATCTTTTGATGGGATGGAGTGTACATCATCTTTTGATGGCATGGAGTGTACAGCATCTTTTGATGGGATGGAGTGTACATCATCTTTTGATGGCATGGAGTGTACATCATCTTTTGATGGGATGGACTGTACATCATCTTTTGATGGCATGGAGTGTACATCATCTTTTGATGTGATGGAGTGTACATCATCTTTTGATGTGTGCATGGAGTGTACATCATCTTTTGATGGCATGGAGTGTACATCATCTTTTGATGGGATGGAGTGTACAGCATCTTTTGATGGCATGGAGTGTACATCATCTTTTGATGGCATGGAGTGTACAGTGTACATCTTTTGATGGGATGGAGTGTACATCATGGAGTGTACAGCATCTTTTGATGGCATGGAGTGTACAGCATCTTTTGATGGGATGGAGTGTACATCATCTTTTGATGGGATGGAGTGTACATCATCTTTTGATGTGATGGAGTGTACATCATCTTTTGATGGTGATGGAGTGTACATCATCTTTTGATGGGATGGAGTGTACATCATCTTTTGATGGCATGGAGTGTACAGCATCTTTTGATGGCATGGAGTGTACATCATCTTTTGATGGCATGGAGTGTACATCATCTTTTGATGGGATGGAGTGTACATCATCTTTTGATGGGATGGAGTGTACATCATCTTTTGATGGCATGGAGTGTGACAGTGTACATCTTTTGATGGCATGGAGTGTACATCATCTTTTGATGGCATGGAGTGTACACATCTTTTGATGTGATGGAGTGTACATCATCTTTTGATGTGATGGAGTGTACATCATCTTTTGATGTGCATGGAGTGTACATCATCTTTTGATGATGGCATGGAGTGTACATCATCTTTTGATGGGATGGAGTGTACAGCATCTTTTGATGGGATGGAGTGTACATCATCTTTTGATGGCATGGAGTGTACATCATCTTTTGATGTGATGGAGTGTACATCATCTTTTGATGGGATGGAGTGTACATACATCTTTTGATGGCATGGAGTGTACATTATCTTTTGATGTGATGGAGTGTACATCATCTTTTGATGGGATGGAGTGTACATCATCTTTTGATGTGATGGAGTGTACATCATCTTTTGATGGGATGGAGTGTACATGGAGTGTACATCTTTTGATGTGATAGTGGAGTGTACATCATCTTTTGATTGATGGAGTGTACATCATCTTTTGATGGCATGGAGTGTACATCATCTTTTGATGTGATGGAGTGTACATCATCTTTTGATGGGATGGAGTGTACATCATCTTTTGATGTGATGGAGTGTACATCATCTTTTGATGGCATGGAGTGTACATCATCTTTTGATGTACAGCATCATGGAGTGTACATCATCTTTATATTTTGATGTGATGGAGTGTACATCATCTTTTGATGTGATGGAGTGTCCTTCATATTTTGATGTGATGGAGTGTACATCATCTTTTGATGGGATGGAGTGTACATCATCTTTTGATGGGATCTTTTGATGTGATGGAGTGTACATACATATTTTGATGGGATGGAGTGTACATCATCTTTTGATGGGATGGAGTGTACATCATCTTTTGATGGCATGGACTGTACATCATCTTTTGATGTGATGGAGTGTACATCATCTTTTGATGTGATGGAGTGTACATCATCTTTTGATGGCATGGAGTGTACATCATCTTTTGATGTGATGGAGTGTACATCATCTTTTGATGGCATGGAGTGTACATCATCTTTTGATGGCATGGAGTGTACATCATCTTTTGATGGCATGGAGTGTACAGCATCTTTTGATGGCATGGAGTGTACATCATCTTTTGATTGCATGGACTGTACAGCATCTTTTGATGGGATGGAGTGTACATCATCTTTTGATGGCATGGAGTGTACATCATCTTTTGATGGGATGGAGTGTACATCATCTTTTGATGGGATGGACTGTACAACATCATGGCATGGAGTTTGATGGTGATGGAGTGTACATCATCTTTTGATGTACACTCCATGCCATCAAAATATGATGTTCAGTCCATCCCATCAAAAGATGATGTACACTCCATGCCATCAAAAGATGCTGTACACTCCATGCCATCAAAAGATGATGTACACTCCATCCCATCAAAAGATGCTGTACACTCCATCACATCAAAAGATGATGTACACTCCATGCCATCAAAAGATGATGTACACTCCATGCCATCATCAAAATCCCATCAAAAGATGATGTACACTCCATCCCATCAAAAGATGATGTACACTCCATCACATCAAAAGATGATGTACACTCCATGCCATCAAAAGATGCTGTACACTCCATCCCATCAAAAGATGCTGTACACTCCATCACATCAAAAGATGATGTACACTCCATCACATCAAAAGATGATGTACACTCCATCCCATCAAAAGATGATGTACACTCCATCACATCAAAATATGATGTACACTCCATACACTCCATCAAAAGATGATGTACACTCCATCCCATCAAAAGATGATGTACACTCCATCCCATCAAAAGATGATGTACACTCCATCACATCAAAATATGATGTACACTCCATCACATCAAAAGATGATGTACACTCCATCACATCAAAATATAAAGATGATGTACACTCCATGCACATCAAAAGATGCTGTACACTCCATGCCATCAAAAGATGATGTACACTCCATGCCATCAAAAGATGATGTACACTCCATCCCATCAAAAGATGATGTACACTCCATCACCATCAAAAGATGATGTACACTCCATCACATCAAAAGATACTGTACACTCCATCACATCAAAAGATATGATGTACACTCCATCACATCAAAAGATGATGTACACTCCATGCCATCAAAAGATGATGTACACTCCATGCACATCAAAAGATGATGTACACTCCATCCCATCAAAAGATGATGTACACTCCATCACATCAAAAGATCAAAAGATGTACACTCCATGCCATCAAAAGATGATGTACACTCCATCCCATCAAAAGATGATGTACACTCCATCCATGCCATCAAAAGATGATGTACACTCCATCCCATCAAAAGATGATGTACACTCCATCCCATCAAAAGATGCTGTACACTCCATGCCATCAAAAGATGCTGTACACTCCATGCCATCAAAAGATGATGTACAGTCCATGCCATCAAAAGATGATGTACACTCCATGCCATCAAAAGATGCTGTACACTCCATCCCATCAAAAGATGATGTACACTCCATGCCATCAAAAGATGATGTACACTCCATGCCATCAAAAGATGCTGTACACTCCATGCCATCAAAAGATGATGTACACTCCATCATACCATCAAAAGATGATGTACACTCCATACCATCAAAAGATGATGTACACTCCATCCCATCAAAAGATGATGTACAGTCCATCCCATCAAAAGATGATGTACACTCCATGCCATCAAAAGATGATGTACACTCCATCCCATCAAAAGATGATGTACACTCCATCACATCAAAAGATAATGTACACTCCATGCCATCAAAAGATGTTGTACAGTCCATCCCATCAAAAGATGATGTACACTCCATCCATCACATCAAAAGATGATGTACACTCCATGTACACTCCATCAAAAGATGATGTACACTCCATCCCATCAAAAAGATGTACACTGTACACTCCATGCCATCAAAAGATGATGTACACTCCATGCCATCAAAAGATGCTGTACAGTCCATGCCATCAAAAGATGATGTACACTCCATGCACATCAAAAGATGATGTACACTCCATGCCATCAAAAGATGATGTACACTCCATCCCATCAAAAGATGATGTACACTCCATCACATCAAAAGATGATGTACACTCCATCCACATCAAAAGATGATGTACACTCCATGCCATCAAAAGATGATGTACACTCCATGCCATCAAAAGATGATGTACACTCCATCCACCATCAAAAGATGATGTACACTCCATCCCATCAAAAGATGCTGTGCAGTCCATGCCATCAAAAGATGATGTACAGTCCATGCCATCAAAAGATGCTGTACACTCCATCACATCAAAAGATGCAAAAGATGATGTACATTATGTACACTCCATGCCATCAAAAGATGATGTACACTCCATCACATCAAAAGATTATGTACACTCCATCCCATCAAAAGATGCTGTACATGTACACTCCATACCATCAAAAGATGCTGTACACTCCATGCCATCAAAAGATGATGTACACTCCATGCCATCAAAAGATGCTGTACACTCCATGCCATCAAAAGATGATGTACACTCCATCCCATCAAAAGATGATGTACACTCCATCCCATCAAAAGATGATGTACACTCCATGCCATCAAAAGATGATGTACACTCCATCACATCAAAAGATACTGTACACTCCATCACATCAAAAGATGATGTACACTCCATGCCATCAAAAGATGATGTACACTCCATACCATCAAAAGATGATGTACACTCCATGCACATCAAAAGATTATGTACACTCCATCACATCAAAATATGATGTACACTCCATCACATCAAAAGATTATGTACACTCCATCACATCAAAATATGAAGGACACTCCATCACATCAAAAGATGCTGTACACTCCATCACATCAAAATATAAAGATGATGTACACTCCATGCCATCATGAAAAGATGCTGTACACTCCATGCCATCAAAAGATGATGTACACTCCATGCCATCAAAATATGAAGGACACTCCATCACATCAAAAGATGCTGTACACTCCATCACATCAAAATATAAAGATGATGTACACTCCATGCCATCAAAAGATGATGTACACTCCATCCCATCAAAAGATGATGTACACTCCATCCCATCAAAAGATGATGTACACTCCATACGCATCCAAAATGATGTACACTCCATCCCATCAAAAGATGCATGATGTACACTCCATCACATCATGCCATTAAAAGATGATGTACACTCCATCCCATCAAAAGATGATGTACACTCCATGCCATCAAAAGATGATGTACACTCCATCACATCAAAAGATGATGTACACTCCATGCCATCAAAAGATGATGTACACTCCATCCCATCAAAAGATGATGTACACTCCATGCCATCAAAAGATGATGTACACTCCATCACATCAAAATATGATGTACACTCCATGCCATCAAAAGATAATGTACACTCCATCACATCAAAATATGATGTACACTCCATGCGATCAAAAGATGATGTACACTCCATGCCATCAAAAGATGATGTACACTCCATCACATCAAAAGATTATGTACACTCCATCCCATCAAAAGATGCTGTAAAATCAAAAGATGATGTACACTCCATCACATCAAAAGATTATGTACACTCCATCCCATCAAAAAAATGATGTACACTCCATCCCATAAAAAGATGATGTACACTCCATCCCATAAAAAGATGATGTACACTCCATCCCATCAAAAGATGATGTACACTCCATCCCATCAAAAGATGATGTACACTCCATCCCATCAAAAGATGATGTACAGTCCATCCCATCAAAACATGATGTACACTCCATCCCATCAAAAGATGATGTACACTCCATCACATCAAAATATGATGTACACTCCATCACATCAAAAGATGATGTACACTCCATCCATGCCATCAAAACATGATGTACACTCCATGCCATCAAAAGATGATGTACACTCCATCACATCAAAAGATTGATGTACACTCCATCACATCAAAAGATTATGTACACTCCATCACATCAAAAGATGATGTACACTCCATCACATCAAAATATAAAGATGATGTACACTCCATGCCATCAAAAGATGCTGTACACTCCATCCCATCAAAAGATGATGTACACTCCATCACATCAAAATATGATGGACACTCCATCACATCAAAAGATGCTGTACACTCCATCACATCAAAATATAAAGATGATGTACACTCCATCACATCAAAAGATGATGTACACTCCATCACATCAAAATATAAAGATGATGTACACTCCATGCCATCAAAAGATGATGTACACTCCATCACATCAAAAGATGATGTACACTCCATCACATCAAAAGATAAAGATGATGTACACTCCATCCCATCAAAAGATGATGTACACTCCATCATGCCATCAAAAGATGATGTACACTCCATCCCCATCAAAAGATGATGTACACTCCATCACATCAAAAGATGCTGTACACTCCATCCCATCAAAAGATGATGTACACTCCATCCCATCAAAAGATGATGTACACTCCATCCCATCAAAAGATGATGTACACTCCATGCCATCAAAAGATGCTGTACACTCCATCCCATCAAAAGATGATGTACACTCCATCCCATCAAAATATGATGTACACTCCATCACATCAAAAGATTATGTACACTCCATGCCATCAAAATCAAAAGATGATGTCCACACTCCATCGCAATCAAAAGATGCTGTACACTCCATCACATCAAAAAAATCAAAAGATGTACACTCCATGCCATCAAAAGATGATGTACACTCCATCCCATCAAAAGATGATGTACACTCCATGCCATCAAAAGATGATGTACACTCCATGCCATCAAAAGATGCTGTACACTCCATCCCATCAAAAGATGATGTACACTCCATCACATCAAAATATGAAGGACACTCCATCACATCAAAAGATGATGTACACTCCATCACATCAAAATATAAAGATGATGTACACTCCATCACATCAAAAGATGATGTACACTCCATCACATCAAAAGATGATGTACACTCCATCACATCAAAATATGATGTACACTCCATCACATCAAAATATGATGTACACTCCATCACATCAAAAGATGATGTACACTCCATCCCATCAAAATATGATGTACACTCCATACACATCCATCAAAAGATGATGTACACTCCATGCCATCAAAAGATGCTGTACACTCCATCACATCAAAAGATGATGTACACTCCATCACATCAAAAGATGATGTACACTCCATCCATCCCATCATGTAAATCACATAAAGATGATGTACACTCCATCCCATCAAAAGATGATGTACACTCCATCCCATCAAAAGATGCTGTACACTCCATCCCATCAAAAGATGATGTACACTCCATCACATCAAAAGATGATGTACACTCCATCCCATCAAAAGATGATGTACACTCCATCCCCATGTACACTCCAATTCCCATCAAAAGATTGATCATCTGACAATCAAAAGATGATGTACACTCCATCCCATCAAAAGATGATGTACACTCCATCTCATCAAAAGATGATGTACACTCCATGCCATCAAAAAATGATGTACACTCCATGCATCAAAAGATGCTGTACACTCCATCCCATCAAAAGATGCTATACCCTCCATCCCATCCCATCAAAAGATGATGTACACTCCATGCCATCAAAAGATGATGTACACTCCATACCATCAAAAGATGATGTACACTCCATCCCATCAAAAGATGATGTACACTCCATCACATCAAAAGATGATGTACACTCCATGCCATCAAAAGATGATGTACACTCCATCCCATCAAAAGATGCTGTACACTCCATCCCATCAAAAGATGATGCTGTACACTCCACCCCATCAAAAAATGATGTACACTCCATCACATCAAAAGATGATGTACACTCCATCCCATCAAAAGATGCTGTACACTCCATGCCATCAAAAGATGCTGTACACTCCATGCCATCAAAAGATGCTGTACACTCCATGCCATCAAAAGATGCTGTACACTCCATGCCATCAAAAGATGCTGTACAGTCCATGCCATCAAAAGATGCTGTACACTCCATGCCATCAAAAGATGATGTACACTCCATGCCATCAAAAGATGATGTACAAAAGATGATGTACACTCCATCCCATCAAAAGATGATGTACACATCCATGCCATCAAAAGATGATGTACAGTCCATGCCATCAAAAGATGCTGTACACTCCATGCCATCAAAAGATGATGTACACTCCATCCCATCAAAAGATGCTGTGCACTCCATGCCATCAAAAGATGATGTACACTCCATGCCATCAAAAGATGATGTACACTCCATCCCATCAAAAGATTATGTACACTCCATCACATCAAAAGATGATGTACACTCCATCACATCAAAAGATTATGTACACTCCATCACATCAAAATATGATGTACACTCCATCACATCAAAAGATTATGTACACTCCATCACATCAAAAGATACTGTACACTCCATCACATCAAAAGATGCTGTACACTCCATGCCATCAAAAGATGATGTACACTCCATGCACTCCATCAAAAGATGATGTACACTCCATGTACACTCCATCAAAAGATTATGTACACTCCATCCCATCAAAAGATGATGTACACTCCATGCCATCAAAAGATGATGTACACTCCATGTACACTCCATCAAAAGATGATGTACACTCCATCCCATCAAAAGATGATGTACACTCCATCACATCAAAAGATGATGTACACTCCATCCCATCAAAAGATGATGTACACTCCATCCCATCAAAAGATGATGTACACTCCATCACATCAAAAGATGATGTACACTCCATCACATCAAAAGATGATGTACACTCCATCCCATCAAAAGATGATGTACACTCCATGCCATCAAAAGATGATGTACACTCCATGCCATCAAAAGATGCATGTACAGTCCATGCCATCAAAAGATGATGTACACTCCATGCCATCAAAAGATGCTGTACAGTCCATGCCATCAAAAGATGCTGTACACTCCATGCCATCAAAAGATGATGTACACTCCATGCCATCAAAATATGATGTACACTCCATCCACATCAAAAGATGATGTACACTCCATCCCATCAAAAGATGCTGTACACTCCATGCCATCAAAAGATGATGTACACTCCATGCCATCAAAAGATGATGTACACTCCATCCCATCAAAAGATGCTGTACAGTCCATGCCATCAAAAGATGATGTACACTCCATGCCATCAAAAGATGTACACTCCATGTACACTCCATGCCATCAAAAGATGATGTACACTCCATGCCATCAAAAGATGCTGTACACTCCATCCCATCAAAAGATGCTGTACACTCCATGCCATCAAAAGATGATGTACACTCCATCCCATCAAAAGATGCTGTACAGTCCATCCCATCAAAAGATGCTGTACACTCCATGCCATCAAAAAGATGATGTACACTCCATCACATCAAAAAGATGCAAAAGATGATGTACACTCCATCCCATCAAAAGATGATGTACACTCCATCCCATCAAAAGATGATGTACACTCCATGCCATCAAAAGATGATGTACACTCCATCCCATCAAAAGATGCTGTACAGTCCATGCCATCAAAAGATGATGTACAGTCCATGCCATCAAAAGATGCTATTGGCATTAACAACAGTCATTTGTCATTTGTCTCCTTTCTTTCTGTCTTGCTCTCTCCGCATGTCTGTCCAATGTATGTCTGTCTGTCTCTCTCTCTTTCTCTTTCATGTTCTCTCTCTCTCTCTCTTCTCTCTCTCTCTCTCTCTCTCTCTCTCTCTCTCTCTCTCTCTCTCTCTCTCTCTCTCTCTCTCTCTCTCTCTCTCTCTCTCTCTCTCTCTCTCTCTCTCTCTCTGAACGAAATATTGAGTGTTACGTCCTCCCGGCCTGGGCAGGCACATTTGGGACATCTCTCTCTCTCTCTCTGTCTACTGGAAGAGATAAAGGCAGAATTGTGCATTTTCAAGCAACAAGCATGAAATTTGGTATGATGGTATCTTATGGTGTGTTTATCAATTCCTGACGTAGGGACATTTGGAATTTAGCCTTTAACCCTTTCAGTACCAAGTGTATTTTTGGGGTGGACCAAAAAAAAAAAAAAATTCTAGTGGTATGCATTTTCATAAAACAAGCATGAAATTTGGCCATGATAGGTTCTTATGGCATGTTTATTGATTTCTGACGGAGGGACATTTTCAATTCAGCCTTTAACCCTTTCAGTGCCAAGGACCTTTTGATCGCGGGCAGTTATAATTTAAAATAATTCTAGTGTTGGGTATTTTCATGTAATAAGCATGAAATTTGGTACGATAGTTTCTTATGGTGTGTTTATCAATTTCTGACGTAGGGACATTTGCAATTCAGGCTTTAACCCCTTCAGTGCCAAGCGCATTTTAATCGCAAACAGTTATTTGATTAAAAAATATTATAGTGTTGGGCATTTTCATGTAACAAGCATAACATTTCGCATGGTGGTTTCTTACGGTGCGTTTATTCATTTCTGACAGAGGGATACCTTCAATTCAGCCTTTAACCCTTTCGATGCCAAATGCATTTTTATAGCAGAATTTTAATTCAACAAAAAATTATAGTATTGAGCATTTTCATATGACAAGCATGAAATTTGCCATGATCATTTCTTATGATGTCTTTGTTAAATTCTGACGTAGGGACATTTGCAAGTCAGCCTTTAACCCTTTCAATGCCAAAACATTTTACTGCAAACAGTAATAAGTAAATAAACTTCTAGTGGTATGCATTTTCAAGAAACAAGCATGGAATTTGGCATGACATTTTCTTATGGTGTTACTTAACAATTTCTGATGTAGGGACATTTTCAATTCAGCCTTTAACCCCTTCAGTGCCAAGGGCATTTTGATCGAGGACAGTTATAATTAAATAAAAAATCTAGTGTTGGGTATTTTTATACAATAAGCATGAAATTTGGCATGATAATTTCTTATGGTGTGTTTATCAATTTCTGATGCGGGGACAATTGCAATTCAACCTTTAATCCCTTCAGTGCCAAGGGCATATTGATCGCAAAGAGTTATTTTATAAAAAAAATTGTAGAGTTGGGTATTTTCATGTAACAACCATGACATTTAACATGGTGGTTTCTTATGGTGTGTTTATCCATTTCTGATGTAGAGATATGTTCAATTCAGCCTTTAACCCCTTCGGTGCCAAAGGCATTTTGATTGCGGAACTTTTAATTCAACAAGAAAATCTAGTGTTGCGCATTTTCATATAACAAGCATGACATTTGGCATGATAGTTTCTTATGGTGTTTTTGTCGATTTAGGATGTAGGGACATTTTTAATTTAGCATTTAACCCCTTCAGTGCCAGAAGCATTTGGATCACATAGTTATATAATTAAACAAATAAAAATGGGAAGGGACCAATGACTGAATGAGGTAAACTAAGAGCTCCACATTGGTGGAGGAATGCGCTATATAAATGATTCACTATTATTATTATTATTATTATTATAACCGTTTCTAAAGATAAGTGAAAAAAGCTAAAAACTGTTGAAAGTGACTGATGTAATTATAATTCACTGTCAGTCTGCACAATACAGCCATAATGAAAACATTTATCTGCCCAAAATGACTTATTTCCTTCTTTAATCCCCCTCCAGTTAGAGATATAATGGATGATTGCTTTTTATTGATTACTGGTTAAAACAATGCCTGACATCAAATTGTTATACACCAAAACTTTCAAGTCACTGACACTCCATCAGCAAGCAAACCCATTTAATAACATTAATTTCCTCCGAAGTCGGAGTGTGGCTGCACGCGTGGCGGGGTAATCAAAAACGGTCTCACACATAATGTTCTCATCCCTAGCTGGTGAATTTGTACCGTAGTGTTCAAGGGTTTCAGCTGTTAGGATGATCCCTGGAGTCTTTAAGTCAGGGTAAGACAACAACAATATTAGTGCGAGTCAAAGAGGGAAGGGGGTTTGGTCATTAACGCACATCTCTCTCTCTCTCTCTCTCTCTCTCTCTCTCTCTCTCTCTCTCTCTCTCTCTCTCTCATCTCTCTCTCTCTCTCTCTCTCTCTCTCTCTCTCTCTCTCTCTCTCCCTATCTCTATCTCTATCTCTCCCTCTCTCTCTCTCTCACACACACACACACACACACACACACACACACACACACAGACACTCACACACAGACACACACAGACACACACAGACACACGCACACACACACAAGACACACAAAACACACGCACACACACACACACATATACCCCCCCCCCCCCCCACACACACACACACACACACAGACTGTGAGACACAAACACAAGCGCGCACACTCACAACACACACACACACACACACACACATGCACTGGCGTAGGAAACGGCGGGGGGCAGTGGAGAGCAGCTGCCCCCCGGGCTTCGAGGGGGGGGGGGGGGCAGACGTATCTCTCTGCCCCCCAAAAATTTATAACGGCAAAAAAAAACAAAAAAAACACAGAAAGGACACAAGGAAACGAAAGAGTTAATAGTCTCAGCCCATTCACTACACATTGCTGTCATGGAGTTGGTACTGCATCAAATATGGATTTGAGGGGGGGGGGGGGGGGGGGGGGGGGGGGGGGGGGTAAAGGGGTTCCACCCCCTCAGACAAAAAATGGAAAGAAAAAGAGGAAGACAAATTGTAGTTCCATGCTACAGTTATTCTCTCACGAGAAGCCTTGATTGCATCTTTTACATTCAAATTATCATCAGCTTCTGGGAGGCAATCCCCCCAGACCCATCACCCCACCCCAACTGACCACTTGGAGCTACCCCCTCCCCTCTTCCATGACTGGCTGATCCCCCAAAACATGGTTATATTTTTATGCTTTTTTATTGTTTCCTTTCAATTCACATCATGTTTTATTTCATTCATAGATTTTTTTATATCATTGATTATGATTATGTTTAAAAATAACAATGATAAAGTGTTTTTGTAGGATTTACTAAGTCATGTAATTTAACCTATCCATCCATTCATCTTGTCTGTTCCCCCAGTTTGTTGGTAATCCTGCCCCCCCTGGCTTGAAAACGTTCCTACTCCACTGACATGCTCATTTGCTTTTTACACAATCGCTACTCTGGCTGAGTACATTCTACCATACTCTGGCATGGCCAGAATAGATCTAGATGTTCAATAAACCAAGAAAAGGGGCCAGAATGGTCAGCTCGGTGACCATGGGCCTTTTAACGTAAGAAGAAGAGAGAGAAAGAAGGAGAAGAAGAGTGTACACTGTACAGTATCTAGATCTAACTTGTTTCTTTCAATTCAATCTGTTGAATTCAAGACCTAGTCTATCAGTGTACCCATTCCACATTATACACAAGCACAATCGTAATCACTTACTTACTCACCTCTGTAATCGATTGGAATCAAAGCTGCGTAACATAATGCCATTAATGACTTGATTAGGAACAATGACGAAAAGCACTTTGCGCCATTGGAGTCCCCCCCCACCCCCCCCCCCCCCCCCCCCCCCCCATCTTACTTTCGTTCTTACATTTGTTCCGGGACTGCTTTCAAAACCTGATTGGCTAACATGAAAAGGATGTGTAATAAAATAATAGAATATACAATAATAATGCTGTACTTTACTAAATTAAACGTAAAAGAAACATAATGTGCGGTAAATAAAAATATTTGCGTGCTAAGTTTAATTTTTTCAAACAAGATTTGTTGAAGAAGCATTATCTGCGACTTCTTTTTCAATGGCGGCCCTCCGTTTTCGTCTGCTTAGCTACCGATTTTAAAATACAAAATAAACAACGATAGACTCATAAATTTTGATGTCCCTACGTCAGGAAATGTTAAATATTAACTCCTGAGTCTGTTCATACTAATTTCCAGTTTGTTGTCTACGTTTGCACGATTCAGCTGTTTTGATGCTTTCCTCTTTTGGACTAGTCTGTCCTTTTTTTCAGTTGTGATTTTGTTTAAATGTGTACGTCTTTTATTGTGCTGTTCAAATGATTTGCAATATTTGTATATGTCTGCAGGTATAAGCATACGCGCGTTTGCCTAAGAATACACACTAATACGACTAGGCATGCATAATAATTATATGCATGCGCACGTGTCTACTGTGAAATGTTAGATGCTTGTGTGTAGGCTAGTACTTGTAAGCACTCAATGTACCCGCCTGAGCACAATTTATTATGCGCATTATTTATTTTGCTAAGTACTACCATTTTCTCTTCAGTGAGAAATCGCGTGCGAAGACGGGCATTGCGCCACGTAGTCTTGCTCAAAGACTTCACAACACTGTAGGCCTATTCGCATTCGTATTTGTATTTGTATTTGTATCCGTATTCACCCTATCGGTCGTTGACTAACCTAGTCGTGTTTTATTGATGTTCTGCCAGATGACCAAAAAACCCGTATGTGTGAGGTTCTAAAGAACGAAGGCTTGGTAACAATTGTTTATATATACTTAATTATGTAGTTGTGGTTATTTAACAGATTTCTCTTAATTAATATTTATTATAAAGTTTTGAAAGGAAATGTTTTCTCTCTCTCTCTCTCTCTCCTCTCTCTCTCTCTCTCTCTCTCTCTCTCTCTCTCTCTCTTTCTCTCTCTCTCCTCTCTCTCTCTCTCTCTCTCTCTCTCTCTCACACACACACTCATCACACACACACATACACACACCACACACACACACACACACACACACACACACACACACACACACACCACACACACACACACACACACACACACACACACACACACACACACACATGTTGCCTATCTATGACGTCTATCAGTCTGTCTTTTTTATCTTTTTTAGTCCCCGAGCCCGAGCCGAAGTTTCGGGGAACTATTGTTTTTGGTCTGGGACGGTATTCATGTCGAGATAGCATGAGACTTAGCATGATGCTAACTTAGAAGCTCTTCCAAAAGTCCTATTAAATCCTATAGGACATTTGAAGAGCTTCTAAGTTAGCATCATGCTAAGTCTCATGCTATCTCGACATGAATACCGTCCCTGGTCCGACCGGCGGCGGCGTGCCTCCGTCCGTCCGTCCGGCTATTCGTCCGTTTTTCTCAAACACTATTCAGTCTATCATCATCAAATTTGGTATACTAGTTTGCCAAGATGCAAAGCTATCCACTGATGTATTTAGTTTTACATTAAGGTCAAGGTCGCGCCAGTTACGATAAGGGTTCAACCCCCAAAACACATAATCGCGTCCGAAAATATCTCGCGAAGTTTTGCATCTTGTATTTCAAAATGCACGGATTTTTTTTTCCACAACATCTTTCAGACCAGAAGCAGTTGTTCATCGGTATTCTTTCAATCTTGCCCCCCTCCGCCCTCCCCTCTATCTCTCACATCATCAGTCATTCCCGACACGGACTTACATTACGTAATGTAGGTCCGTGATTCCCGATGCTTCTCTTCCTACCTCCTTTCATTTCTTCCTTCTTCATCCCCTCCCCCGTTCTTTCCCTCTTTCCCCCTGTATGGTGGCATACTAGAGTCAAAAGCCCAGAATTAAAATTATGTAAAGAAAATTCGAATTATCCTGACAAAATTCTATTTTTCTTAACATCATTTTAATTCTGAGAAAGAGAAAAGCTTAATTTTCACTTTCGACCATTACCTTCTGGCCACAACTGTGTCAAAAGTACAAAATTAAAATTCTGTCACTTCAAAATTTCAATTTTGTGTCCAGAATTTGACCACCAACCCCGTGCTATACGAGCACCAAAAGTGAAAATTAAAATTCTCGGCAAAATGAAACGACCGCTCAAATCTCATGTTTTGCCAATTTTGAGTTATGGGTATTTTCGTACTCTCTAACATCTTAACCTTCAAAGGAAATAATGTTTTACGCCCTCTTTGGCCTTTCGGCCATGTGGGGCATGACCTTCAAATTTATAAAGGACACTCTTTATAGTTTAATGGCGGCCGCCTAGCAGGCAGGGCTCCACGTCGCTCCTAAAGTTTGACTTGTTTACATGTGTTTAAGTGCCGGAGTGGTTGTTTGATTGTGTATTATTTGTGTGCCATGGATCCATCTTCACTTCTGTGGCTTTATGGAGCCCCCTTACCACACAGGTTTTTCTTTCTGTTGTTTTTAATGACAGCAAGAAACTCAATTCTGTCAATTCTGCGAGCGTCCCTTTGTGTATGTTTGCGTGCGTGTGCGCGTGTTTGTACAAGTGTATGTTTGAGTAAGTTTGTGTGCGTTTCACTTTCAGTGAGAATGTGTTTTCTGTGTGTTTGATTAAATGTGTGTGGGTATGTGTGTGCAAGAACACGTTCACTCTCGTGCGTGCACGTACGTGCGTGTGTGTCTGTTTTGCGTGTGTGTCTGTTGTGCGTGTGTGTGCGTGTGTGAGTGTTTTCAATACTGATTGTAAAGCGCTTTGTGCTCGATAAAAAACGCTATGTAAATATCCGTTTATTATTATTATTATGATCTCTAAATGGTCTTTTATGTGCTTTAAAACAAGAAGGTCAATGCATTTTCTTCAGCTAGGCTAGACTTTAGACCGTGTTTTCTCAAAATGGCCGACGCTCACCCTACTAACTTTAAATGTTCATAACTCTGGAAAGGAAAACGATGCAAGAATGGTCCTTGTATCATTAAAAAGAGAATTGTCTGAAGTTTTCAAATGCATAATTTTCCCAGAATGGTCATTTTGACATTTAATGTCCCTTTCGTGGTCCTGGATCACAGATATCCTTTATGAGATTACAGTTTACCTTGTCTGCAATGGGGGTTTTTAAACACTGTCGCCAAAATGTTATCATAATTTTATATGTACACTGAACTATTAGAAAGTTGCGAAAAGAGGAAGTGTCTTATTAAAAACAAAAAAACTGCCAAATGAATTAATAAATAGAAATGCTTCTCGTCTCAGCGAATGGAACAGATCCTGGTTTTTTTTAAATCAAGCCAATTCTGTTCTGTACGTGACTGCCCGAATTGGTTTAGTTTCTAGGCAGATTTGGGG